>VZRQ01010146.1:1299725-1411269 GCA_013397975.1 Machaerirhynchus nigripectus | reverse complement strand
TAGCTGTGTATGTACACTCCGTAGCTGTGTGCACACCCCATAGCTGTGTATGCACACCCTGTAGATGTATGCACACCCCATAGCTGTGTATGTACCCCCTGTAGGTGCGCGCACACCCCGTAGGCGGGCGGGCTGCAGCGCCACCCAGCGTTGGACCGCGGGCGCGCAGGGCCGGGAGCTCCGCCCCGCTCCCGCCCCCTCCCTNTGCGGAGCCTCCGGTCGGCCCGCCCGAGGCTGCGGCTGCCGCTGCTTCCTCTCCCGGCGGCACAGCCCTCTTCAGGTAAGGGGGCAGCGGCGCCTCATTTCCTTTCCTTTCTGTCCCGGGTCGGCGAAAGCAGCCGGGATCTGGTCCTGGTTCTGTCCCGAGGGTCCCGCCAGCCGTGGGCTGTGTTGAGTCCTTGGACCCGGGGCCTCCGCAGCCAGCTCGGCCGGGCATGGCTCCCCGCCCCTCCCCGCANGCTGCGGGCGGAGCGGGGCCGCCTCCGAGCCCGGAGTCCTGGAGCCGCGGTGCCCGTGCCGGGTGTCCCGCTGCTCGGTGCCTGTCTGCCCTGCGCCGGGAATCCGCTCCCGTCCTCTCTTTCCCCGCAGGGAGGCGGCCGGCGGGAGCAGCTCCTGTGCCGATGCTGCTGCCGGCCTGGGAACTGTGCCTCTACGGGCTCCTCACCGTGGGCTCCCACCTCTACGCTTTCTACGAAGCGCACCAAGTGTCTCGAAGTAAGTGTGCGACGTGGGCGGGCTCGCTCGGGCACAGCTTCCCGCCCGTCGCTGGCCAGGCAGTTCGGTGTGAGTTTTCCTCTCTGGGTTGGTTTCTACTTTGTTCCTCTGTGAGGAGCACCTGTGTTCTTCCCAGCTGCCAACCCGCCCTATGCGAGGAAGCAGTAGGCAGATGCCACCTGGGCAGAGAGCTTTGTCCTAGGGCATTTTTGCCTTTGAGTGCTAGGAAGGCTCATGGTAACGGTGTCCTCGGATGTGGCTGTCAGGGGAAAGATGAAAGAGACCTCTGAAGCTCAGCTACTCAGATAGGGAAAATTCAGGAAAGTTGGGTTTCAATTGTCTTGTTTTCCTTGTATCTCCAGTCACATGCAGCTCCATGCAGGTGGGTGGTTCAGAAGCAGATGTGTCTTCCGATGGTACTTGCCACGCTCTGAACCTGGAGAGCCTCTAGGGCAAGTGGGTGCTCCGTGCCTGGAACTCTGGGGCTCCAGTGCCGAGTCCAGGGCTCAGAGCAATTGTTGGGTTGTCTGTAGAGCTTTGTGGTCAGTTTGTTGCCAAACACCCACCTCTGCCTTGTGTAAACTCTTGGTAGCTGCTGTGGTGGCTTGGTTTGGAGCTGTGAAGCTATGTAGTGCAGAGCAAGGCAAGATTTTAAACTAATTAAGTACAATTTGTAGATGAAAAGAAGCTATGTTATAGCACATTGGTATTTAAATGGAAATAAAAGTTGTATTATAAAAGTATAACGAGCTAGCGAGGCTTGGCAGGGAATATATATTGCATCTCATTAGGCTTTAATCAGTAAGGTTCTACATTAATGACTCTACCTTCCTCCTGAAAGAGCTCAAGGGAAGAACAGAAGTGCCAGAAAGGCATTTGCAGAGCCGTGAAAGGAGTTCTGTGTAACTGGGTACAGGGCTGTGCACCCATGCATACAGCAAGTCTTGTGCAGAAGTGGCAAAATGTGGTGGCAATAGGCTCTAGAGGTAGCTTCTCTGAACAGCTCTTCCCTGTTTTGGCTGTACTGGCCACTCTTGGGTCTGTGTCCCCCTTCTGCTCTGGTGGGAGAAACCAGGCAGTTCTGAAAAATGGCAAGTGTGAGGATTAGTGTAGGTCTTGTGGGTCACTGCTACTGTCCCTGTTGCAAGCAGAAATCCAAACACAGGTTTTGGGAAATTGCTTTGCCATTACTGTGGGGCAGAGCTGTGGTGCAGTTGGGCCCCTCACCTAGTGAGCAGTGACGTGGTGACTTGCCCTTGCCTGGATGTGGGTATCCTCACTGGTGGAGACCACATGGGAATGGGTTGCTCTTGAGCAGCAGAGAACCCATCCCTGACTCTTCCTGCTCTGGCTGCTCTGTCCTAATCAAAGGTTTGCTCTTCCCTACAGAGTATGAAGCTGAGATGGACAGAAGGTTTGGGCTGGACCCAGGGACCCTCTTTCGGGGGCTAAAAAAGGTAGGAGAGGTGACAGTGTCTTGTTTTGTGGCAATAATGTTATCATCGTGCCTCCATGCCCTTTGCACATCCGAGCTTTTGATTTAGGTTCAGAAGTTTATAGTAACATGCAGATTTGGATATTCATAGTTAATTTTAGTCTGATGTTTCTGAGGAGGAAGAGAGATTGGCTGGGTGTGTGTAGATCTAAAACCAAGGTTTTGTTCGTTTTCTTGATCCCTGGCTTAAGTGTTTATCCTTTGCTACATCACTTGATAGCTCTCTATTTTACTGTTTGGCCTTAAAACTCTGATCAGCCTTGGCACTTCCTGCAGCATTTTCCCCTTTTTCTTCTCACTTGGTGATTTGGATAATGCTTAATGTCAATGAACATGTTTTTCTTTTGGTTGGCCTGTAGTACAGCAGAGAGGAGAACAGATTTTTGAGGCGTAAGGTCTTATAGAAACATAGATGGTATTAAAAAAACCCCAAAACTCCAGAAAGAAAACTAGCAGTTCTCTAAAACCCCAAACCAAAAAACACACCCACACCCCCCCTTCCTTGCACTTCTTCAAAAGGGTGTGAGTTCAAAAGCAAATAATGCAACTAATCTTGAGGGTTACTTGCACAAAACCAGGAATGCCTGTCTGTGGAAGTGTTTTGGTGTTTGGCCTGCCATCGCTGCTGGTAATGGACCTTTGATATATGCTTTCTAGAAAGCCGTAAGGCAGTTGAGATGAACCTTTACTGAGGCTCTGTATCAGACACAGGGCTACCAGCTGATCCCTCTTACCTAATTTAGATAAAAATCTCATGCCACAGGTAACTCAAGGTTACCTAACTCCGTCTGAGTGCAACTAGGCTTTGTTGAAATGGGGAATTAAACTTCTCTTTCCGCAAAGCACCTTTCCATGGAAGTTCTTTGTTTTCCAAGGCAGAGCAGAGTTGCTCTCTGAATCCCTCAGGAGAGATGGTGCTTGTTCAGCTTCAGCACCAGTGTCAGGCTTAGGAGGCACAACACCACCTAACACTCTGTTTTCCTGAATTTTGACCCATTGGAAGTGAAAATGGTGCTGAGTTCACTGTAAATGATCCAACTGGATTGCTGAAATGATGTTCCTGAGATGTGCGAGTTCTGTTTGGTACTGCACAGCTGTCGTATTACGGAGGTATTCCCTTGTCCCTTATGGCCAGATAGACATAGTGACCAGTTCCCTTCATGCCACAGGACCCCATGGACTTTGAGTGGAGCTACTGGATTGAATGGGGAAGGGAACGTATACTGTGGCTTCTGGCTGGTCACCTGCTGGTATCGCAAGTGTCTAGGATCTTGGTGGAGAAGGTATGTAGGGATTTTCTTCATAGCAGGGAGTTTCTGATGGGTTTGTTTACTGTGGACATGGGAAACTTTGCAGTGAGGCCACCCAATGTAGTAAATCCCATTCTGTGGTGTGAATTGTGTGTGCAGGTTGGTCGCCTTAATGTTTGGAGACTTCAGCCTCCAACCTGTAAAAGCCTCTGCCTTGCTGTAAGCCATTAAACAGCATTGTTACACATAACAAGGGTGCAGTTATTCCTTTCTGAGGAAAGTATGTAAAGCGATGGCTGCTTGGGTTTTGGCATGATCGCTAAATGATGGCATGATTGTGGAGAATGATCTGTGTGTGGTGTCCCACCTGCTAGTTTGGGGAAGGAAAGGAAGAAGTTATGTTCTCCCTCAAATTAGGGAGGCTCTGGTTTCACATGATGCTGCTACAGAAACACCTTCCCTTTTACCTTTGAGGATACAGTTGGGTTTCTGTGTATTTTCATGTGTGTTCCTAATCTTGTTGACTACATTTGTCTCTGCTGTAGAACCTGTGTAGGCAGCACAGGTATTGAGTGCCTTTTTTCTTTAGAAATAATTTAACTAAAGATTGTTAACTTTTCTTTTCTGACAGTATAAACCATGGTGCCTGATGGTTTATGGAATGGCTGCCTGCTGGTTGTTACTGGGAATCAAGGGCTTTGCTGTCATTTTGTTACATGCAGCTATTTCCTTTGCTGTGGCTCAGTTTCAGCTGTCACTCCTGACATGGTTGTGCTCCCTTATCCTGCTGTCCACTTTACGCATACCAGCCGTGGAAGAAACCAAGGTAATGTGAGAAGGACTAATAAAGTATCAAATTAATTATGCTGTTCGTTGTCTGTAATGGCATCTATCTTTATGGCAGCATAATGTCCCTTCAGTTGATACAAGCAGGGCTTGGTTTGAAAAATCTTAAGCAGTAACACTGCAGTGACTCATGCTGGAGCTTCTCCAGTTAGAAAAGTCACATTTCTCTGTCATGGTGGCCAGTGCATTGGGGTAAAGTATGTCCCTTAATGTGTAAGTGGTATTCAGTAGAGCTGGAGTATGATAATACAGTACTGGTGCTCTATTAAACACATTTCATTGTAGCTATAATCATGCCAATTTAAGGTGTTGGGTTTTGGGTTTGTATCCAGGAGTTACTCAGTTAAGCCTGCCTGTACTTATTGGTGACTGTGACTTCTGCAGGGAGGGATGCTTTCTCCAACACTTTGATTTGTACCAAATGAGTTACTTGCATCAATCAGCTGTAAGCAGGCTCCATTTTGCTCTTTGGTGGCTTCTTCTGGGTAGTACAGATATCGAAAAACTGTTGCCCAGTTGTGAGGAAATGTCCTGTCATATTTCATTGGGCCAATGGGAAAAACTGGACATTTGTTATAAGGGTTGTTGCCCTGATGTTCAGGGGGAGGGGGAATGAGTTTGTAGAATCTCTTCATGTGGTGTGGTCATTTTTGTGCTTTGCTCTCACAAGGAAAGGGCCCACTGCGATACAAATTGGCAGTCAGCCAAGCTGCATTTGCTGATGTTTCCAAGTATTTTGTGATAATAGGTTTTTGTTGTTGGCAACAAGGTGTGATACCAAGTGTCAAAAGGTCAGGAAAGGCTCAGTAACATTTTTTCCAGTCTTAAGCTTTCTCAGGAGTGACTAATTCTCTTCAGATCTAGCTTCAGCCCTGGTAGTCCCTTGGCTATCAGTTGTGTTGCCAGCTGGTTTGAATATTGTATTACTGGACTAAATCTGAGATCGATAATGTTTCATTTCTGTAAGAAAAGCTCTCCTGCTGTCCTAGTTCTTCACAGCATAACATGTTTCTGAAATCAAGCTGTTGTCTCTTTATGCTGGCTGCAGTAGTCCTGGAGAACCTTTCTCCATCAAAAGCCAGTGCTTGTTGTTCATGTGTTTGTTTAGTGCTGTTCACTTTAGATTCTCATTCCTGCTGCTGTTGGCTTTAGTTTCTTCCTGCTGCTGCTGACCCCAAAAGTTAGGATATGAGTAGACATTGCTGTCTTGCCATAGAGAAAACACAGCATTGCACAGTCATGATCTGGCTTTATTTTTTGTCTTGCAGAGAAAGTGGTATGACACTGAAAATGAGTATTATCTGCTGCTTTTCACTGTGTCTGTCCGCTGCCTCTTCTGCACTAGCTTCAGCCTGGAGTACTGCTGGCATGCACCTACCCAGAAGTCATCCCACTCGTTCCCTTGGATGCTGGCATATGTGTTTTATTATCCTACATTCCACAATGGACCCCTCGTGAATTTTGATGAGTTCAGTAAGCAGGTAACAGTGGTTGTTGTTTGGGTGTCTAAAGCTGTCTTCCACATAATTATCATCAAATAATACTATAGGAATGTGACAATTTTGAGTGTATCATTAGGAATCTTGCAGTGTCCTGGATATCGACTTTTAAGACAAACCTGTCTCCCCAAGTTCTTCTGCTTCACAGGATTTTCTTGTCTGACATCAGATTCATCCCTTCAATCAGGGAGCCAGTGACATGCTTTGTTATATTTGGAGAGTGTTCATAATTTTAGCATGCAGCTGCTGGACTGGGTTTTTGTTTTCTTCTTTGTCAGGTGGAATAAAGTCAAGTTTTCAGCATAAGCTTGCTATTAACTGTGAAACAGATTTCAGAGTCACAGAAAGCCGTGTTGGAAATTCCTGAAAACTCTAGTTGCCCCTCAGGTTGATGTGAAAACAGCTGGTGACTTACTTGGAGCACTTTGCTTCAACTGAGCAGCGTGTTTAATGTATAAGACCTACCTGAATGCTTTTCTTAGTCCCTTGCAGGCTCCTTTTCAAGCCTGCTTTTTACGTGATGGGAAAAGTCCATGTTTTCATCCTTTACTGCTTTCTATATTTTCTTGCACGCTTGGGGAAGAAGTGGTGTCACAACCTGTTTTGTCTACAGTTAAAATTATTGTCAAAGTGGATTAGTGAACATTTCAAACTGTAAAACTGCTTTTTCAGGTTATGTGTAGAAGCATAGGGATTGTTTCCTTCTGTTTATATTTGGGAATTCTCTTGAAGCCAAAGCAAATACTGGGCTTTATGAAAGTGAAACTGGATTCTGGTGGACCCTTGAATGAAAAGTCCTATGCTCATTTGTTTTCACTTTGCTTTGGAAGATGCAAGGCTGAATGTTGTTATCTTGGGCTGGACATTGTGGGAAAAGTCTGCATAGATTTGCATAGAGACTGAGGTAATGTTTTTTACTAATTATTGTTTTGTAGCTTCTGAAGTGTGTTAAATTCCACCTAGATCCTTGTAACTTCCCTCTCTCTAGGAGAGGGACAGTTGTGCTTTCTTTCCAAGGACTGTTTCAGAAGATCTATGAGACTCCAAGATGAAAGCAGCTGGGGGATAACTGGTAGGAAAAATGGAGGGGGCCTTGCTTTGAGATTTAGCTCACCTGCTATGGCTGAGCAAAGACCTACGGAAAGAGCACATGTAAAAAGAAAAGGATGATTGAGAATGATATACCTGCATTTGCAGAAGGTTCTCCTTAAATATGTACAGATGTGTGTGGTTAGAGCTATAAAGAAGATGGAACAAACTGAACAACCTTAATGTGTTTCTCGTTGGTGTTTGCTGAAGGTCATTGTGAGAGCTCCTACTTGAGCAGAGGGTATTGCCTTGGCAGCTGAGGTCAGAAAAGGGTTTCAAAGGTTGCAGTGCCCAGCAGTTGATTCAAAATGCATGGTGCAAAGAGGGTATTGGTGCTATTGGAAGAGACCACTCTCAGAACCCCTTAACTGAAGCTGAGACTGGGATGAGGGTTCCTGCTGAGCACACTGGGAAGCAGAAATTCTGGAGCTGGAGACAGTGAAACTGCTGCATGGCCCAAAGAGTGTAAAACCAGTTCTGGCAGTTGGCATCCACTGCCAGGCAAAAATGAGATGCTGACAATTTGTCACTGGCCTTGTTGAATTTCTGGGTTGAAACAAGGCATAGCAATTCTAGACATGGGTTTGAAGGCCCGTTGTGAAAATCACTGTAATAAAGGTTGTCTCCAAATAATATGTAGACATATATATGATTGTTGTTAAGATATATAATAGATAATATATAATTTATATATTATTATATAATATATAAAATTCAATATATAATAATATAAAAAAATAATGGTTGTCTCCAAGCTTTCATCTAGCTGATATAAAGGAACTCTCCAAATGACTGTGCATGTTAGCTGTACTGTGCTTGGGATTGAGGGCCTGTGCAGATGAGTTCGTTACTTCTCTTGTATGTGCATTTTTGGTGACCAGTTAGAGACTGGAGAAGGAGATGTTGCACACAATAATAGGTGTATAACGCATGACTGAATTTTTAGGTAATCGTATGTTTCTGGTTTTTGATTCTATTCTCTTTTATTGCAGAAAGGTGGTGCAGTAGTAATATGCCAATGTGTTTACTGTAGTTAGCAGTGTAAGAGTTTGGAGCCGCTTGAGAAGCCTGTCAACTGCAAACTCTGCCTTATCTGATATTTAAACTTGCACTTCCATTTGCTTGGCAAATCACGTAGGTCTTGCTGACTTTGGCAATGCTGTGGAAGAAAAATAAAGAACTGTCCTCAAGTAATTGATTCTCTGCAATGGGTAGATATTGGAGGTATTTTAAGAGTAAGCAGTCATTGTTCCTGTGTTTGGAAGGGCTGCTACTTGGAAAACCTTCTTCTTCGTAGCTGTAGTTTCTTTAATCTTTTAAAATTATCTCCAGAGGTCAAATTGCAGGAATTAAAGTTGCATGTCTGGATTCAGTTCAGGTTAACAACACTTGGCCTTTTTTACAATGGTTTGGTGCAATGTGTGTTCACATTTGGCTTCTTGTTGGTTTCTACTGCTTACTGAGATTGAGAATGGATAAATCAGTCTCCCTCGAGAGTGTGTCAGGAATTTCCAAATGGTGTAGTCAAAAGTTGTCAGGATGAATATTTTGAGTAAAACGGTCAGTTTTCTGCCAGGTAACCTCTTTGGGTTTCTTCTTTAGATGAGGAGACAAGAAGCTTTCAGTGTGAAGACCAATCTCAGCATCTTAATTGTGGGCATAATTCGTATTTTCTTTTGGTGGTGCCTGGCTGAGCTGATGATTCACCTCATGTATATCCATGCTCTCTACAGTAGTTCTCTGCCTTTGGAATCTGCATCTTACTGGGCCTTGGGTGAGTATAGAAACAATAGCAGAAATCTTTCGTCTTCCCCCACTTCAAGAACCCGAGTCTGCATCTCTTTTATGTCCATTTGTAGGTACCTAAATGTAGCACATTATAGCCAGCCACTGTCAGAAAGGTGGTCTACAGACTTGTAATGTAACATGTGATTCTCCATAAGCTTAGTTGAACTTACTGGGCTGCTTCCTAAATTAAAAAAAATATTCTGTACTTTTTCCAGTCTAGAGTGTGTCTCTAAACTTTGGTCTAAAGTGATTCTCCCCCTCAAGTCAATGGACATTTAGAGGAGTTTATTTAGTGTGAGGATGGAGGAGGGGAGATGTTAGGAATTATTTTTGATCTCCTTCTGATTGATGTTTGTTTGTATTCACACTGAAAAGTAAAAGGACAGAACTTGTGCAAATAGTAGAGGGAAGGAATTGCAAATAAGGTAACCTGAAAGTAGTAGTCAGTGCCTCTCAATTCTGTTTTCCTGCTTGGCTTCCCCTGCTTCTGCCCTGCTCCCAGCTTCCTGGTATTTCATTAAAATGCCCAATTGTGAAGAAAAGAGTGCTGACAAATGCAGCATAAATCAGCAAGAGCTTTAGGTCATGGCATGTAAGCAACTGGCATATGTAGTTGATTTGATTCCTGCCCCCCTTTCCAGCTGCATCACCAGGAAGGAGGAAAAAAAGCAAAGAAACCCTGGACCTTAGAACTTGGTTCTGATAAAGCCTTGGGGATTCCTGACTTGCAGGAGGTGTCTCTTACACGCAGGACCGACACACACACTGGGACAGTCCTGTCCAGCACTCACTGGAGCTCATCTGTGTCACCGCAGTGTGTGTGTTGGAGTACACTGTTGGACTGCATTGGACTCTGGTCAGCAGAGGGCAATGTGTGCACTCTCTGTATACCGCTATGTTCATACATACGCACTTGATACATGTTTTAGTATATAATTTTTATATCTAAAAAAGGGCAAGGGCAGATGGAGAGCAAGGGAGAAGTTTGCCTCAGTGGTTTGCTGTTCGTTCCACTCCTCACTCACTCTTTAGAAAGGAGATTCTGAGTTTTCATTTTCTTTTGTGAATGTCAATTCATTGATGAGTTACATCTGTTAGCTCCTAGTGTTTGTGTGTGTTGCAAAAAGCTGGCCACTTGGTAACGCAGGGAAGGCTGCAGAATTAGGGATGAAATATTCCAGCTGTGGTGCTACTGGTGGATTCCTCCCTCCTTTCAAGACTACCAGTGTTGATTTTATAAAGTGTATTATCCTAAGAATTAAAGTGCATTTTGAACAGAGGGTTAGGAAAGGTGAAAATGCCTCTAAGCAACAGGAGATGAAAGCCATTGTTAGAGCAAGTTTGGACTGTAAAGATGCCTGATTTCAAGTCAAATGATTGTATTTTAACAAGTTGCCTGTGCAGACCCTGCCTTTAGGAGAGGTGTACTTAAAATGTAACCGTACTTTCATTGAGCTTTGTCTTTGTAGTAATGTAGGCAGGTGTTTCAAATATACTATAAATGAGATTTTGAGCTAGAAGTTGGTCACTTAATGTTTTCTCTGCAGCTTTTGTCACAATAATTATATAGGCTTCCTTAGACTCAAATCAGTGATAGGCCACTGTTGTGACTTGCTTTAGGGGGCCACCAATATGAGTACTGGTACTGGTAATAATTTACTACTAGGTCTTACTGGACCCCTATGGATCTTACCATGCTTCTACTCCAGTTCCTGTACAAAGCCAAACACTCCCCTGTGTTACTTTGCATGCTGTGTTATTGGAACTAATTTCATCAGATAACTGAGTGTTGAGACCAAGGAAGGAACTTGCTGTTGACTCAGGAGGATTATCCATGGTATGCAAGCCTTTCTGCACTGATAGGGGTCTGTTCATTTTGGGTTTCCTGTTTAACTACAGCAGCTTCAAAACAGCATGGAACATCTATTTACACTGTGATGCCTGGCTGCCCTGGTAGCCTGGTAGATTTAAGGGAAAGGCTGTGAGGCTGTTCTGCAGCCACCTCTAATGAGGGAGTTTCTATCTGCTACTCCATATTTTTTTTTTCTGGGATAACTTTGAACAATGGGCAGTAAATGCCAGCAGTGCAGGTAAAGACAACACTGCTGTGAGATTTTGCTCTCAGCACCTAAGGGCAATGTCAGTCTGCTCCTCATGAGTGTGAAGCTACAGTATGTTCTGCATCACTGTGTGGTGTTCCTGTAAGGTGAGACAACAAGGACATAAAAACATACCCCAAAACTAAACCCTGACTGAGTTACAATGCTTGTTAAAAAATACTAGTGTATAACAGTGTCATTCATGGCCATGTAAAGCAGAAATGCTAAAGTGACCTAAACTAATATTGCTAAGGGCACACAGGTATAAAATTAGTAGAACAGTACCTGGGGGAGAATGTTACCCAGCAGTAAGAGAAGTAGTTTTTCTTGTGTGGATGGAATCAGAGGCAAATGAGTTTCTAGAAGCAGCAACATACTAAGTGGTGCAATATAGCTTTTCAGTAACCACATATTAGGTCCCACATCCAGAAGAGAATGAGGAATATGATGGGATTACATCCAGCTCTATGGCTGTTTGCCGTATATGTATGGCCCTTCAGTTTGTGGAAGGGATGTTAATGTCTGAACACAGAATTAATTTAAAGATGTCAGCTGTGCAGTCACAGAACTGTTATTTATTGGTCCCAGGAAGCTATTGTTTGGAGAATGTGAGCATTTTCCAGAATTCACTAATCATTGTGTCTATGTTCACAAACATTTGTGTCTGTGGATAGTTAGCTGTTGACATATTGGGCACTATCAGGGCATTTGTGCTTTTTTTAATGATGACTATCAAATGCAGTGTTTATAGCAATTCCATGGTTTTGTGTTAGTGCTGCATCTCATTCCGGTAGCATCAGATTGTCTGAAAGAATTGGGTGCTTTCAGAATTAATGACACAGCAGGAAGACCCGTATTTCATGTTAATGGGAACCATGATAGTTCATTCTTCTCAGTTTTTAACATTAATTGGGAATAATTTGCTGCCTTTGCATTTTACTCTGTAAAATGTAGATTTGCAGGCACCAAGAATAAAAAACACTATGAAATCCAGTAATCCAGTATCCTGGCCATATGCAGCACACCAGAAAAATAGCTACACTAGGCCAGATCAGAGGTTCATCTGTTCTACTGAGTAATGTTTGGATATGGTTTGTAATGAAGCAAGAGAAAAGAAATGAGTAAAGGACAGGTAGATTGGTGATCCTTTTCAATGTCTGTTCTTCAAGCTTCCGCAGCTGAATGATAAATTCACTGACAGGTAGCAATGGGGAGCTTAATAGCATTGGTTGAAAGACCTTAAATTGAAACAAGTGATTTTTTTTTCTTTACTATGACAACATAGACTATCAGTGGTAAAATTCACTCTGCTGAGGTACATTCTATTGTACAGAAACTGAATGTATGTTGCTAGGTCATTTGTGTGTTGACTCTGATTCTGAAAATGCAGATGTTGAAAGAAGCACTGCCTGTATTTCCCTTACAAGGTTTCACATTTATCCTGGTGATTTCAGCACCATCTTCTTATCTCTGCTCATCTGAGCAGAGCTTCATGTGCATCCGGCAAGGTACAGGGAATGATGAAAGACAGAAATGTGCATGAAAATATATTGTTGAATATAATCGTTGCACTGGATTAATCTAGAGCTTAATAGATCCTGTAGTTGTGAAAATACACTTTACTAGGAATCCGTCTGTGCTTTGTCAGAGGTGTGTGATGTCTAGACATACACCTGAGATGGACACACATGATAGGATGTTGTGAATTCTCTGAGTTTAACGTATTGATCCTAACCATGTGCTGTCTTTTTGTTCTAGTGAAGCATGCACAAGGTAGTGTCAATTAGCCATCACTGCTTTAATTATTAACTAGGCTCTACTACTTCAAAAGGGTATTTTCATATGAGTGGCAAGTAAGTCAGTCTGGAATATGATCTGTTCAAAGGTGGAGCCACGTGGTTTAATCTGTAGTTGCTGATCCCATGTTTTAATTCGTTAGAAGAGGAAATGTTATGAATGTTCTTCTTTGACAATGAGACCTACAGAGTAGTCTGTGTAAATTGGATGTAGGGTGCTGCTTTTGATGTAGTTGCAGTTTTTTCTGATAAACCCACAGATAGGAAATAGATTTCTGAGTTCATTTTCAGAAGTATGCAGTGTTTTGCTATTGAAATCAGGGTATCTGTTCATCTAAGTGGTAATGAAATACTAAGAGGAGTCTGAGATTTTTTTCCATCCTACAAAATAATGATAAGGAGAAACTGCTGAGATACTTGTCATCTTGAGGTCTGTTTTGAAAACTGAAACTATAAACATGAATCAGAAAACTGAGATTTTTTTTTCCCCCCTCTAAAATATGAAGTTGTTCCCTGTTTTGTAGAAAGAAGAATTCATGTGTGTAATTTTTCTTTTTCTAATCTTCCTTGTAGGCTGAACTTCAAGATAGTATTGGCATTAGCCTACTCCTGTGACTACTTTTCTTTTTACTCGTGTGTTGT
Organism: Machaerirhynchus nigripectus; assembly: GCA_013397975.1. NCBI lineage: Eukaryota > Metazoa > Chordata > Aves > Passeriformes > Dicruridae > Machaerirhynchus > Machaerirhynchus nigripectus. The sequence goes on along the minus strand of VZRQ01010146.1, from coordinate 1,398,051 downwards.
GGGTTAACCCCAGCTGAACACCACACAGCTGCCCACTCCTTTTCTTTTCTTGGAGAGGTGGGAAGAGAATTGGAAGAATAAAACTGAGAATTTATGGATTGAGGTAAAGACAGTTTAATAGGTAAAGCAAAAGCCGCATGCGCAAGAAAAGCAAAACAAGGAATTAATTCCCCACTTCTCTGGGCAGGCAGCCCCAGGAAAGCTGGGCTCCTTCATGTACAATGGTTGCTTAGGAAGACAAATGCCATCACTCTGAATGTCCCCCCTTTCTTATTCCCCCAGCTTTGTATGCTCAGCATGAGCATATGGTATGGGATACCTCTTGGGTCACTTGGGGTCAGCTGTCCTGGCTGTCTCCTCCAAACTCCTTGTGCACCCTCAGCCTTCTCACTGGTGGGAGGTGAGGAGCAGAAAAGTCCTTGACTCTCTTAACCCTGTAGTAACAAAAACATCCCTGTGTTTTCATCAACACTGTTTTCAGCACAAATCCAAAACACAGCCCCGCACTGGCCACTGTGAAGAAAATGAACTCTATCCAAGTAAAAAACAGTGCAATGCGGTAACTCTTGGTTTATTTAGAGAGCTTTTTTTGTGCAAGTAATTGCTATTGAACATAATGCTTACAGTAGATGTTTTCATGTAATGGTTTGCGTTGGAAAGGGACCTTAGAGATCATCTAATTCCAACCCCTTTGCCATGGGGGTTCATTCCACTAGACCAGGTTTCTCAAAGTCCTTGAGAGTATTCATGGTAGGTGTCTTTAAAGCATGCTTGAAAAGCCTGGTTTCCTTTAACTTGGAAGAGCTGTCTGTTCCTTGACTGAGAGTTCCTTGACAGCTCTGTTTAGTCTTGTTTAAATAATTTCACTTTGGGACCTTTATGTCCATTCAGCTTTGTCTAAAAATAAGCACTTAGCCTCCAGGACAAACAGTGTGGCACTTTTCCTGCCACTAATCCATCTGTATGACGATGCTTCCTGTGTGGTGCTGGAAGGCTGGGATATTTTGAACTTGATGATACGGCCCCAAATTCTGAGCTGTTATAAATGTCTGCTTCCTATTAGACTTCTGCCATGCGTCAGTAGCCCTTCTGAAATGTGACTGCATATTTATCTCTGTTTTCTAGTGCAACCTGTCCTGGTACTTGACAGAAACAAACACCTACAATCATTAATGCCATAGGGTCAATGTAGCTGCAAAAAGGGTAAAGTTGTGATGTTGTGCTCATAATAAAATTGCCTTTTGAGTTACAGTTGACCATGACTTTTGGTGATGGCTTAAGGACAGAAAAATGCCAAGTGTGATTTGCAGTACCTGGATGCAAATGTTTTGTTGCTTGCTTATGAAACACTCTATTTGCTGACTTCTGTCAAAAAATACCAGGCAGAATTTTGAGAATATGTAGACGAAGCCAAATCAAATCTTGTGGCTATTCTAATTCGTAATTATCTTTGTTTCAAAGCTCTATGAAACTTAAAAAATGCAGTTTTGCAGTAAACTTAAGGTTAAGGAAAATATTTGAAGGTCTATAAATAAATTTTTAAAGCATAGGAAGGCTTAGAATTTTTTAAGGATTGGAAGATGATAAATTGAAAATACCAGCTTCTACAAAATAAATTGCTTTAGTCTGGGACTTCAAACAGCTTGAATGTTAAAATGCATGGGATTAAGATTGGATACTTTACTTGATGTTTTATCCCTTAACACATTCTGTTTAAAAAAATATTAACCTTGACTTTGAATCCTTTGAATTAAGTTATTCTGGAGAAAAGATAGAATTTTTGCGGTACTTTTTTCTATTAGGTGTGTTGTAATATACATTTGATATGGCTTGTTTCCAATTTAAAATAATGCTCATGTGTGGAGAAATTATGTGATATTGTTACTGGATTTGATTGTTAATTTCATGTTTTTAAATCAGGCGAAGCAGTGTGCTTCTGGCTGCTTTGTGTGGAATGGAGCAAGTGCAAAGCAGCTGGAATGTCCCAGGTATGCAAGAAGGTTTAAAGCCTGGGCCTCTTGCCAATGCAGCCCAGCTATTGTGTGGCTGTGAACCTTGCCCTTAGTTTTCCCTGAGTGGCCAGAACTCTCCTACTGCTGGCGTGAGTTCAAGACCAGTGAGAACTTGATCTGTGTGTTTTGACAGGGACCTTTGTGTTGCTCTTTTTGTGAGTCTTAGAATTGCCACTCACAGAGTAGCTCCTGTGTGCCAGGTGTGACTGTGATGAGATGTCTTATGTTTAAGATGCCAGTGCTACTGAGCTGCCTGTTAGTTACAGTAATGACAGCCTTAGATGTGTGTTATTGGAGATGGGAAAAATGCCTTTTTTCCACAACTCACATATTATGACTTTGTGTCTGTGAACGCTATCTTTCATCATTGTATTTAAAATCAAATGTATTGATTTTTCGGGTCTCAGAGTGGAAGCCTGTTTCTAAATACCTTTCCATCAAGCACAGCCAAAGGATTTTGAATTTTACTAGTGCACAGACAGCTGTGATCTTCATAATTGGTTTGTGTGGGTGTCAGTGTTCAGCTCTCCAATGAAATTTGTCAGAAAAGAAATGAGACACTGAATGAGAAGGGAATTAAAGCAGAAAGTTGGCTGTACAGATGATTTAGCAGTAATCTAATGTGGAGCTAATTGGCTAGTATCCAAATTGTGCTTCTGATTGTTTGTTTTCCTCTGGGGAAAAATGTTATTGAATACTAGATGCCTGCTTCCCTGAAGTAAAATAACATAAGCTTCATGTCTCAGTATTTTGTTCTAACATAAATTTTTATCTTGTATGGCACAACTGTTTCTTATCATGTGCATGGATTATGATATCAGAACTAAAAATGTTGGATTGTCATAACAAAATACTGGCCACGTGTAGGCCAGCAGGAATTTTGCATTTTACGTTATTAGTGCCAAAATTTCCCTCTAGGTTGTTATACAGTAGATGAATTTTTAATGCTTAGCTTTTGGTTGTCATCCATAGTATACTCATTAGTCAGCAGAATGCAGTAGGGATGCACCACCCCCTCAAAAAAAGACGCGTTACTTAAATGTTCATGGAGTTGTATTGCTGCAGTCAGATTGAGCACTTGGTCTCCAAGGGAAGTCTGCTGGAAGGCTTTAAAACTGGGCTGAGTGTCTAAAGTCCTTCAGTCAAGTTAGGCAATATAACTGAGCAAAAGCAGAGTACTGGAACTGAAGGAGATGTAGCAATTGCATTTTATAATTTTTTCTCTATTGAAGTATAGTTTTAGTTTTCCTTCTCTGTGGTGAGATTTTCCATATGTCAGCTGTCACATGGAAAAGTTCACCAAAGTCATTGGGTCCTTCAGGAGTGACCTCATCACTCCTAAAGAGTGCTGTCCTCTGCTTTTTACTGTATTTTTACTTACTGGTCAATACCACTTTGTTCAACAGAAAACATAGAATATTAGTTTGAATCATCTTCCTTTACAATGCATTCTAAGGTTGTTACTTGCATGAATAATAACAATAATAATGAGAATATGTATGGTTTTCATCTCAGATCTGTGTAAGATGCTGGAGTTTGTGTCATAACCTGAAGTTAAGTTGTGAGCGAGCACACTGCCAAAATTTCTCCTTTGGAAATAAGGCAGCTGAAGGACATTAAGGAGACCTTCGTCTGTGGGTTTAAAAACTGAAATGTGCTTTAAGCATTATGCCAAGTGGAGTTCCAGTCTTCTATGCCTTGGCTGTAGCAGAAGGGGATCTTGTAGGGGGTATTTTCTGGGGACTCAAATAATCTGACAGGACATGGGATGTCTGTGGGGATGCAGGATAAGGTGCAGTTATAACCATTGTTTATGGCTGTTCTGGAGCAACAAGTGTAGAGTGGTTGGTTGGATTTTTTTTGCAAAGATAAATTTACTGTCCCTGTGGTAAATGTTCACTGCTTATATTGGTATATTCTGATTTTTAGCTCAACATAAGTCAGGTTTTATTTTTTCATAGCAGTCAACACGCACAGTCCAGGGATTTTTGAGAGTGGAACTAGGGATGCACACTTGTCCCTTCATACTGGAATGATGGTACCATTTTGTATGTGTGCCTAATGTCATAAATGCATGAGCTTGTGTGCTGTGGCTCTTGCAAAAGTCGATGTTGTGTACCCCATCAAGCAATGGTGCTTGCCTTAGTTCTTGGAATAACTGCTATTTGGAAGTAATCAGTATTAACAGGTTTTAAAACTATTTCATTAATTATAACTATTATAACTATTTCATTAATTTCATTCATTGTTTAAGGTATGGTTTCTTTGTTTTCTTTTAGGTGGTCTGGCTTTAGCTCAAGTGCTGTTCTTTTATGTGAAATACCTGGTTCTGTATGGTGTTCCTGGCCTCCTCCTTCGAATGGATGGACTCAAACCTCCAGCTCTGCCTTGCTGTGTGAGCCTGATGCACAGTTTCACTGAAATGTGGAGGTTAGTCATTGTTGCCTTTCGGGCAGTTTATTACTAATACATGGCAGTCAGTAAGAGCATGTGTGTTCATGCTCACATGCATGTTTGCTTTCCTGACCTCGTGCTTTTTCTCTCATCCCCATGATTCATCTTTAGTGCTTTCTAAATGAACTTCAACCTGATGGTTACTTTTTCACACTGTGGAGGGAGAAGGGCAAGTACCCATTTCAGCATTTTCAGCCTTTTAATTATTAGAGTTAAACTCAGCCTACCTAGGCTCAGTAATATAGCAATTATTTTTTCCAGTTATCTATTACATGGTTTGTTTTTCAGTCTGGGTCTAAACCCCACATTTCAACTTGAAATCCTTCTAGAGATGGAAATTAAATGCTTGATTAATCACATGAGGAAAGCTGTAATTATAATACTTTACATGTAGAGTCATATAGTAGAGGAAGTCTGGAACACACTAAAAGTACTGTAAAAATGGTACTTGTTTATAAAATAGGATGAATTTCTGGATCTGCTCTGCTTTTAAGGAAGTTTCAGCACAATATTTCTTCAAAAACTTACTAATTTTGAATCTTATGTTTGCTTTAAGTCAATGTTGACTGAAGTCTTTTCACTGAAAACTGTCTCCCAGGTGGATTTGTTTCGCTTCTGTGTAATAGTGGATTCACTTGACTTCTCTCCTTCCTTGTTTTCCTCTGCACTGTCCAATATTCCTTCAGGCTGTGGGATTCTGTGCTCCAGTCTTCTAAAAACATTCCCCTAATGATTTAGACTTGTCAGTCTTTTAGTGCAGAGTCTTCTCTTGTGTTGTGTTAGTGCAGAGCCTGTCAGAACAGTGCTCACTCCATCTTGTCTCTGACTGCTTTGCAATATGAATAAGGCTTTTAATTTTGGTCGTAAAAACAGTGGGCCTGCTGTTATCAGAGTTTTGTTGGATGAGATTTTAATTTTGTTTTCAGCTTGAAGCTAGTTGTAACAAGAAGGCTTTATAATAGTTGGCAAGTGTAGATCCGAAATATTCAAAGAAATGCAGCAGGAAGAGAGTGCAGAAAACAGACGAATTAATAAAAATTACTTGAGCTACAAAAAACTGCTTTGGTTTAAATGCTCTTTCAGAGTTTGCACTGAACTTATGACCTACAGAGTTAATACAGAAATCTGTCATTTTTACCAGGCACTCTCGTGAGAACAACATCTCTTGGCCTGCTGGCCCTTGTAGGCAGAGTTGTAAACAGCAGCCATTTTTCCCCTTTGTCAGTTCTTATTCTAGGGAATCTGTGTATTGCACTGGAGGTGCCAAGTGAAAGTGAACTTCAACACAAACACTAATGACACTGTGCCAGGTAGTCGTAACAGGCCATGAAAAGGTGCTCTATACCTGCAAATCTGTGTGGCATATCACAGTAAAAAATTGGGCATTCCTTCAAGTATTCATAACTCTTGCACGAAAATTGAAACTAGTATCTAAGTACAAAACGTATTTCTTTATAGAAGGAAAAAGTGTCAGGTGCTGATATTTGCCTTTTGCCCAATTATTTCATTTATATCAAGCATTCATTGCCAGAAGTAATAAAAGTTATCTCACAGATTGAATTTGTTTGCTTTGAATGTTGAAAAAAGTCAGTTAATATATACCTGACTTGATTTCTTGCTCTCAAAGCTCTTTAGTAGTAGGCTTTTCTGTGTAGCTGCTGTGTTATGGGTCGTTCTCAGTTATCTAAGGAGCTTTGTGAATGTCCTGAATTATGATGTCCTCATGCCTTTACAGTTAAACTCTTCAAACACTCTACCCAGAGGCTTTGCAGTCTAATGTGGTGCTTTGGTATGTTGTATAGGAATGTCGTGTAAGAAGTAGGAATAGCCTTTGTTTCTGAACTGTGTGACTAAACAGGACAGAAAGTTTGCAAATGATGGATTTAGCATAAAACAAGTAAAAAAAGGGGAAAGTAAATGGCTCATGTTGTGAAGCCTTATTAACCATGATACTGTGTTTCCCTTAAGTTCTAAATACATTTTGATAGTTTGTGAATACAAGGATTTTAACAGGAATGTTCCTGACAGCTTTATCAGAGTGTGTCTAATTTAAATATTAATAATGCCATGTCTAGTTTTAAGCTGATAGAGTGAGATTTGTACCAGAGTGTTTTCATTAAATGGTAGTCTGGTAAAGCTTATTAAAGACTTCTTGGGGCCAGGTTGGGAAATGGAGTGGGTTGGAATGATCCAGATGCCTTGGAGTTACACCACTCCTACCTCCTGTCTGGCATCAGGGACACTGCTCAGAAAAAAGTGCTTGTGTATGCTTGGCTTACTCTTCCCCTTCTTGCTGTATCCATGTGAGAATACTGTCAGAAACAGGGTATTATGTTGGCTGGACTTTCCAAGGCCCAGTATTACTAATTTTGTCTCAAAGCTTTTAGCAGTGCACATTTTGAAGGAGAGAAGGTAGCCTGGAGAGAGAGACAACATGAATGTCACAATGTCAGGAATGCAAATATGCTACTAAGGAGCCTTACACCACCACCTGGTGTCCTTTGAGCATAACAACAAAGCTTTTGATCTGATCCATCCAGACCAGTGTCACTTCTAGTCAGTACATGCTGACATAATTCACTGTGATAAAGCATGTGGAAGAACTTTCAGTCAGGAAGGTAAGAAAGATACCATAGTGTGTCTAAAGATGTCTAAAGTTTCTCTAGAGCTGAAAAGCAAAGCAGGTGTTAAAAAACCAAATCAAGTATTCTGCCTCTCTATTTATGGTACTAAACAATAAACCAAATTGTGTCCATTCAAACCTAAAAATAAAAGACTTTAATTAAAAAAGTTATCAAGCCTGTGGTAAGTTCTCCCTAATTCACATTTAATCGAGACAATCTCTAGAGTCAAAAACTTACCAATCTTGTTTGCTGTCTCAAGATAAATACAGGTGTTGAATGTGTTACTGTGGTTTCATTATACCAGGATATCATTAGCTTGTTAAATATGCAGCTGCATAGCTAATAAATGCATGATAAACACATTGCTATTCAAAAGCTTTATTATAGCTGTGAAAAGGAGTCTCTGAGCTCCTGATTTCCAGAGAGGATAGCAGTTCAGTGGCACACCATCTTAGTTTTTAATGTCCGCTTTACCTTAAGCCATGAGGAATTAAAACTTAGTTTTTGTCACCAAGGTTAAAAGCAAGGTAGTGAATTGTGGGAGAAAACCAATGTTGTTGGAAACTTGTGCTTTTAAAGAATTAGTCAAGGCTAGTGCTTGCCATACAGCTTCTCAGGTGGGGGCATGAATTGTGTAGGGCAACTAGAAAAAGTTGTGCTACTGCTGAAACTTGCAAATTGAAACTTCAGAATGGAAAAATATCCTAGTGATGAGTAATGGTTTGGAAACTACAGAAACAAAAGATAGTACATAAGTAAATCCTATATCAGTTTTGACATATTGGTAAATTTTCTTGGCAATGTATTCTGCAGAGGAACTTGTCAGATTGTAAATTAGGACAAGAGTTAGCTCAGCTGCTGTGCATGGAAAAAAAGTCATGCTTCCATTTTTTTAATTTATTTTTTTTAATGCTGTTACTGAGTGTGACTCTGTAACAAAAATGTTGGACACATTGGTTGGATATGTTTTGCCATGCTATAGGAACAGCATGACATAAACCTCCCAGTTATTTCTGGTCATAGACTGATTTGAAATGTGCAGAAGCACAACACCTTGATGATGTTCAGAGGGCTGGAGCACCTCTCCTGTGCAGATGGTTTGAGAGAGTTGGGTTCAGCCTGGAGATGTGAAGGCTCCAAGGAAACCTCATTGCAGCCTTCTGATACCTAAAGGGGGCTTATAAAAATGAGAGAGAGACCTTTTATTGAGGCAGGTAGTGATAGGACCAGGGGAAATGGTTTTAAAGTGAAAGAGGAGAGATTTAGACTAGATTCTAAGAAGCAGTTCTTTAGTCAGACAGTGGTGAGGCATTGGAACATGTCGCCCAGAGAAGCTGTGGATGCCCTGTCCCTGGAAGTGTTCAAGGCTGGGTTGGATGGAGTCCTGATCAACCTGGTCTAGTGAGAGTTGTCCCTACACATGTCAGGGGCATTGAAGCTAGATTATCTTTAAAGGTCACTTACAACCCAAACAATTCTGTGATTCTATGACTTTTTCTGTGTCTTTCCACCTCGAAGTCTTGTCATTCTCAAATATCCCAAGATAGTTTGCAGACAAGTGTGTTGGGGACAAATGGTGCTAAAACTTGATGCACGTTTAATATAGGTTAGTCTCAGCAAGAGTAGAGGCTTTGCAAGAAGGCAGGCAGAAGTAGCATATGAAAGGTAGATTTCCCTGTAAGCAGTATTTCATCCAGAATAATGAAAACGGAGTTGAAGAAATGCTGCCAGAGGAAAATAAAAAAAGCAGTCATAAAGATCTGATTATTTTCAATGATCAGGCTTAAAGTTCTAGATTCCACCCTGCATTTAACACCCTATTTCTTGACAGACGAGAGTGTGACATAAGGCAACCCCCAATTTTCTTGCATGCTAAGGGGGGACTAGGAGGGCTATATTTTGCATGTACAGACACATACACTTCTATATGAACCAGTTAACTTTATGCCACAGATGTCTTAGTGACATCCAAAAATGGCATCTGGGTTATGATTTGCAAGAAATTGTCTGCAATTGTTTAGTTTAATGGCCTTGTTATTGCTAAAGAATATTTGCCTGACATGAAAAAACATGGTCTATGTGCAAGGCCTCAGTGAATTGTTTCAAATTATGGATTAGAGTCTGCTGTGGTCTTATCACATTCTTTGCTATAATGATAGCATAGAAAATGGATCTACAGATGAAGATTTATTTACATTTGTTTCTTCCTCATCCTGGTACTTTTTGCCTACTTTTACTGTTGATCCTGAAGCTTTCCTCCTTCTGGAAACAATTCCTTGTGTATGTCTATCAAAAAGGACTGTGCCAGGGTTTTTCTCCCTTTGTTTTGGACTTTTCTAGGAAAAGACAAGTCTGATACTCATGTTTTGTGTGAGTGTGAGCACAAGAAATCACGGTGACCACATGCAATAATTCTGGAATGATGAATAGTCTGCAAAGACTTACCATCTTTTATTTCTGGCTTAAACTCTTCATAGTATTGTTTAATTGCCTATTTGTTTATGGTGAGGGCTGGAATAGATTTTTAAGCAAGGAAAACAAAATTACTTAAGTGCATTTTCACCTGTGCTTTTCATGGTCTCAACCAGTTTGACATGTACTTTCTGTTCTTTGGGCTTCTGATTTTTTGTAGTGGAATAAATAATTTGGGGAATTATCTTGTTAAATATTTCAAGACTAGTAAGATGCTGAAAGGCTTTGTAAAACACCATTTAAGAAATTTAAGTAAGATCAGAAATGGAGTTTCGCTCAGTGCTTGACTTGGGAAGCTTGCCTCTTTAAATTCCCAAATAGCCGATGTTTGGCACAGGTTAGCGCAGACATAATTGTGTGTAACAATAGCAACTGTAGCTGTGCTGCAGATCCGTGTAGTCAGGATGACATCCCTGCCCCTGGGCTCAGAATAATGTGCCTTTGCGTGTTTAGGGGCTTGTACTCTAACAAACGGTGAAAGGCTCGCTCTTTGTGTTTGGGCCTTGTAGTGCTCTTTTGTTGTGGTGTTTCTGGATAGGCTGATGGATGGTCTGAAATCGGAGATAGCAGATTTTTCTCCCTAAATTTCTCCTTCTTATGAGTTTGGATCTGTTAGTAATAACAGCAAATTGTTGTTGTGCAACCTGTCATTTGACAGTAATTGTAGGGCAAAAAGGAAGGGCGATAGGTTAAACTTCTTTACATGGCAGGTATCCTCAGGAGTAGTTAAGTTACCAAGCCTTGAAAAATTTGCATGAGGGAAGGAGAGGCAGGCAGTGAAAAGAAACTCCATGTCTCCATGGCAGATGGAAGGAGGGATTCAGCATGAATCACCCAAAGCCTGGTAGAAATTTGAATGGCACATCCAGATCTGTAGCTCACACCTGCTGCCTACCTTGCTGTGGAAAGGGTTGCAGCAGCTGCTTTCCAAAGCTGTAGGCAGACCTCCCCTGAGGTTCTGTGCCTGGGGAGAGGGTCTGTCTGGGCATTAGAGCCAGGGGTGCTGGATAAGCCTACTTGTACTATGACCAGAGAACCCCTTTTTCAGGGCTATGAATGGCTTACCAGTCAGCTTCGAGAGCATCAGGTATTTTCCAGGTGATTTGTTTTGTATTTGTTCTATAGTTCTAGACAGCTACGTTTTTGAAAGCACTCTACTCCATGTTCGTGATGGCAAGTACTGAGCAGCTGGAACTGAGACAAGAAAAGGAAGGACATGTTTATGCATATTTCCCTTTCCTCTAGAGTTTAGGATTGTCTCTTCTGATATATTTTTACCCTTTGATATTTTCAAAGAAGGAAGTTGTCCGGTATGTTGTAGACAGTGTATCAGGTAGAATAAATGTCTTTTAATTACCTAGCTTCTCACTGGTTTTAGACTTAAAAAATGTTAGTGCTTCAGCATTTTTATTTCAAAATCAAAAGGCATCTTTTCCCCACTGTGTTTTAGAGGTGATATCTTAAATATGAAAAAAGATTATTTAAAAGGATATTTGGACTAAATACAGTTGTGCCCGCAGTGTTGAAACAGCCTAGTGCTGATGAGTGAAGGACAATTTCATTGGAACTTAAGATTATTGCCGAAGTGTGCAGAAGCCCTTGTCTGCAGACTTTAACACTGTGAAGTCATAGGACTATATTTCTTGTCCTGTCTGTACAAGCACACTGGATCAGATCCCAAATCAGTAGTAAAAATAACATGCATAAGACCAGTAGTGTCACGGAAAGCTTGTGTGCTTAGAGAGGTAGGTGGTGTGCTTTAAAACATTTAAAGGATATTAAGTTTTCATTCTTGAGAAGATTTTTACATGGTCTTTGAGGATGCTGAGTGTGAGTCTTGGAAAGGAAAGCGCTCTTCTTCCTTCTGTTGATACGTTAGGTTGAATGTAAGGCAGGTGTCCCTGTACGTCCTTGTCCCCCACAACTCCCTACAATTTCTTAAGCAGGATAATTTGGTGTTAAATACACAGCTACTGTGTGGAGTGACAGCTGGAGTCAAGGAGAGTTCTCCTCGGAAAGGCTGTGGAGTTACAAGTAACCTTTAAATATTGCATTTGCTTGCCAATATCTGAATACTTCAACTTCTTGCCAAAAACTTGGCTATTTAATTGCAGAATTAGTGCATATTTTTAGTAGTGGAATAACTTGTTTTAAAGTGGAAAAGTAAGTCTCCCTGATTTACTGTATTTTTTGTTAACTGTGGTGATGCTTAAAGCTGAGTATTGATCTGTGATGTTTCCAGCTAGGATGTCACCTGAATATGTGAAAAGCAATAACTGCTTTTGATGTCAGCTAAATTAGTGCATGCTGCAGTTACCTACTGTACAGTACGATTTGCTGGTTATATTAAAGCTTTGAAAGACTCCTTAAATCTCTTCAATAGAGGAAAAAAAAATGTTACTTTGAAATGTAAAAAGAGGTGCAATAATAAGGCACCCTAATAATTCTTGGGTCTAAATTACATAATTATTGGGAATTTATTTGTATAATGACTGCACTGTTACTGTAATTTGAAATTGCTGGGGTTTTTGACAATCAAGCTAAGCCCACCTACTGCTCTTCACCTGTGAGGCCTGTTCTTCACTGTATTTGATATGAGCTCTGCGTAGATACAAACTATTACTGCTGCTCACATTTGGCAAGCAGCACTCTGCCTGCTCACAACTACTGTAGAAAATGAGTAATGGCTGTTAATAAACTTGTTTGCTCTGTTTGCAGTAAGGATAGAGATCTCACAGTAATTGGACAATCACGCTGCAGTGCAGGAGTCTGACATGACAAAGACTGAGGGAGAACTTTCCCTATGGGAGTTTGCCACTAATGGGCATTAGGTTTCATCCAGTCTCCATGAGCTACCACAGGCTTTTGAAGACTTGGCGAAGGTATAAAATTAAAGTAATATTTCTTCTGAAGGGTTGTAGGAGAGATTAACAGAATACAAATGAGACTTCTCTTTTTAAAAAAGTGTTTGCTGAGCTGTATCACCAAGATCCAATGATTGGATATGTAAGAAACAGAACAAATTTGTTATTTTAAAGCCTCCCAAGTAGGCAGACTTGTGTGCAATTTAGATACACACTGGCAATGTCTGATGCCTGCTGAATGTTCTGTTTCTCTTTCTGTCCAGGAGATTACAGGGGTGAGGAGGAGTCACTGCCTAGGTTAATTAAAACTTTCCTCAGGCTTTCTGGTATAATACAAGTTCTGCATTTAAACTGAAATAAAACAACAAAGCATACTAGGTCATGGGTTCAATTTGTAGGCGGGAGACCACTAGCATTGTGAAGTGTTTTTCTGTGGTCCTCAAAAGGGCTTTCTCCTTGTGGCTGTCTTATTGTGGGTTACTTTTACTATGTAGGTCTGCAGCCTGAGTTCCCAGCTAATAACTGAAACTGTGCAGATGAAGCTTTGAGACCTACTAGTAGTTTCTACTTGGAGATGAAAGTGTGTCTAACAAAATGCACACTGAAGTTGAACTGTGTCTTGGGTTATACAGACTGTCTGGAGTCAGTCCAGGTGTATTTCTGCTTCCCTTGAAATCAGTGAGGGTTTTGTGCTGATTTTGATGGGATCACTGTGGATTTCCACCACTCTCATGAGTACAGGAAGCCCTAGCTTCTCCCTGTGACGCTATGCAGCAAATACTTCCCAAATAAAATGTTTCTGGCTTTACCCTAAAGCTATCACACATTGACAGAGGACTCTTTCTGTGAAGTAAGGTGAATGTTTGTGCGTTGGCAATATTGGTGCTGCAGAACAATAACAGCACGGAGCAGGAACCTCTGTATGGGGGCATCCGTCACAGGCAGAACACAGTGGCAGCTTTGGTTATTTAGTAATGGAAGAAACCAAAAGACAAGTTGGTGTGCTGCTGAATCATCCCAGGAAGAAACATAACAGAGATTCAAAGTGTTTTATCTATGCATGAAGTGTTAAAATTCCAGTGTCCTTAAGCAAGTGTCAGAGAATGATGAAGATACCTTCATGTATATACAAGTTCTACTTATTATTGCTGTAGCAAGAAATTGTTTGTCAAAGATATGATATGCAAGCATTTGACAGTCTTCATATTTTTTATTTCAAGTAGCATAGATTTTTATTTTTAATCTTAGCTGCATTTTTGTATTGGAATAAAAGCAAACTACTACTAATTTACTGCATTGCAGATGGTTAAAGTCAAAGCTTGCAAACAAGAAGCTTGTGATCTAGGCTTAGCAAATTCTTAATATCTTGATGTTTAAAAGAACATTGAACTCACTTAAACAGGAGTTTTATCATTGGTTTGAGCTATGATTTGTTTTTTTCTATGTTTCATGGTAAGAATGGAGATGGATAGGAAATGATAGGCTTTGCCAAATGATAAGAATGCCAGAAGAGCTCCATATATGCATTTGTTCCCAATTCCACGACCATCTCAGTGGGCAGACTAAAATCTGGATGTGGGTGGAATTCACCAAGTGTCTTGCACAAATTGAAAGGCTGATCTCAAAAATGAGAGCTCCAAAAACATCCTTGTATGCTGCAAAAGATTTAATATTTTTCCCTAGAAGAATAGTAAAATGTGACTGTAAAGGCTCGATGCCCAAAAGTCTGTTATATAGTTTAGGTAATAGGTAAATCCAAACAGATTGTTATGTTGGACTGGGTTGAATTTTTCATCAGGCATCTCTGTCTTGATTTGAAAAACTAATACTGCTACACAATATTCACAGTTTAAGTGAATATTTTCAGTTTGCTTACTGTGTTTATCTGTACTGCAAAATCTTCTGTGACAATTTGTTGTTTTTGTATTTGAAGTTGTGCATCAGCTTTCTAAATAGTGCATTCAAGGATGAAGGCAGTTACGTCATTTAGATTTGTGCTGATTGTCACTGAAGAGACAGGCTTTACCTGAAACCTACACCTTCGTAGCAAACTTGCAGAAAACTGAATGAATGCAAGCCGTGGACAAGCAAAAGTGTCTTTTAAAAACATAGATGTCTTTCCCAGATGTTTATTTAATAATGAAGATGATGGTGAATCAATTGGTAGCAGTCACTGCTTGAAAAATACTTATTCTGTTTGGTAGGCTGTACCCCCTCCAGGGAATTTGCTTTAGCAAAGTTTTATAGCTCATTGAGACATTCAATAATAGCACTTACAAAACCTGCACATAGACTTTGCTATTTGCTTTCCTGGTAGTAATGTAACTCTTCAGACAAGACTCTGAAATTATTTCAGATTCACATTGCACACTTGTAATTGTTTGAAATTTTGAAGCATTCATCTTTAAGGGATTGCCTGCTGGGGAGGTTGCCACAGGGAGCATTGGAAAAAACATGAGCAGATATAGGAGAATCCAGAAAAATAGTTCTGAGGAAAAAAGGGAATTATTTTTCAGTCTTTTTTGCATCCCTGCTGTAAGATGTTGCTTGAGAAAGAGGGACAATGAAGCGACTTGAGTGCTGTGTCAGTGAAAGCAGCTGTCATTCAATGACTCCTCAGTCTCCAGTGCAAAATATTCTGGTGTGGGAGAGACTCTTGGTCAGCAGCTCACTGGCTAAATGCCACATTTATTTGCCAAGACAGCTAATGGAATGCTGGTCTTGCAAATTCTTCTGCAGTTAAATAGGACAGGCTACTCTGAGGATAACGGAATGAGTTTGAATTTCTAGTGTCAAGTTTAGCCACATTTTAAAAGGAAGGGCCAAGAACTGTTGTTGAAACATTGCAGCACCTGCAATGCTTTTTTAAAGATGTTGAATACCCAGAATACCGAAGCTATAATAAATGACCCACTTTTTGGATTTCATCACTGCCATAAATGGCAACTGGGCTGATTTGAAGAGATTTAAGTGCAATTATATTGTTTGCTCCAGCAAAATCCTGTCCTGCTTATAGAAGTTACACCATTCCTTTCTGCATTCAGAAGTGTTTATGTTCAGTGGCAGCATGACTGTTTTTAAGGTGTCTGGGATATTTCTGTCTCCAATGCAATGCAGTCTCTGGGTACACAGTGTCACATTTGCCTCTCTCCATCTACATTTCTAATTTTTTTATTTTTAATTTTTTTTACAAATGGCAAACTATCTGCATAGGTCTACTCCCCTGAAGGTAGGGCCCAAAGTAAGAACCAGGCCACTGTCTGATTTTGAGTAGTGATGTACTGACTGCTTGCAGTGACCATCTTTCTGAAGTTTCTTTCTTTCCATGGTTAGCCAAATGCTTCCCAGATTATGCTTCACATTGCATGATTTGCTGTACTTGGTTTTCAGGAATAGTGTGCAGCCCAGCAGTCCTTGGGGGGGAAACTGTCAGAAAACAAAAAGCTGTACAGGTTTTCTCTTCAGCACTTGGCTTAAAAATATGGATGTACAAAATCAGAGTTGGGCAAATCAAATTACTGCGATTAGTTTCATAAAATGTGGCTCTAGTAGCTGGCTTAACTTTCAATTGTTTCTTATGATCTTGGCATGTACTCAGTACTTACTTTTTTTATATCATTGTAAATCCTTGGGGATGAGATCTCACAATCAGACCTTGTGAGATCAGGGTCCTTTAGCCATCATAGTGAAGTTGTGAATTGTGGTCCCTAACACAACTAATGAGTAGCAGTTTTCATCTAGGCACCTGTGGGGTCAAGTCCTTAAATACCATAGGCTGGCATAACTTGATTGAGTATAAAAGCTGTGTACTAAAGGCTCACACAATTCCTCTGTTGAGGAACCAGCATTTAGATTTCAGTTAAAGGAGGGCACAGCTTTGTGGAAATTGGGATTATAAACAATCCACTGGATGCCAGTGCTTACCATTTTTTTAATTTTCCCCCCATCATCTTTCTTCTGAATGAAAATTTGAAGACATGTTGTTGCATTATGCATTTAGCTTTCAGAGCAGAAACCACATGTCTGGAATAATTTTGAAACCTCTGCCTGCAATCACACATCTTCCTCCTGCAGGTACATTTTCAAAGATTGTATTTTGGAAAAGGTCTTTGTTGGTTTAGTGTATGTATATTATTGGTCACCAATCTGTAGCTGATGTACTGGGAAAAGACAAGTTTGGTTATGAAGGATCGTATATGTAATGTTTTGTGGACTTGTATCAAACTAGAGCTTCTATGCCTAACGAAAGCATGAAAGTTGTGTACAGAACTGTGATTCACAACTGCCCTTCAGAGGAGCAGAATTAGGGATGCTTTTATAAAGAAAATAGCTATCAAATTGTCTGCACTGTGTAACATGATTATGAAATTGAGGTTAAATATATCTCCCCTTTATTGTTCCTTTGGCTGGTTGAGATTTTGCTCTGTTCAGAGACCATTGCTATTTTGATAAACTAGATTTTACTTATTTCTCCAAAATTTGAGATACTCTATGGTTATTGACATTTGAGCAGTATAGAGAATTTAACTGGTAAATAGTTTTTTACTCATATTTCTGTGGATATCCTTTCTCTTGTTATTTTAGATTTTAATGAAAATGTTTATTTTGAAAAATCACGCTCATTATAGGATTTCTGAAACTTGTGTAACTGAGGCACCCTACATTACAAGAACTAGCAGCCAAATCCTGTATTTTTCAGGGAACTCCAGGATTTAACAAGCTGTGTGAAGTTGATTATAAACTTGTTGTAATATCAAGTAAATATGGGCGTATTTTTTAGGCAGTAGATATAGTTAGCGTGCATATGGCAGGTCTAATTCTGTGCTGCTTGCGGGGGACACTGGTGTGTCTGATGGGTGGAGTCCTCTGATGTTGAAGGGATCACTATGAAATCTTTAACGCAAATATAGTGTGATTATTTGTTCTCTTTTCTCGTTGAATGAAGTTGCTTATTTCGCCCCCAGGGTGCAGCCTTAACACTGCTATACAAACCCTTTTTATCCCTTTTTAACATTTCCATCTGAGAATGGAGGGATTAATTGCATCTGCTAGATCTGTTTCCATTGCTGCTTCACTGTATTTTCACTTTACTTGTCGGCTTAACTGCAGTATGTATTTAAATACGAACAAGAAGAACGGCCAGAAGTGTCTGTGGCAGTGTTTTGTCAAAACCAGTCTCCCATAATTCTTCCTTTCAGTGTTTTTGCCTTGCACAATGTTTCTATCCATTATTCCAGGTGCCTGTAGACAACATCCATAGCTTTAAGTAATGCAACCATTTCTCCCATTTACAATTTGAACTTGTTCAGCCTTAATATACATTAAGTGCATTTGGAACTAATCAATGATACTGTCTTGAGGTGTCTTTAAGATCTAGCTGCACACTCAGATGATGCTGTATAATCTCAAAATTCTGTTGGTCATAGTGTAGTTATATCTTAAATGACTGCTTACATTGTTTAGAATTCAGGATCTTGGATAGACTGTTGAAATGCATCAGTACAAAATCAAACTGAGGAATAATGGGCCCTGTCTATGTATGCTGAGTTATATCTAGTGAGGCTCTGACCATTTTCCCTTCTTATTTATTCTAATAAATTGATTCTATGCATGTTTATTTTTAATACTTATTAAAAATATTTCCACAAAATATCCAATAGCTACAGCCCCTATGAAAATAACTTAAAAAACTTTTCTAATAGCAAGTGTTTTAGATAAATGTTTTATATAAATATATATGCTTTTAAAATAATGTTTTGGAAAGAATAAAAAACTGAGGGAAATGATGGCATGTCATGGCATCTACAGCAAACTGTCTTATTTTCCCTCCCTGTCTGAACCCACTCTGCCTCACCTTTGCCCACCACAGTCTCCTACAGCTCTGATATCTCAAGTTAGCAGGACCATTCACTTTTCATGCTTTTGGTAAGCCAAGTCCTTTGGCTTTTAGTTCAGTGTCAAAAGTAATGATATTTTTATGTTCCACTGTCCACAAGAAGCTCGGTGTGTGTGTCCCATCAGAGGCTGTAGCAGATTTGGTGATTGCCACGGAGAACAGCTTGGAGAACTTGGAAAGATCTGCAGCCTGGCTGCAGATGTGCAGGATGTCTGTTTAGCATACAGCTCTCTCCTGAAACTGCACAAGTTTCTTCTTCTCCCCATCCCAGCACAAACATGAGTGCTTGGTCCTAGGAAGAAAAGGGTTTCAGAGCTAAAAATGCAGACTGTGTCCAGCTCCAATACAGAAGACTGTCTGTACAACACAGAATATTTTAGTGAAGAGAGGGAGCCAAAATACAGTATGTATCCAGGCAGCAGGAATGCAGAAAGATAACTGGATGCACTTCATGCAGTTTAATTGCACAGTAGTGTAACAATAATATAAAAGGTGGAATGATTTCAGGAAAGGGTTGAGAAAAATACAGATTTAAGGATGACCAGGTACATGTCCCTGGCAGAATGTTTTTCTGTTGCAAGGCAGCTTTTCAGTGAGAAATTCATTGCTCTTGTCTCTACCCTGTTGAAAAAGTGGACTTTCCTTCCTTGTTAACTCCTAGAATTTCTGCAGCTCATTATCAGTCTGCTGTTACCAGGATGCCATTAATTATCTGATGATTTCTCTTGCTCTTTCAGTTAGAAAGCAGCACACTGAAAGCAGTACTGTTCAAATAAAACTGTGTTGTACTCAAAATGCCCATTTAGGTTTTTTGGAATAGAATGCTCAAGAGCTTGGTATATGCCAAAATGTTTTCTGTGTATGTGAAATGTAAGCCCATTCCAGAGCAAGTCCAGCACTGGGAATAAGACACTCACATTTTTCAGTTTTGCCATTATGCACACAGTTAGTCTGTGGTTATATGGATAGGCCCATAAAGATGGCACATACTTCAGATATTAGGTAAATGTCTCAAATCAGCAGATACCTTCCTGTAGTGTCAAGGATTTGCTAGTTCAGTGTTCATGAGTTTGGTTCTCCTGACTTATCTTAGGAATGGAGGAACCAGAAAAGGGGAAGAAATGCTAACAGCTACTGTCAATGTATGTTGTTAGGGCTGAAGATTTCAGACGTGGTTCTTGTAATTTAATGTGATCTAGCTTGTGCTTACTGTCAGAAGTCCTCAAAGTTAATTTCCTTCCTAATTTCCACCGATGTGAGTGGAACACGCTTTCAAGGTCTGCTTCTTGATATATTCTATATTTGAAGGAGACGCCTTCAAATGAGGGTGTTTTTTTTTATGATTCTGTATCATGGAGAGAATTTACAGCAGACCCTTGCATTTTAGTGCAGTACATAGGAGAAAAGGGGAAAGAGATTCCACAGCAGTTTTGCACAGAGGATCTACTTGCATATGACAGAAAATGTGCTGGTGACCAGGATGCTTAAATTATTTCTAGTAACAGCATATACACAATTTATGCTTTATGTGGATTATAATACCCTGAATGTTAATACATTATTGAACAAATACCCCAAGAAGAGATTTGTGAGCTTTTTAGCATGCACCTAAATATTTTCATATGATCATCATCTTAAATTTCATGAGTCATTACAGAAAGGAAATTGTGTTACACTTTTGCTCTTTGTTTTATCAATTCTAGTAACTTTATATTTGGTATTATTGTTTTGAAATACAGTGTTTGTACAATACTCAACAGAGTAGTATTTTTTAACAATTGAAATTTGGCTGATCTTTTTTTCTTCCAGAAGTTTCGACGTTGGGCTGCATCGCTTTCTGGTCAGGTGAGCTAAGACTTGTTTTGAATTGCACTTCCATATTGCTGTGGCTTAACCTCAGCTGGCAGCCAGGCCCCCGCACACATGCTCACCCCCCACAGTGGGATGGGGAGAGGATTGGAAGGGTAAAACTGAGAAGAGTCGTGGGATGACATAACAGATCCTCTTTTGACATAGCAAGATCCTCTTTTGTCTTCTGTTTAGTTATTAGTTTGGAAAACTTTTAACTATTTGTCTTGGATGTCTGCCAGTATCACTCTCTAAGGTACTTCTTCAGGAAAACATGACTCAGGAAATTTCAGTGGCTGTGAAAATCTTCATTTTTCTTGTACTGAAGAAAAGCTTTTAAAAATTCTTCTTCCACTGGTAACTCTAGTACCTTCATACCTTGTAAAAATGGCTTGAATTTTATAGAAAACTGGGAATGTGGAGGGAAGTCTTATATTCTCAACAGAAAAATCAATTTATTCAATGCATGCAATGGACTATGTTCTGAAGATTAATAAGGAAAGTGGAATCATTGTTTGAGTGCTTTGGTTGATGATATTTAGAGGGATGAAGCAATTAAAGCAGGGCACTTTAGCAAGAAAAGGGAGGTTAATGCATTTGAATTCTATACTGAGAAACTGTTTTTGCTGTTTAGAGTCTTTTGTGTGGGTAAAGTCACAGGTGTTCACCAAAAACATGTTTGCCTTCATTTTTAATAAAATACCTATTACCATCTTCTGATCTTTACAAAGAAGTGTAGTGTGTACTGTGAAAGGTGAATTTTTCTGTGGTCTTTGGGCACTTAGAGAATTAATTCTATGAGTTATTTCATCCACTGAAATGTTGCAATGCATCTATCAGTGAAGAATTCTACTTTGGAAGAATGAACCCAGTATGTATGAGCCAGAGCATGCTGTTTGGGTCCCACCTTAAGGATCAGGTGGTGTCAGCCTTTCCTTGACTTGGCTTTGCTGCTGAGCTCTTTATTTTAGGCTTTGTCATATTTCCTGGATAAAGACTGTCTTAAACCTTCACACATGAATCCTTGAGGCTTTAATGCAGTGGTTTTTGGCACCAGATATGAGATCATCCAAGCCTGGGTCGCAAGGAAAATCGGGTTTGTTTTAAGGTTGCGCAGGCCAACCCACATCTCATAACCTTTGAGCAGCAGACTTTGTAAGGTTAGGGTTATTTTGTGTATTTCTTCATGTGTGACATTACAATGTTTAACAGATCGCTCCCTTCATTAAAGGCATAGTGTCAGTATTACTGAATGTGCTGGTGGTTTAAGAGTTCTTAGGCAACTGAATATATAAGTTCTGGTATCAGTTCTACAAAATTACTTACATTTCTATTTTGACGAGCAGATTTTGTTTGTAAATAATTGTATAAGAAATTGAAATCATAATAAGACATGGTTTTAAATATGCTACTTTATAAAAGAAATACAGTACCCCAGAAGGTCTCCTGAGAATGCATACAACTACTTAACCAAGAGTAGCATCATGGTAAGTATTGGTGTACTAAATCCCTGGTAATCCTTCTGCCATAAAATATTTTAATTTGCTTCATATGGAGAATGTAATAAGATATTACTGTCTCAAACAGCATTGCTTTATATCCCAAGGAGATGCAGTATTTAAGTTGTATGATTGTGCAATCCTGGACTTCAAAGAGCCGTGGAATTGGAATGAGTTGAATATCATCTTTGACTAATGTATCATTTTTTCAAAGCCAGCTGTGTCCTGTACAGTTCCTCTTCTAACCTTAGTGTAGGCATTTTCAGCCTGTTACCTACCCCTGGTAACTACTTAGAGAACCATCATCTGCTTTCTCTGTAACTGTGCTGCTAAGGAGGAAGCAATTTTTCCTTCTGTTGTACCAGAATGAATTTTGCTTGGCGTTTCCTTAACTAAAAAAAAAAAAAGAAAAATCCTTTTAGCAGATGATTTGGAGTAGGAAACAGACTTGGTGTTAATCTCTTCTGTTGGTCTGCCTTGTGAATTTTAGAAAGTTACTGCCTTTTTTGCCTAGACAGTCTCTGCTCCCGAGAACTTGCAGTTCATCTCCTGTGCTCATAAAGTATCTGTCATACATGTCATACTGTCCTCTTCACAGTTTTCATTTCTGTGTGAAATACAAACAGTAGGAAAGAGAAAACCTGAACCCAAACAAACCTGAGTTGCAGGAAACCTTGAAGGTCTATGAGCTGGGATTTGAAATGCACAAGACGTTATATTGTTTTAAATATAATGACGCCACCCTGTCATGGAACAGGAAACCTAGTAGGACACTCGCAAATACAAAATGTGAGGCCAACAAAACTAAAAATAGTCTCTGATAAAAGGACAATCTGCCTAATTAAATGCTGATTGAAGGAACTGGGGCTGTATGTGCTAGCCTGGTGTACACAGTCAGTGGCTTCCCCAAGTGAAGCATGACACAAAAGTATTACAGAGAATTACAACTACACTGGGTTTTTGGTGTGTTCTTGGTAAAAAATGACTAGAGAATAATTTGTCCATGTATCTATGTCTTGAACTTCTATGCTTCTGATACCATTTTTAAGATAGCTTGGAAAAGTTTAAAAATCCTGTGCGTTCAAATGTACTATGGATAGGTAGATATTAGACTGTAATGGTTAATAATGTGTTATTTACTGGCTTGGACTGAACTGCATTCTGAGATTGGATTTTTAATAACTGCTTGCAAGCTGCAATCAAGTGGTGTCATGGAACTCATATTTGAGAAAATAAAGTGCAGTTGAGTATGTGGGGGTCTGGGTTTTGAACATTTGTTAGCTATACCATTGTATTTAAAACAGGAATCCTGGAAACTCACTGGGGAAGGATTAGTATTTTTGTGATAAAAACTGGGGTTTGGTAGTAGTAATGAAAAATATACTACTATACTTGGAAGGTCATTTGCCCACTGTTTTCACACAATGATATAAAAGAACCTGTTTGTTACTATTTTTAGGATTACTGAAATTATTAATCATGTATTTAAATCACATGAGTACTATACAAATGTAGTAATATTTTTCCAATGCGACTGCAGGAAAAACAACCCTTCTTCTCCTAAATCAGAGCATTCTCAGAATGGAGCAATAGGTATATTTTCAGAGTTAAAAATATATAGAAATAGCCTTTAGTATAGGAGTTTAGAGGGGAAAGAGTAAGAGAAGGCTGCCTGTTGCTCTTTGCTCACTGAAGCTGTTTTATCTAGGCAATTCATCCAGTGCTGAGAACAGAAATAAAATGGTGAACTTGTGGGAATATTTACTGTCCTGATGCCAAACAGTGCTTCCTTTAGGACAGCACTGATGAGGACAGTGGGGAAGAATGACAGTTCCTGCAGGCATGATTCTTTTGAAAAATCTCTATGCTTTCAGCTCTGCTGTGCCTTTGAAAAAGTGTGAATCATACTCATTTCAGTACAGATCTGGCTTTGAAGAGAGCTGCAGGACCACGCACCCCCAGTGTCTCCGAAAGGCATCCATCTGTTAGCAGTGCTCTCAGCTCACCCCATGGTTTGCAATTACTTTAGCTTGTTTAGAGTTGCAGGTTATTTAGGTTAGCTTAGTCCTGAGTGCAAAGGTACTCTGAATACAAAACTTTGAAAATCACCTGCTTTTTTAGTTTTCTCAGGTAAAGCCTGGCATAGTTTACCTCTAGGATCAAAATCTACTGTGTGGTGACCTCTACCGATTTTTAGTTAGGAAAAGGGCACCTCTGTGTAAGGGCAGAATGGTCCTATGATGAAAGAGGGGATTATGGTTGTAAGGTATGATTATGAAAGAAGAAATGGAAAAATCCATTCATCATCTGGCTCAACTTCTGTGTTAGCTTGCTGTGGAATCCCATGGGATCCCACATCTTCAAGCTGTCCCAAGCCAAAGAAATCTATGCCCCTGCTTAAAAAAAAAAAACAACAACAAGCAAATCTATCACTGTATTGAAAAAACCCCAACTCACCCAAAAAATTCCACAATAACAACTCCCAAACTTCTGAGCTTCCCCTTTCTTTTTAATGAGCACAAATCTTGGAAAGCCAACATGTGCTGCAGCAGTTCTCTAGCTCCATTGCTAAGTAAGCTCAGTGGTGATTCCTGGCTCCAGCAGCTGGACACAGATTCTGTGTGAGGTTCAGGGTAACACATGGCCTTCTCTTGGGAACTAAATACCACTGCTAATGCTATGCGGTCTCTGCTGCTCTTTTGACTGTAGCTGCCCATGAAATAGTATCGATGATCTAATATGCTGTAGTTGGGCTAGTCAGCTCAGTATTAATGAGATTCCACTTTTCTCCAGCAGCATTGATAAAGGTATCTGGATAGACACTTCTGCCTTTGAAAGTGCTAGCTATCCCAAGGATACATTATTTTTTCTTTGTTTTTTCAAGAAATACGACTTCTTGGTTCACTCTATGTCCTGGATACCTAGTCAGCCTTAAAGCATGCACAGCAGTCATAGAATCATACAATAGTTTTTATTCTAAGGGGCCATTAAGGATTGCCTAGCCCATCTTACCCTGGAATGAGTAGGTACAGCTTCAACTCGGTCAAGTTGTTCAGGGACTTGACCTCAAATATTTCCAGGCATGAGGCATCTACTGCCTCTCTGGGCACCTTGTTCCAATGTTTCATCACCCTCACTGAAATAAAAAATTTCTTATTTCCTTCTGTTTGAATCTACCCTCTTCTAGCCTAAAGCCATTACCCCTTGTCCAATTGCAGCAGGTTCTATTCAACAATCTGTCCCCATCTTTCTTATAACTCCCCCTAAGTCTTGAAGGGTTGCAGTCAGGTCTCCTTGGAGCCTTCTCTCAGCTGAACAGTCCCAACCCTCACAAGAGTGTGTGCCCAAACTGTCTTCTGAAGCAAACCACAATGCTTTCCCAAGAACAAAAATCTGTGTGTGGTTCTGGGGGTCCTTCACACCAATAGGCCACTTGTTTCTGATAGGTGGTGTGGCTACATGTGCACCAGTTTTGCCATCCTGTGCCCTGTGCAGTCACCTCCTAGTTCCTTAGCAGTTTGTACCCTTGGGACTTCTCTTTTCAGGCTGTGATTTTCGTCAGCATGTAACCTCAGTCTTTTGCCATAAAAAATGGCCACAATGCTGCACTCACCTTCCTTCAGACACCTTTTCCTAAATGTGGTGCCCTAAGGAGGAATTTCTGCATTGTGTGGATTTGGCTGGTCTATTCCAAATGAGGTTAATTCTAAGCAGTATTGCTGAAGTTTTATACTGCTTTCCCTGAAACTCCTGGATAACTTGTTGGAGCAGGTCTATTTGACCTTTATATGTACCTGTGTCTATGGGACAGCTGCTGAGTAAACAATACTCTTTTCTTTAGTATAACCTGTGGTATGTCTGTGACAGTTTTAAGTATCTGTCTCATTTTTCTCACTTGGATTAGTGCTGGCACAAAGGTGCTGTATTGATTACCCAGAAAAGTGTCTGGATGAAGGAAAACAATTTTTATATATATCTGTAGTCATCAAAGTAATGTAGACAGTAAAAACTGCCAACGATGCAAGTGATGCACTGCATCATTCCACTTAAATCCACTGATAGGCTTCCTAGGGAATGATCCAGTGATGCTGGTAATTTGTTATGTGCAGGTAGGACCACTGTGTGTAGGATATGTGTAACTGCTGTACTTTCATTCTCTTTTGGGTCGTTTCTGCCTCCAATCCCTAGCTTTTAAACAAAGCAAGGGGTCTTGTAGGGTATGAGACTCTAGTAAGTATTCACTGGTCTTGAATTCCTTGGATCTCCATACTCCTCTGGAGCAGTGCAGATAAAGCCAGTGGAAATAGCACAAGCAGTGTTTTCTGTAAAGAGTGGCCAGCTGTGATACACGGTTCTGGAGTTGACTAACACACAAACAGGCTGTTTCCAGGTTTCATTACAAAAACATTTCTTGGGAGAAGAAAGCCCACTGAAAGAAAGACTATCCTTCTTAGCCAAGGAGCAAAGAACGGAAGGTGATTCTTGCAATCTTTGGGAATCTTATGATGTAGATGTGATGTGCTGGAGACAGCTTTTATAGAGGCTTACTTGAAATTTTGTGATTGTTAGTGTATATTAAACCTATATATTAAATATGTAGTCTTGTTAGTAATAAACACAATTGTAATAATCAGCAGATGTGATTGAATTTGCTTTGTGTCTAATCTATATTTCATTTTAAGGTTAAAGCATTTATTTCATTGCTGTGAAGAGGTAGTGGTATTAGCTTAGAGAATTCTTTCTTACTTTCAATATGGGGCCTTAGAGCTTCTGCAAAAATAATTTTAAAACAGAAGAGAATAGCAGCTAATCCATCCATAGAGACCTCTGCATGGAGAAGTTGAAAAATGTAGCTCTTCTAATAAAATACTACAGTTACAGCCAGCTGCATTGCAGACTCATGTGAGCTCTGCTTTCAGATGCGCTGGAAGTTTTGCCATGTTTGCTGTTGTTTGCAATTTTTGAATGGGTCAGCACTGGTCTAAATGTGTTCCTGTTGAAAACAGCGATAAGAGCAAAGTAGCATTAATAAAAAGAAAAGAGAAAACCTCAATAAAAACCAACAAGGTGGATGGTGCTTGGAATCTTCTAAAATGTTCCAAATTTCAGAGCATGACCACTACTAAAAGTCCATAATTAACTCTTGTGGGTTGCAGTGGGAGGCTCTGTGACTCTTCTCCTGTGTGCGTATTGGGCACAAGTGTGAACTGTGCAAGTGACCATGATACATAAAATCAGTTGAGGTGTCTGTCTTAGAGAGGGACAGTGTCCAAAATACCCTGTTTGTTTTAAAACAAGCCAACCTTAAGAACTTGATGAAATAAAGGAAGGTTGGGTGCTAAATTGCTTCAGAGCAATTGTGGTCTCTCAAACACCTTCTCAGAACAAAACCTATTTTTTTAAAAGAGCAAACAATCTGTTGTTATATAATGAATTAGCATCGAGCATGTTGCAAAAATAAGGCTGGGGTTTGTATAAACAAAACTGAATCTTTATGTAAATGTTATGTAAATGTGACATTTAACTTAAACTGTTGGAGTGGGGAAGTCGGGATTAACAATGTACAGATCTCATCATGTTTATGTGTTGCAACCGTGAATTAAAACAGTTTGTTATTTTTGTTGCAGGGTGTTTGAGTTACTATCTGTGAGTAAGAAATACACTGTGACACATGAAGCATTTAAAGATTCAGTTCATGCTACTTTTAGATAATTTTACGGAGTATTTTAAGGGAGCAGCATCAAAGGTTGCTTTTCAGTGTATTGGAAGAAAGTGTGTGCCCAGCAGTCTTGAACCACCTGTGATTTTAAGGATTCTTTGTGTAGTCCAGGAAGTTGTGTCACAGGAACTTTTTGTCCCTAATTCTAAGTGCCAGAATTTGGCTGGAGTTTACATGTGATTTCAGTCTGAGGGACTTTGCATCTTTTATAGATGAAACAGTCTGTATTTCTGAGTCAGAAAAGTGAATATATAAAAAAATATTAATTACATAAGAAATATTTTTATGTATTACTTCAACTTCCACCAAGCACTTCTAATTAAAGCTAACATGCATAAAGTTTCGTATGACCTAGAGTATAAGCTTACAGAAATATGCTTAATTTTGTTTGCTTTTTGATTATTTTGTCTTTTACCCTTTTAACGTTGTCTTTTTTTCTTCTTGTGGTCCGTATTTGTACTTTAGCATGCTAAGAGACATGATTACAGCTTCTAAATAGGAGGATGGGGCTGGTATGAACTTCGGTCTAAAAGTTTTTCTGTGTTTTAGGCGTGTTTCAGAAACCCACATGCTCTTCATAGTGGAATTGTTAAGATGTAGCCCAGAGCCAGAAAAAAATAGGATGAAAAGAGTACTGTTTTCTAGTCCAGCTTCTGGTAAATTTACCGGGTATGCAGCCCAGTAAATGACATCGCAGCCAGCACACGCCTCAGGCTAATTTGTCGCCGGCCCTGCTGCTGCTGCTCTGAGCTTGCCGTCCATCCCGCCGCCGAGACAGGACCGTGTGACGAACCTCCCGCCCTGTGTTCCCTGCCGCGTGCGGAGGAGCATAAATCCCCCAGTGCCGATGGCTTTCCCCTTTCTGCCTGGCGGCCGATCCGGCCCCGGGGGAAGCCCCGGGAGCAGCGGTCNGCCGGGGGGCGCTCGTGCCCCGCCCGCCGGCCCGGGACCGGCGGAGCCCTGCGGGAACGGAGGCGCCGGGAGCTGCCGCCGGCAACACCCCCGGGCTGCGCAGCTCGTCCTGCTGCGCTCGCCTCGCTGCTGCCCGGCTGCGCCCGGGAGGGCATGGGACTTTGCTTTCTCTAGAACGTTTTGGGGAATGACATGGGAGTCCGTGAGGCTGCCTGTGTGTTTTTTGGAAGATGGTCCCGTGTTAGGAAATGTGCATTCAAGAAGATGCAGTCTATTATACAATCTCCTCTACTTTTGTGCCTTTTCTTCCTGAAAATACCAGATCAGACAGGAGGTAGTTCATATAACATATGGGATTCTAGGAAGACCTGCTCGGAATAACCTATCTGGGTTAGCACCAGAGAATCCAGAATGATTCCCTTTATCCCTGTGGACAGGGATGCTTGCATGCCTTTCTCTTCCTTGGCTACTTTATTGTGTGAAGTGTTATGGAGACTGGAGTGTTCTGAATCCTTTCCTGAAGATCGCGGCTCTTTGGTTCATTTTTGCGTTCAGGGTCAGCTTGCTTCACCTTGCCTGAGCTTAGAAGCAGATTTGAGGTGGCTGTGATACAGTTTGTCAAAGCAATAACCCCTCAACTTTAATGTGAAGTTCTAAGCTACGAAGATTTCTCACATCATGATATCTGGATAGAACATCATCAGGTGTGTTACTGAAGTAGAGAGCATCCTTCTTTTATGGCCATGCAGCAGTGTCTGGCAGTTTCAATCAGACTGATACCCTGGTAACCCATGTGGTTGTTTATACACAGTCTGCTCTCAGTCTTTATCTCCAGTGCTTGGTTCCAGGTTCTCTGAATAGCCCAGGAGAGTTTATAGAGTTAAGGCAGTCCACGAGTTTAAACATCTAATTTAGAGCGAGGTGCAAA
This sequence comes from Machaerirhynchus nigripectus, assembly GCA_013397975.1. NCBI lineage: Eukaryota > Metazoa > Chordata > Aves > Passeriformes > Dicruridae > Machaerirhynchus > Machaerirhynchus nigripectus. Next base: position 1,368,823 of record VZRQ01010146.1, on the reverse strand, counting down.
GAGAGAACATGAGAAACAAATCAAAAAGAGGAGAGGAAAAGGTGAGGCAGGAGGTTTGATAACTCATACCTAGTTACCCCTAGATCAGGTAGTTTCAGAGTTTGTGTGGAGGTGAAACTATTTTGAGACACCTGAGTGGAGGCATCAGACCTTGGTGCCAACGTATCTGTCTGAAGTGGTATTGATTTCAGTAGTAAAGCCCAAGCACAGGACTTGTCTCAGTTACTTCCATCACTGATAGCAACATTAGTGTGTTTGGAGCTGTAAGCAGGTAAAGCACAGTTTTTAAAAGTGCTGCCTGTGTGGGATGGGAGGCGTTTTAGTGATTGTCAAGCTGAATAAGACACCCTATTGAAAGCCATATTCTCTCTGGATTGATGCCTAAGTGGTGTATGGAATTGCTGAGTGCAATTTACAGGCCACCAGTGTTATGGAAGGCTCTGGAATCCATCTGCAGAGATGGGTGCTGCTCTGGCTCACCAGTGGTACTGTGATGGGAGGTGCAATTCCAGCTTCACTGTGGACTGTTGGAATTCAGTGAGATCCAAATTTCACCCTGAAGATCTCCATGTTTTGTCTTTTCATAGATGAAGCAGGATAATGGTCATCCTTTATAAAGTACTTTGAGATCTATGGATTAAGAATGCTATGTAAGAGCTCAGTGATGTTTAGTATAAGCACTTTATGTAACATCAAGAACAGATGATAGAACAGGACAGGAAGTAACTATTGGATTTAGACTTGTTCTATCACAGATGTGAATTTAGGGTCAAAAAGAAATAAAGGGATTTTAGTCTGTGTGTGCCCTTAATTGCATATATTTAGGGGGGTTATATATGTAGATAGGAAACTGTAGTAAAAAGTGATCTTTTAAGCAGCTCAGGTAAAATAAAGAAAGCATGTATATAATATGCAAGCTAACATCTTTGAAAATGTATGTTGTTTATGGTGTGCTGTTTAAGGGGAAACACTTCTTTCCTTGCACTTAAAGAAGTTAGGCTATGTGAATCAAAATTTCATGCAGACTTACATCTTAGAGGTGACAAATAAATAATGGGGTAGATTTCATGCTTTTGAAGGAATGAAGGGTCAAAAGCTTCAGGCTTCTATTTATCTTACTGTCTGAAATAAGTGAGTAAAATACATGCTGTAGGCTTCCTATTCTATCCCCAAAATGTAATTGCAGTACTTCCATGCAGTGCTGAAGAATGAGCTGAGGTCTTGGCAACCAAAGGATAATTCTTACTGTCAGCTGTCATACGGTTCTTGCTTCCTTTGTCCTGGAGAAGTTTTATCACTTTCTTGCAAGCAACATAGCTGGAAACTTGAAGAGTTGACTCCACTTTCCAACCAGCCTCTGCTGCTCTGTTCTGTGTGAACAGCAAAATGCTGTTTGCTCGCCTGAGTTATGTGATGTAACTCCAAACTTGAAAAAAATGATTAAATAAAGAAGAATTCCATCTTGACTGATGTCAAGAGAATCAGGATGTATGAGTAGTAAGTATTGCTCTACAATTTTTTGTGAATACTAATGTTATGTAATGAACATTATCTCCTGTAGCTATAGGGATAACAGTATTCCATGCGCTAGTGCTTTCAGAGACAGTTTTGGTAGATTTAGAGATTATTTAAAATGTATCTAGCATTTTGGTACAATGAATTGCTTTTCAAATCTGGATTAGACTATTGCTCTGAAAATAATAAATATTGGACATTTACTAGTGAAGCTAGTGAAGCACAGTCATTTTAAATACTGCCTTCAATTTTTTGACCAATGATAAGGAACTGACTTTAGAATGTAAAGAACAATAGTGTTTTTCTTTGAGTTCTGCCAAACTCATATATATGTGTGTGTGTGTGTGTAAATATATATATAAAATATCTTTCCTAGATGGCTGGAAATGGAGAGTCAAAACAGACCATGACTTGCTCAGGTAAATGTTCTCATTTGAATGCCCTCCGAGTGTAGGAACAACTCAGGAGCAAATCTTGTTCAAGAGTAAGCTAAGTAGAGTTGATCCTGCCATGGAGAAGAGATTAGCTGATCTCTGCAAAAGTCACAGATGGTCTAACAGAATTAAGTGTGTTCACTGATGGAAATTTTTGCAAACACAAAGCAACAGTGAAATATAGAAGTTTGCCTGTAGGATGGGAGACAGGCTGATAGTGTTTATGCTACACAAGTTTCCAGGACACTCCTCTCAAGCACAGCAGGAAAAATATTGCTTCTTAGAAAAAATTGTCTGTCTCTGAATGTTATGTAAGTAGACTGTACTGTACTGCTTGAGTCACCATCCCTGGAGGTATTTAAAAGATGTGTAGACATAGTTCTTAGGGACAAGGTTTGATGGTGGACTCGGCAGTGTTAGGTCTGGGGTTGGACTCAATTATCTTAAGAGTCTTTTACAAATGAAACAATTATATGATTCTAATTAGCACCTTTTGTTGAGATCAGTACTGCAGGACTGCTGTCACTCTTGGAGTGAGCTGTGCTGCTGTGTGATGGCTGCACATATGGCACCTAAGGCCAAGTGCTGCCTCTTAACTGAATGAGGTTGATATCCAAACACCAAGAACTCCAAAATACCTCCAGAACTTTCCACACTGGGTATTCCATATAGAACTTCTCAGCTTTTGATGGCGTGTCTGGAATCTTCCCAGTGCTAATGGTACCGCAAAGTTACTTGTCATTCCTCCCCCAGGCAATAAGAAGCCTAGTTAAAATAAAAGTTTATAGGAGATAAAAATGACCTGATTTAGATGACATTTTTGCTTCAAAGTGCTGTTACACAGAATTAACCTTTCATTTACAGTGATGACTCAAGATAAGAGGAACTTCTTTTGCATTAGAAGTAAATGATTAAAACTGCAACTGTTGAAATGGATAGAGCTGGAGAGCAGCCTTTGATGATCAGTAAGTTTTAGCTGATAGCCAAGAAAGAGCTTTTACATGTGAGAAACCTACAGTTTTATCACTGGTTTCAAGGCAAGGCATCTTCTTCTACTGAAAACAAATTACTGATGAAAGGTTAGTAAATGAACTTGGGTCAAGGGCTTCCTCTGAGCACATTCAGTAGAGGTTTGTTCTATATAATGTACCTGATAGCACCAGCAGTGAGTAGATGTCAGTGTGTCTTAGGGCTCCACTGAACAGTCAGCTGTTGAAACAGACATGATATATGGTGGGAGCTTTCTGTAATGTAGATCTTAATAAATATTTCATTTCTTCTTATTTATAGTGTCTTGTTTATAAACTATGTAAACAGCAAAATGGGGATGGTTAACAAAGTAGCCATGGAAACATGATTTGTCCTCTTTCTCTCCCTCTCTCCGTGGAAACACGTTTTGACGATAGTTGTGATTTCTTCCTGTCACTGTGATTTAAACTGGACTAACAAAATAACTCATAACAAATTGTATTCTAAGTTGTTGGTTGTCTAGTGACAACCAAAAGGCCAGTATTTTTATGATCAGCATAAAGAGGGATTTTGCATTCGTTCTCTTTATTTGGGGTAGCACTGCAAGAATTAAGTACGTGCCTCCAAATAACTGACTGTAACTCTTGAAACAAAATGCACTTCTGCATTTCTGAAAAATGGGATCTTCCAACTTGTGGTTTAAACACTTAGGTGTGTTTAAATTGGAAATGATGTGTTTCATACTTTTTGGATGATACAGCCTGTTGTCAAAATACAGGTAGCTTTCAGAGAACAACCGTCTCTGAATCTACAGAACTGACAAAAAGGAATGTGAAAGGAAACAATGTTTTATACTTAGAAATCATTAGGCTTCAACAATAGAAGTACTGGAAAAAAGAAGACCGGTGTAAGGGGTAATTTACCTTTCTAATTAATTCCTCACAAAATAACAATTGCAAATAGAAAATACATATTCTATATCATCTGAGACAATTTTAAGAAACATGTGAGTATAATAAAATTTGGTGATAATGCTTCAGATTCATATTTTAATTCTGGACTATTATTTCAAGATGATTCTCTGTATGTTAGCATAACAGTAATTAAGCTTAAACTCAGCAGGAAGGGTTAGTGTTCTGTAGTTTTTGTCAAATGAGCAAACTGTTTCAGTAGTTTAAAAAAAATTACTTCATTTGATTAACTTTGTTTCAGTGATTAGATACAATGTGACATCTATTAACCAAATGCTTTTACTGCCACTTCACTTACTTGAAGTTGGAGAATACCTTCTGGTCATCTCTAGTGGTCTGTTGTTTATTACAGTACTGCTTGTCCTGCATTCAGTCTGGTTTTAAGAATAACTGTTGCCAGGTTTTCCATCAGTTTATGTCTCTGCTTTTATGGGCAACAATCCTAGTTCGTTGGGATACCCACCTCTGTAAGATCTTCCCTGCCTTCTCTGGTTCCAGATTCCAGAGCTGAAGGTTTGTTGATGTTTTGAACTGTCTGATCAGAGCTTTGCATGACTTAAGAGCAATGGTTATGGAGCAAAAGTTATAATGAATAATTTTGCAATTTCTTATTAATTTTTTTGCCTTTTTGTTTTGTGGTAGCACAGGGCATTGTCTTATTTAGGTTTTCGACTGCCTACAGGACTTGTATTTAAACCCTGACTTCAAGTAAAGGAATTTCACAGAAACTATCAGTATTTCAATTCTGTATGAAAGATCAGCCTTGATAGGGACAAAGTGTTTTGTACAGCAGGCAGAAATTGCTCCTGCAGACCAATCTTCTGTTATTTGTACTTTCCTGTAGATGTGATCTGCAAGCTCTTTCTTTCGGTTTTTGATTCTCCAAACTTAATAGTGACAAGTTAGCACAGCTATAACTGAGTGAAAAGTTGTGATTGAATTGTCTCCGATTGAGGGGTCTGAAGCATAAGTCCTTTGAGGAGCAGCTGAGAGCACGAGAGTAGTTTAGTTGGAGAAAAGAAGGCTCAGGAGACCCTTCCACAACTTACTGTCTTCCACAGCTATCTGAAAGGAAGCTGTGGCAGTGTGGGGGTTGGTCTGTTCCAGGAGACAAGTGACAGGAGAAGGGGAAGTGGCCTCAAGATGTACTAGGGGAGGATCTGGTTGGGTATTAGGAAAAATGTGAAGGCGTGGTTAATCATCGGAACATGCTCCCCAGGGAAGTGATTGAGTTGGCATCCTTGAAGTGTTCATAAAACAAGTGGACTTGGCACTTCACAATATGGTTTAGTTGACAAGGTGGTGTTTGGCCAGAGGTTGGACTTGATGATCTTGCGAATCATTTCCAATCTAATGGTTCTGTGATTCTCTGAATTTCTGGTCACAATCTGTGTAGAAGATTTATGGTGTATGCCAGAACTGCAGATGTAACACAGTTAAATAGCAATTTCTCGAAGAAGTTGTGATCTCATTTATGTCACCAAGTTAAAAGATATTTTGGTGCTAGGAGGGAAGTTACTTGTATTACAGAACATTAACCTTTGTTGGTGTTTTTTTTTGACAGTGCTTAGATAAGGATGTGAAGGTCAAAGGCATAGAGCTCAAAAGGGATTTCAGAAAGTGTAATGCCAAACGTGCCCTTTGTCCCACTCAAGATTATTTTTGTGCCTAACATTGCTGTTTTCAATGTGGTTTTTTCCTCCTCTTGTATTGAAGTGGGGAAAGACAAAAACTTGGTCCACCTCAAACTAGGAGCAGTGACCAAGGTTTTATGAAATGCTGTCATGTGCATACAGCAAATCATTGGGGAAGGCCTGAAATTATTCTTCTCAAATTTCTTCCACCTTAACACAAGTCTCAGAAAGCAATATTCAGGCAGAAGTGTCTCACTTCAGCTGATGGTGTCTCTGAAGAGTTCAGAAGTAAATTACAAAAATAATGACAGCTTTCATTAAGATGTTTCAGCTGTGGAAGTTAATGTGTAGGAGTTACAGTCTTCTTCTAAAGCTGTAGGAGCACAGATCATTCTGGGGATCAAACTGACAAATTATTTAATCACAGAAAGCTGACATATCTTTGTGCTGGTTATGATCAGTGTCCTGGATGCAGCTGCATCTTGATGAGGTCATTGTCATTTCACTGAAGTAGCACAGACCTTCCAGCACCTGTGCAGGGTGGTCACAGCACACTGACTCCTCTCATGTGTCCTATGGAGACACTTGAGGGCAGAGTAGGAAACATGGTTATGACCTACTTTGTAGTTGTTGAATATTTAATCATCAGTTCACAGAATTGATCACTTGACATTTTCCATCCAGTTAATAGTGATAAAAATAACTTTTTTTGAAGTATAATAACTGTGCATACGTGTGAGGAAATTTTAGTCCACTTTCTACTGGATCACAGAATCATTTAGGTTGGCAAAGACTGACCTCTGAGATCATGGAGTCTGACCCTTGACCACTCACCATGTTGTCAACTAGACCATAGCACGAAGTGCCATGTCCATTTCTTAAAGACTTCCAGGGATGGTGACTTTACCACTGCCCTGGGCAGCCCATTCCAATGCTTGACAACCCTTTCTGTGAAGAAATTCTTCATGATTCCCACCTCAGCATCCCCTGAAATCACTTTACTGGAATAAAGTGATTTTTTTTTCTTCTCTCTATTGAGCAACAAAGTTATTAATGCCATTATGTTGGGTCAGCATTTTGTGCTTGATTTTTTTTTGTCTTCGTAAAATATAACTTCCGACCTCGAAATGATATCTCTCCCAAAAGATCATGTTTGTGTTGAGATCAACAGACATTTTTCTGTTTCTGTATGTTTTATAGAAATAAAGGTTTTGCTTCTCTATGAAAAACTATGTGATTTTAGCTCCTAATACTGCCCCCAAGAATCGCTGATGCAAAAGTCGGCCCAGAGGTGCATGCAGTAGGCCCTAGTTTTGTTAGAATTATTTAAAAATAAATCAGCAAACAAAGTATCCCATCCTTTAGACTCGTAAGTCCTTGGAAGACTAACAATGAAATCAGTACTTGCACGTCTTTTAAATCTCTTTTTGATGTCTGAGCTCAGTGAGGAGCTCTTTGCTCTCACATGCTGCTTTTGCTTAATTTCTTATTTGTCAGGATGGACCTTTCCTGAGCTTGGAGAAGGTGATGCTTGAATATCAACCAGCTTTCCTGGTTCATCTTCTCTCCAGAGCTATATTGCATGAGGTGCTTATAAACAGATCTCTGGAAAGGATGGTGTCTGCTCTCCTGAAATCCAAGGTTGTGGTTCTGCTTACTGCCTGGCTCCCTTGCTCTCAAGATCCTGAAGCTCATCATCACGTGGTTGCTGCAGCCCAGGCTGCCTCTGACTTCCTGTCTCTGATCAGTTATTTGTGTAAGTACGAGGTCCAGCGGAACACCTTTCCCTGCTGGTTCCCCATGTTGGGAAGTTGTCATTAATGCACTCCGATGCTGCGTTGCCGAGTGCTGCTGTGGGATCGGGAGGTCTGGAACTGAGACCCAGTACAGGCACACCCATCCCCTGGCACAGCTCCGTGCACTCCAGCTGCCCTTTCACAGGGAACAAGTCCCTGTCCAGGCCTTCCCATGCTGTCCTTCCTGAAGAGTCTGTATCCATCCTTCACAGCACTCCAGTCATGTAACTGCACAGAGAATTCTGGCTCCTCCTGTTTGTTCCCCACGCTGCCTGCATTAGTGCAGAGGTGTTTCAGAGAGACACCCAAGCATGCTGAGTCCCCTGAGCAGGCTTGAGAGCTTTCACCTTAGAAGATCATTCCCCATTTATTGCTGTCTTTTGAACAAAATATACTGTAAATTATATAGAGATGTGTGTTAGTAGTCCTGAAACAAATTACAGAAGCGTTTTAAGTCAATATTCTTTGTTGAGCATGTCTCTTTCTTTTTCCTGCATTTTAATTTATGATCAACCTTGAGGAGGCATGGGGTTCTCTTTCTGTGTAATCAATTTGCAAAATTATGTTGGTGATGAAAGCTCCCAAACAACTCTATTTAGAAGTGCATTGGGTGCTGAACATGGCCTCCTCTTTTTTGTTGGTTTAGCTTAGTTATGATTTTTGGAAATCAGTGTGATGTTTGTGGAAAGATGCTTGATCAACTTTTTTTTTATACAAAGAAAAGAAAGTGAGCTCTAAAGAGATGAGTTATTCTTTTATATGTAATAAACTAGTCATTATCTCTCTTATTAATTTATTCTGTATTTGATATCATTCCATCTGTGCTTTTTTGAGTTGTTGCTACTAAACAAAAAGGTATCAATTAAATATTTATATATGAGCACCTGGCAACCAGTTGTGCAGTGTACAGTTCTGCTGACTTTGTGAGAAACGTCAGCTCACAAAAGTTGTTAGTGACAGCCTGCAGGGAGGGAAGCTCTGACACAGCAGTGATCTTGCAGACCTGATAGAAGTGGACAATACATGTTGTCAATCACTAGACCTAGGAAAGGAATCAGGGAATACAAAATGGGGGAAAAATAAGGCAGAACAAACAGAGGGCAGTAGGCAAATAAAATCCGTTCCTACTGTACAAGTTGTCTGAGACATTTCTTTATCTCTGTGGTGGATGTGCTTCTTCCTCTTTGCTGTTTCTGTAGGCAAGGTATTAGAAAAGGAAGGTAAGAGCATCAACTAGTCCTGTCTGACTGAAGGTACTTTATTATTTTATCATACCTACCCCTTTGCTGATTGGAGGTAAATGCGACTAGAAGAGATTTTTTGCTCCATTGCCATGGGGTTAGGAGGAGGAGAAAACAGGACAGTGCATTATTTCTGTTGCATACACAAATGACTCAGAAAACGTGATCTAAAGGGATTTGGTGCTTCCAAGAGCAATGGGCTATGATTCCTCTTCACTCTACAGAAACCATAGTCACAACATGTACAAACAGGCTGAGAATTGCTGTGGTTTGCTTTTAGAAGCATCTCCTAACTCATGCTGCCAAATGGTAAATCATAACACTGGGCATTGGAGAAGCAGTTCCTCGGTATTCAGGGGAAGAGTGAAATGATGGGGAGTGGGAAGTTGGTGCGTGGATTGAGTTCTGACAGCGTCTCAGGCTGGGCTTCTTGGAGGCAGATGGCATTAAAATGTCAGAGCATTAAAATAAGCATGTCAAGAATAAGATTGGGCATGTAAGAGGTAATTATTCCACAGAAAAATGATATTTCTGTGAAACAGATTCTGAGAGGATTTAGGATGGTTGCTGCTGTAATTAGCTGTGTTAGGCTTATCACCCTCTCTTTCAACCCTGGCAGGAGACTGCCACAACCATTTTAGTTGACAGACTCAGTTATTTAAATAAAGGTAAAATGAATGAATCTTCCAATCCTACCTTTATGATCTGGGAAAGGAAAACCTTTGCTTGGAAAAGGTCTTCAGAAAGTCTCTTTTCAAGTTACTCAAGAGCTGCTCTGAAATAGGTTCCTATTGATGATTTAGGTAAGAGTATTGTTCCTCAGCTGATGTTCACCATTTATGCACCATTTGCTGTTATAGCAGGACTTTTACATATTACCTAAACTGATGGCCCGACTCAATACAGCAGTAATAGGTGTCTGTGTGTGAAGGTAAAAGTACTCTGTAATATGTTGCCTATAGATGTTCTTTTTTTTCTAACACAACACACTAAAGGCTGTGGCTTTGCATCTGAATTTAAACCAGGTTTTTGGCTGTAAGTCGTCTTCTCAAATAGGTGCAATGGGATAGTTTTGTGTCAGGAACACTTAGCTCTGGTGTCCATTTTTCAGTAGTCTGGCTGTAAAAAATAAGCTGTTCATCTAAACTGCTGGGGTTCAGTTCATCCTACGTATTATTATGGCTCTTTAGGCTGTCTTGTGTGTCTGCTCACTAAATCCTTGTTTTGAGACAGAATTCATGTATGGTGAGGCCAGTGCACTGGCCTGTGTGACTATCTTCTGGACAAAGAAAGAGGAATCTCCCTCTTCCTGCATCCCCAGCTACCATGGATGCTTCAAAAGAATTGTTTAGGATTCATAAGTTGGTTTAAGATTTTTTCTGAAGATGGGTCTTGTGTTACTTTATTATTTTTAGTATGAGGATCTCAATCCACTAGTTACTGTAACATTTATCATTGAAAACCTCCCAATGTATCCTAAAGAAGGGAGCTTCTAAACAATTACTGCATTAGCCCCGAGTTAGTTTAACTCAATGTTCACACCCATTGCTTTTACTATACATAACTGAGGTTGAAACTTGCTAAGTCATTCAGTTCCTTTACAGCTCTTTGTATTAAACTGTCTGGGAAGTCCTCCAGTGACCATTTCTCCTTTGTACCTTTTGTGGTATGATACCAAACTTCTCTAACATAATTTGCAGTGTGTGCATCTAATGAATAGAATTGTAAAAAATTAAATGTAGTAAGTTTTGATTGTGGGGGGAAAAAAAAGCATTGCACTATGTTTCCTTAATATGTGATGGACAGTTTCAGGCAGCCAACATTTTTGCTGTCAATATCAAATCTTGCCTTTGATTTTTCACAGGTTTTAAGGCTCCTTGTCTAAAAAATGAAAGCTTCTCAGGAAAATTCCTGAAAATTGCTGAAAAGCAATTAGTTAGATCTGCCTTTCTCTTTTTCTCATTCTAAGTCAGATAGGTTTTTTCCTAACTTTTATAATTCCTGCCACTCTTAACTTTTGGGTTTGCCCATTCAGCTCACCTGCTCAGTGCTGTGATGTCCTTCTCTAGCCACTGTCTCGGCCTAGTTCTTGATGATGATGATAAAAACCAGCAGTAGCAAGGATGACCATTAATTCCAACTAATTGCAGTATCTGCTCCATGTCAATCAGCCCTACCTGGCATTTTCCCTAGTTTACTTTCTCACTTCCCAAAAGTCCCCCTTGTTAACTTCCGTGTAGGTGGCTAGAGCAGACGTGGCACTGATGGACAGGGTACGTGGCCTTGTGGTTGACCTGAAAGCACTTGTTACATCCCTGTGTTTCCATGGCATCCTATGGGAAGTGTTCCTGTACTCTGATGAGCAGTTCAAGGTTTCTCTAAAAGTATCTCTGTTGAACTATGGGTACACATCAAACACGCGTGGAAGTACTGAAAATGTAAAAGTCCTGTGGTTCATGCAGGTTGTCCACTGTTACTCAGTGCAGTGGCTTGTTTGGGTGGGATAATGGGGGCGAGCTCTGCTCATTTTGGCAGCAGAAGGTGAACCACGTGCTTCCCTGCCTCCCAGGGTAAGTGTTTAGATGCAGTTACAAATTATGGACAAGTGGCTTTACCCCTGGAAGGGTGACTTTGAGGATGGTTCTCATTATCCTTGCAAGGGATTGATTTAGGTTTGTTTACAACCTCCTTGTCATCTTTGTTTTTTCCTGTGGTGACATATTATGTTTGTAGGCTGTCATTATGCAATGTTTCATATCTATAGATGGCATCCCTGTTTTCATACATAGTTACAAAAGTATAATGGGAAATATAATAAGCAATTTCCTCCTGTGCTGCAGTCAAGTACTAGCTTATACGACTCAAGTGTCAGGGGAGGACAGGAGAGGATTTGGAACTAGATTCTGGGGCAACACTGCTTGATTTTGTTTAGTGTTTTGTACTTTTTCACTGGTTGCTTTTTGTATCATGCAGATAGCTAAGATAGGGACTATCAAGACTATCTTCAGCAGCACAATGTAGAGTGTCCTTGAAACCTTCTTGTTACTCTCACAGAATGCTCTTTTTTAGCTGAGAACCTTTGTTCCTAAATAGAGTGCCACAGTGTGATGATGTACATGGAATGGTCCACTTGGTATCATATACTGAATTCTTTTCATTACCATGGGCTGCTAATATTCTGTATACTTCTACCCTACTCAAGTACTAACCAAGTTCAAATTTTGGGCCCTGTAGGGCTGAGAGACCCGAAAGATTTCATTGTGAAGATGTGGGAGGCCAACCAAGGTGAGCAACCCTAACCCTCAAAGATAATGAATCTTTCTACATGCAGCTTGAAGATTGATCTTTCCACGAGTTTAATTAATTTGGTAATAAAGTCCACAGTTTTGTAATGAGCACCTACCCAAACTAAGGGCTGTGCTGTCACCTTCTAGTGCATGCATTTTGGAAAATGTATGCACAGTCTCCCTTTGTGCCATAGTGCTGTGCTGTATTGCACACACATTTTTCCATCTCTGATGAGTGAATAAGCCACAGAGTATGGTGGGTTCAGTTCTGGGTTTTTGTGGGGTTTGTTTGTTTGTTTGTTCATTCATAGATACTTTGGTTTTTAAAAACACAACCAGAGTGCATTCAGATAATGGGTCTAGGATAAGTGTTTTTGTAGAAGCAACGATGTTTGAATAAGCACAGGCTGTTTCAAATAAAATACAGAACACTTACTAGTGCCTGAAATTGACTTTGGAACAAACAGAGGTCTTTTGAGTATTGTTTTGAATAGATATAGTATCCTGGATCACACATGACTTGCAGAGAAGAAACTATGTTAAGATGACATTCAGTGCAACTTTCTTGTGTGACAGAACAGAATCTGAGAATCTGCATTTTAATCATGACAGTTATGACAAATCTTGTTTAATTTGGTATCTGACAATATGGCTTTCCGTGTGTCTATTTCATGCATCAGTGTATGTGAAGCTTTACTGAACCCTGTTAGATCAGATTGCATATTTGAAAGGAATTTTCCTATGCATTTTAAGACTGATTACAACATGGTAATTTATCTGCCTTGAAAGTAACTTTCCTTTCCCAAACATACAGAAGAAAATAATATCTCTTTAGAAAAGTCTAGAAATTTGTTAGAAAAAATCTTTAGCATGAGACACATCAGTGGAGAATTCATAGATAAGCTGAAGGGTCTAGAGAATAAAGAACTACTTGCTGTGTTCTTCCTATATGTTCTTTCACCCCCAAAGAGGGGTGTTAATTAAAACATATTATCAATGTTCATACATTGATAATAATGACACTTTAGACTTAAATCACTTTCTAATTTCCAGCTGCTGCACAGATTTTAATTAGTGTCTCACCTTGTTTCCAGTCAGCTCATTCTCACTGAGTCAGAACACATTATTCCTCACTATGCAGTGTTTCAGCATAATCAACTTTCAGCTTGCAAACAGTCTAAAATCTGTTATTTCTACTGTACAAGCAGTTCTTACACGTGGCAAGGTCAGTTGCATTTGAATAATTATGATATAATATGAAAACATAATTACCATGTGGGCACTAAATCCATTTCCATCATTATCGGTCAAATGTCAAATTTCTAAGATACACTTAATTTCTGTCTCTCATTCCTTCTTCACTCTGCTTTAATTTTCATAAATTGAGTCTCGTATTTTAGTTAAATAGGAAGAAAATGATGCTGAAAAAGAAACAAAAAGAGTATGCTGGGTTTTTGTCCTTCTGCAGTTCATCTCCACAATTCTTTTCGTGATCTTTTCTCCGCTTCTGCAAACCTGTCGATGAGCAGAGGTACGGTGCTTGCAAATGGTGCCAGCACAGTTAGATAGATCCTTATCTGTGTTTGCTTTGAAGTATGAGTTCAATCACGTAGCTGTTAGATGAAGCTGATGTTAAAACTTTGGGTCTATATGAAGTGGTTTGGAGAGTTTGTTTAGTCCTGTTATTTCTGTTGTTAATGTCAGAATCATGGTAACTTCAGAAAGCCTAGGTTTTGAAGGTGAACATGTCAAGCAATTATTTTCTTGTTACAATAGAGGTCAATAGAGAATGTTTGACAACTTGAATTTTTTTGCATGTTTGATCATCCCTTGCCAGCAGCAAACGCAAATGAGAGGCAGTGCTTGATGCCTACCTCTGAACTAGTCAAGTGCTGTCAGTAAAACATTCTCTTCTTTCCTTTTCTCTCTCAAATGTACCTGCAGAAATTCACATGGAGTTAGCAGAATGATAGCTGGGGGGTGCAGGCCTTGCTGTGCTCCTTAGAGCTCTGATAAGCCCAGTACAGCGTGACCTGGCAGCGAGATACTAAGACTTCCTCAGAAATGAAACCCAAGGTAGCCTCCTGAAACCCTGCCTAGGGCTTACTGGTTTCCTGCCAAAGTGTGAGATACGCTGAATGTTGAGTCAGGGACATTGGATATTGTCTTGAGGATGGTAGAACTGCACTGTGCAAGTCACGGTGCTGTCCTAGTTTGTGACCTTTTCCAGAGTCAGGAATGGGATAGTTGAATACTTTACACTAAATGCTGGATGAGTCTGTGTGCTTTCGATTTGGTGAGTGGTAGTCCTAAAGGGGTTTGGATTCTGAGAGAGTCCTCCAGGCATGGCAAATAAGAGGCAAATTTGCAGCAGGGAGTCATGTTGGAAAAAAGTACTGTCTGTGCAGTCCAGGAGCCTGTGAGAAACGGAAGAAAGTGCTGTCAGTTACTACTTGTTTAAAAAGAGGGTGAATATATGAATGGAAAGCTCCTTGAATCACTTTAAAAGGTTTGGGTTCTACATGTTATGTAAGTACATGTATCTGTTGTGAAGCATGTACATGCTGTCCAATTAAGCAAGACAGGTCTGTGCCTAACATGGGATCAGTAGAGTTTAAATACACCACTGGTTTGCACTCGTATCACTTGTCTTGTTCCTTCACATAATAGCTTTCAGAGCCAGTAACAGCAGAACAGGGTTTGTACTGTAATGATTTTGTCTGAACTGGCAAAATGTTAAACCTAAATAGCGTTATCAACTAGGAAATTTTGAAACATGGACAGGACAGGCTTGTCTCACATGTCAAGCACGCTGTACAGGCTGCTGCCTGATTTTGGATGCTATCTACAGTCTGACATGGCTGTGTGGTATTGTTGATCCTTGAAGGATTATGTACAGAGAAGATAAAATATTTGAATTCAACAAAAGGTTCTTTGCTGCTTTATTTCTTGCTGTGAGGAATGTGGAAAGAGAATGCTTTCTTAATTACTGAATCTCAATAACTAGAAGTGATACTGGAATAATGCTGGGATGGTAATTTTCAATATTGCACTTCAATTTTAACTAAAACAGGACTGAAGTTAATCAGTTGCTGTTAATAGACTACACAGTAAACAGGTGATGCAGTCCATTTCTTCATCTTGTTTGCACCCAGTGCAAAGAAACACCAAGAAGGAGGAATCAAGCCTGCAGCACACAAAAAGTATTTTCTATGTGTTTTGTTCACAAAACCAAAGATTGATCATACGTATGGTTTTTTTGATCATTTTACCTTTCAAAAAATTCTGAGTTAAAATGGAACAGTGTGGTGGTTTTTCATATTGCGGTTTTCCTTTAGCAAATGAAAAAGCATAGCAAAGGTGGCTGAAGGTAGAAGATGGAGAAGAATGCCCTTGCTATTGATTTACACTCTACCTACTCAGCAAAAAAAGTCACAGGAATCACAGCTAGGCTACCATCACAGAATGTACTCAGATTTAATATTGAACTCTATTAACACGGTTAAAAAATGCTGTATGATAATTATGAACAGGTTTTCTTTCTCAGAATCCGCTAGCAAAGAATAATATCTGTCCTGTGCAAAGATCCTGTTGATCACAGGCATTATCATTGTGAAGAAATGTATATTACGTGACCAGGATTAGGTGTAAAACTCAATTTACAATTTAAATTCTGCCTGCATTCACTTTTGTTCATTCTTTGTGGTTGTTACACTAGGAGATAAAAATCTCCTCCAGTTCTGAATGGCAGCAGCCCTGCCTGAAATCCTCAACCTTCTGCCAGCAGTGGATGCTTTAGAAGTTGTAACACTGACTGTTACAGCTGGCTTTATGCTGTCCCCTATAGCTTTAAAGGGATGTTGGAGCTTGCTTAAATGAGTCCGTGTTCAGATCCTTTGATTTCCAACCTTTCTCATCATGCCAGGCAGGAGCAGAAAAGCCACTGCCTATTGAGATCTCAGGAGTAGCCTCAGCAGCTTGTGTGTTCCAGCTCAGAGGAGAGGTGATGAGGGAGTGAGGGAATAATGGCTGTCCAAGAGGGATTACCTCAGGTGGCTGTGTCATATGCTCAGCTTGTCCCATAAAGGCACAAAAGAGAGTCTGAGATGCAGAGATCAGTGTTTGTATGTTTGTTCTTTAAGTAAAATTGGAGCTTAACACTGATACAGCTTAGCTGCAAAGTTAGTACCATGTATGTTCTCAGAAGAGGATTTAACTGGCAGCCTTAATGTTAAGGATTGTAGTTTAGTTTGCACTGTATTTTCTTAATGGCTTCTCTAGCCTATGGATATAATTACTTCTCAATCAACATGCAAGTAAAAATATCAATAGACTGTGGAAGCATAGTAAGAGTTCACATGCAGGAAGGCTTAGAAGATGAAAACTCTTTAGCCAGGTCACAGTTATGTACAGTTATTCTGCCCAGTGTATGAGATGAGAAAATCATTGTATCTTGCGTGTGGTTTTTATAGTGAAGAGTTTTTAATGTAGGAAACATTGCTTTTAACTATAAAATGGAAATCCTTTAATGCATATGCTCTGAAAATTGAACTA
Source organism: Machaerirhynchus nigripectus (assembly GCA_013397975.1). NCBI lineage: Eukaryota > Metazoa > Chordata > Aves > Passeriformes > Dicruridae > Machaerirhynchus > Machaerirhynchus nigripectus. Next base: position 1,352,422 of record VZRQ01010146.1, on the reverse strand, counting down.
TCATTCAAATGGAAAGAAATATCTGTCAAGTTCACTCCTCTAAATCCAATCTCAAGACTAAGTAAGTGGTAAATTAATATATTTTTGTCCTGCTGCTTTGCTAAATGTGTGCTCTGCTTAATGAACCCTACCCCTGCATCCACAAACCTCACAACACATGCAAGGGTCCAGGCAAAACATTTGTGTGACTACATATAGAAAAATAAGTATGAACACACAATTATTCAATGCTTTTTTCTCTTGAAATAGCAGTTAATTGTAGCATGAGCTCTGTAACTGTGAAAGGTTAAGAAATCTTTGATTATTTAATCCTCACATTTTGAAAGTGCTTGGTTTGGCTAATTTTAGGGGTAGAGCAGAGGATGCTTGGTGCAAAAGGTACTTGGAAACGAAAACAAGGACATAATCCAGATCCTTATCCATCTGAAATTAACAAAAAAAATCTTGCAGACAATAAAAGAAAATATGGTCTGGCCTTTTCTTCTAGGAGCAAATAAACTGATCTTAGTTATCACTGTGCAGGATAGAATGGAGACTGATGCCAGATGGTCACAAGAAGAGGATGGAGTGGGCTGCTGTTGTGGGACTAGGGGGTATTTAGTTTGTAGAAAAAGGTGAGAAACAAATGAAGGCAACTTAGCATCACTAATGGTCCAATGTGTGAGCAAGTAAAAATGAGAAGGTACAGTTTTATGCCCACTCAACTTCACATTAATTCTCACTGAATATTAATAAACAGTACTGTAGTGACGGATCATCATTATCCATCTCTGCAGTGGTGCTGTCAAACAAAACATTTGCATTGTAAACAGAAAATGTTCCAGGATGTTGTCAACATGCTTGACCCCACATAATTATATTTGGCTTTTTGGTATTCATGAATTCTGTGCATATGGCTCTGCCCTGCCACTGTATGAGCTCATTGAGAATCATGAAGTTTAAGTAAGAGGTGGGGGAGAAAGGGAGACTACTTAAACTGTCTGAGCATTTCTAGTCTACTGCAGGGCAAAGAGTCAAATCACTGGTGAGGGTACATCTGAAATTCAAGTACCTTTTCATTGCCTCTTAGCTTTTGGTCTCAGCCAGTAGCTGATGGATTCTGTACCCCCACATCCTTCCTTCTAATGTAACCTGTCTGTGGAAAGGGAAGGTGCTCTTGGAGGCAGAGGTCTGCTGCAGTGTGAAGGCAGAAAGCGTTGGATAATGCTCTGCTTGCAGCTCTTCAAGTTGAGTGGTACCCATGTGAGTGATGACTTGTGACATGGAAAAGCCATTTTCCAGTGAAGGACTGCTCTCTGCAAGATGGTGGAAAATCAGTAGCTGAGAGCAGTGGTTGCCTGCTGCCTTCCAGTCGAGGCTGGAGTCAAGGACAAATGTGCCACCTCCACTGGCATCACCCATGGGTGGGGGTGCAGAGCATCATGTTTGCCTTTAGTGTGGTGGGACATTGTCTGTTTGTACATGCACTATTTTCTTGTCATCTTCACTGCCATCATGGCAAAACTGCAGTAGGATGGAGGGATTTTGTGGAGTTTACAGCCCAGGGATGTACTTGCACCCTGTTGCCGAGGGGGTAGCAGTTACTGAATATTGAAGCAGTTTGAATGCTTTGTTCAATATTTGGTGAATTATTCAAACCGTTTAAAAGCTAATCCCTAGCTATCTTACCATGATGTTCTTTAGGTTGCTGGTTAGACTTTAATTGGCAAATTTGGTTTTTCAGGGAAAATAAGCCAGTTTGGTGTTGATGATTCTATTTAACTCTTTGAAGGTACCTTACCTCTTTGAATGCTATTTCTTAGCTGGTTAGCCCTCAGTCCTAAGGATGAGGTGAGCACCAGCTGCTATTTCATAGTGTGTTCCCACGTACCACTGGGAGTTTGCTAAGCAGTTTGCAAGCTGGATGAAATTTTGTTTCGGCTTGGTTACCCCCACTTTTGAAGAAAGAAAAGGAGTTTGTTTGCTTTTTATAGTCTGTTGAAATCTCAAGAAGCAGAAAACATGAAAAACAAGCACTGGTGACCCAATGTGTAAACCAGATGCTTCCTTTAATACCTTTCAGAGAATTTCATGAAGGCACACAGACTAGAATGCTGCTGACACCCTTAATGGTCTTTAACCTGTTTTCTATCCTTTCTGGCCTACATTTGTACTTACCAGTTAAAACTAGTTTTGTTGATTCACCCTCTTGGGGCTTTTCATGAGGATCAATGCAAAGTCATTATTTTATCAATCATTATTTGTTCTCTCTTTCTAACAAAAAGACTACCTTTAGAGACCTGGAGAGATAAACAGCTTGGTGTTGTAGCAGGATAAGAAGATTTATGGTATATTTTCTATTTAACTTTCCATGATACCCTACTGATGATTTTTCCCTGGCACTTTTACCATTCCCTTTTTACTGTTTTTTCCCCATCCTCACATACATATTTAAATTTCTGGCTGTAACTACAGCATTTCTTTCTCAAGTTCTACTGTTTCATTGGAGTAATTTCTTGCTGTATGTGTAAAACTCATTGGTTTGTTTAGCTCTAGCCCCTGTTGCTACTGACTTCACAGGAACTGCCATTTTCCACTTGGGTTTTCATCTGGAGTGCACCCTATTCCTGGTGGTTGTTAGGGGAGTATGTCTGTTCTTTCTTTACAAATGAGAAAAAAGGAGCTCATCATTATTTAAGGGTGCTCCGTCAAAAGAAGAAAATATTTTACTTCACTTTGCTTAATTAAATTTATATTCATTCTCACTTATATAACAGGCAACATTGATTTGGGCTGATAAATATGTATTTTACTCTACGTCAGAGGAGATGTACCTCTGCTGGTGTTTGAATGATTTTTGACACAGGCTGGAGAGTGTAGAGAAGTTCTTTATTGTGGAAGGTGCTGTATAATCTTAAGTGGTCCCAGCTTTGCCTAGACATCTCAGTGCCTTGGCCGTACTTTATAAATAGTCATTTCCCAGAACTGCAAAGAGCATTTTCTAAGAAATATGAGCTCAGGAGAGGTGAGTGAATTACTCAGTTTGGAATAATGTCAAAAATTTAACTCTTCAAACTTTGTGCACTGGTAATTTGGAGGAATATGTAAAGCTACGCTTTCCTTAAGCAGATACTTTGATATTTGTCAAGTTTCCTGCCATATTTATGCAACGTCTCTTTCATATTTCTGCTTTTCAATAATTACATGCCTTTATTTCAGAGATTCATTGAAGTACATTTTGTTGATGTTGGTTTATAATTTGGAGATTGCAATATTTATTGAGTCTTCACTGACTTTGGAACTTCAAACATTATTCTGGTCTCACAAAAATTTGTTTTTCTGATGTACCCAAGTGAAAGTCTTCTGACACCTTGATTTCTGTTTGTCTAGAGAACTACACAGTCCAGTGAAGCTAAGGTATTCATGGTTTGGTGAAACTGCTGTGTGGTCTGTGGATACTAACAATGCCCTTTGACTTGCATGTGTTCAAAGGGATATAAAAATGCGAAAGAATCATCAAACTCTCCACAAAGGAGTCTGGAAAGATTAAACAGTCTTTCTGTTACCTAGCAAATTTTAGAGGGCTATTCAACTTTATCACCTTGTCTCCAAGCAAAAATGGTTTAATAAGGAAAATAAATAGGTTCTGTTGTAGTGACTGCATTTCATGCACTCCTTTGACAGAGGCAGGCTGGAAAAGGTAGCTCTTAAGTGCATGGTGATGAGTGTATTTTAAACATCTGAATTCACGCATGCGAATGAATCCGCATTTTTTTCTGGTGTACCTGGCATACTAAGATTAGCAGAATGGCTAAATAGCTTGTGCTTGCACCTATGGAATTTAAAGCAGCTTTCTAGGAGGAGGGAGAAAACACAGTACTTTATTCTTGGCATGGGCAAAGCAACAAATGACACATACTTAACAGTTTTTCACTAACTGAACCACAAGCAGTTCAATATGTGCAGTCACACGCAGAGGAAGAACTGGTCTCTGTTGGTTCGGCTGTAGTTGAAAACTACTGTAAAATGTGCTGTTGTGACTGCAGTTATGATGAGAGGGGAGATGGCAAGGAAAGAGAGTTGTTGCAAAGGGTTTATTTGTGTGGGGAAAATTATGCCTATGCAGCCTCCAGTTCAGGTATGCAGAGTTCTGAATTGTGAGCTGGGCCCTCTGATACCAAAATAGTCCAGAGAATAAACTTTCTAACACAAATTGTAGTATTAGAAAGCAGGCATTCTTTATTGCAGCGCTGGACACATTTGGAGGATTTTTCCTCTAATGGAGTATGTGTCGTGAAACTTTACAACAGAATATTTAATCCATTGTGATCATACACATTCATTACAATGTACTTCCTATCTAATATGTAAACATCCCTTTTCTTAGAACTAATTTACATGCCTCTGCCTCTTACTGGAAGTCCTCTTATGTTCCTAGAGGGTTGTCTAAAGGGGTCTAAAGTGGTTGTATTCACTGAGAGACCCCAGTTTTGTAAATGGCTTTGCTTTGAACTTCTCTTAGGGCATGAACTGTTGTTTCTTGTTACATAACTTTGCCACAGAAACCACTCAGGTTCCTCATTATCTGTTTATCCACTGGTTCCAACTACGTTTAACATCCCTTGTGTCTGCTTTTACATTCTTTTATCCAATTCGCTAGCTGGTCTTTAAGCTCTATTTTGCAGCTTCAAGGGAACTGAAAGTTTCTATTCTCTGTGTCGTCTGTCAAGTCCCCCCTTTTCTTGAGACAATGGCTCTTCTAGACATGTCTCAATGCTTAATTTTCCAGCACAAAGGGTTACAAGAGCTATAACACTGAGTCATAATACAAGCAAGTACATTTACTACAATGATTACAATGACTGCCACGAGTGCATTTTGTAGCAGTCTCCAATTTGTTAGCCATGAAGTAAGCCAATCCCGCCAAGAAGAATGTTTCTCTTTCTGCTACTCTTCTACTGCTCTTTCTGTCAGGATGAGTCCTGTCTGTTGGACTTCAAACCCATCACCGAGGTAAGTGCAACCCTGCTGTCCTAAAATAGCACATGTTCCTCCCTGGCTAGCAAGCAGATAATCTAAGGCTGTGCAGTTCTGTACAGCCACCCTTCATGTTTGTTGGCGCTCATAGGATGTGCTCTTTAATATTGTAATAGTGTTACTAATCCCTTGGTGAAACTCTAAAAGTCTCTTTGGTAAACCAAGATTTTGGTTAGTTATCAAGATACAACTCATGGGTATAAGTAATACTTTAGTTACAAGGTTACTCATTCTCTTTCCTCATTTTTTGGGTTGGGGACAATAATTCCTCACAGAGCTGACACCTTTTTGATTCAAGAATAATGCACCCAAGGTCCTTTACTGTTCAATTTTACTATGGTGTATATGGTTGACAGTAGTTGGTATGGTCCCTTTGACTTTGGCTGGAGAGGTGCTGGATCCCTGTCCCTAAGGTACACCCAGTCTCATGGTCAGAATTTGTGTGCTGGTGTGTCCAGTCCCACCAGCGTGGCGACGACAGCTGCCTCACCTTTAACGTGCACATCCCCTGGCATGTGTGGAGCTTGATTGGGCTGACCACAGAGCAGAGCAGCTCGTAGGGGCTTAGATTTTCTGTGCCCTTAGGTTGGGAGCACAAAGCAATTGGAAGTGCTTGTACTTGAGTCAATGAGGTTTCTTGAGAGATTTTACAGTGCTGCAGCTTAATAGTGTAATTCATCCTTTCTACTTTTCCACTAGCATGTGGTCAGTAGGGAGTATGTAAGTTCCACTGAATTCCCAAGGCCTTGCTAACTGTTCCATTATTTTTGCTGTAAAATGAGACCCTCCATCTGATGACGTTCCTTGAGGAAATCCAAAGTGTGGAATTATTTGATTTAACAATATTTTTACTACTTTTGCCATGTTGGTGCAACAGGGAACCACTTCAGGCCACCCAGAAAAGGTATCCACTAAGACTAAAAGATATTTATAGCTCTCCTTATACTTGGAAGTTCTATAAAGTCAATTTGCTAATAATCTCCCAGGGAGTTACCAGGTTTGATAGCCCCTATTACCACTTTGTTTTCAGTATTGATGTTATTTCTTTTACATGTGCCACACTTTTGAGTCTTTGAGTATACAATTTCAGTCATCTTGGAGGTAATCACTGTCTTTCTTAAGTGTTTTAACAACTTTTCTGCACTCCAATGTGTAAACTAGTGCTCTCTGTCTACTATGTCTCTCATAATTGCCTTAGGAACTATTATTTGTCCAGTAGGAGTGACTTGCCCATCCACCAGGGTGAAATCAAGCTTCTAATGCTTCAATTAACTGACAATCTTTTGCACTATATTCCAACTTAGTATCTGTTAGACTAATCTGTTGTTGCAGAACCAAAACATGGATACCTTTTTCTGCAGCCTCCTTAGCTGCCCTGTTGGCCAAGTCATTTCCACACTTTGGCCCATTTCCACATTCTATTTGTCTGGTGTGGTCTACAGTGCCTAGTTGCAACTTCAGCTGGTTTTTGTACTGCTTCCAAAAAGAGAAATATTTGTGTCCCATGTTTAATTGATGTATCTTGTGCTGATAATAAACACCTCTCCTTCCAAATTGTCCCATGGGCATGTACTACGTCAAAAGCATACTTAGAATCCAACCAGATGTTTACTTCCAATGCCAATGTTAAAGCAACCAGTTCAGCCTTCTGTGCTGAAACATCTGACTTTAGAGCCTTAGATTCAGGTAACTACCCTTTTTTAGGGTAGTTACTGTGTATCCTGATAGGCCTTTTCTATTGCAAACAAAGCTACTTCCATCTGTGCACAGTTCCCAGTCTGGATATTGGGATATCCTTTAAATCTGGTCAGCTGGAATAAACTTCTTTGATCCTTCGTAGGCAGTCTGGAATACTTCAGTGGCCAACAGAAACATAGCAGGATTAACAATAGAGGTGGGTTTCAGAGTAGTGGTACATTCTTTGATTCTAATTTGCTAGTTAGTCTTTAAGCTCTATTTTGCAACTTCGAGGGAACTGAAAATTTTTCCCTGTTGTCTGTCACCTTCAGTGTAAGAGCTGGGAGAAGTAACGAAAATAAGTGGGAAAAAATAATTATTTTGTTCATGTTGCTTATGCATTTTGTCTAATGATTGTTTAGGGCACAATGAACAATTCCTGGTGCAGAAAGCTGGACTGGAATATCTGATCTGGACTGGAATATCATCCCTCTGAGTGATGCCCTAGCCACAGACTTGTTTTTTCTTGCATATTCACTCTTTGAATCTCATTTTCTTTTCTGCCTGGTGGCAGCTTGGTAACAGACAGCTGGAGCACTCCTCTGAGAGGCAAGATATGTTGGTCTCCCTGGCAAAGAGCCTGACCTCTACCATTTTATAAGCAGAGAGTGACAGTGCTATTAATATATCCCTCTTCTAGCTGTGTTTTCAAAGGAGTATACAGCCTGATTGTTGTGCTGCTGAGCCTAGATATCATCAGCACATGGTAGGTGTATTGTGAGTATCAGGAGTGAATTGGGCCCCTGAGGGGAGTTAAGTTCAGAACAGCTTCAGGGAGCTCTGCAGGCCCTTTATGGGAGGAGGCAGGAGTGCCTCCTTCCCAGCTCCATCTGTCAGCTGGGGACACAGCCCTCACCCACCCAGTAGCTGAGCTGTAGGCACTTAACTCTAGGCTGTTTTGGCAATAACATCTAGGCTTCTACTGTCAGTAAAATGTTTGGGGCACTGGTTTGAACTTAATGCTATAACCAGTCTTTTGGCTCTTTGGTCATCTGGAAGCTGTCCCGTTTCCATTGCAATCAAAGGCAGCTGACTGGTAGGTTTGCATTTGACTGCAAACAGGTGGTGGTAGGCAGGGTTTCTTTCTTTCCTAGATGCAGCTGGAAGAAAACTAAACACAGCAGTCCATCAGTAATGAAACTTTTTCCATTAGAAGGAAATAGTATGATTTAGATTAAAATTTCATTTGAAATAAATGAATCTCTTTGAAAACATGAGCTTCCTTGGAGGAGCGAATTCAAAATGATTTATTCAGTATTCTACAGTTATCTGCCCTTTGACGTACGGACTCGACTCACATAATTTTTTGTGTTGAATGCAAGGGAAAAAAAAGTACTTTAAACACTTCTCGGTTTTTTAGTAGGAAACTTCACACTCAATCTTTGCTGGGAAACGTGCTAACAGTTGTGAAGTGAATGAGAATTCAGGTCATATTTGTAAAGCTGAGTGTTCTTGCATATGAAAGTTCTCATTAATGCTTTGTAAACCAAATGGACTTAATTTCTCATTAAACATTTTTGTGGTAACGCAACAAGACTTGCCTGCAGCCAACACTAGCTTAAATATTTTAAAGGGTCTGCATTTGTCAAGGTCTCTAAACATCGGGTTAAGCTGGTGAGGTGAGAGAGTCTTACAGAGCTTAAAAAGCTTTGCCAAGAGCCAGCAAAATTGTTAGGCTGTGTAAGAAATGGAGTTTCACAGAACAAGGCTTAGTCTCCTAATGGAAACTTCGCAAAATGATATTCCAAATATCTCTGGTTTTTTCTTTATTTTATGTGCAAATATGAGTGGTTCAGCCTTCAAAGTCGTGTTTACGGGAGATGTTTCTGTGAGTTAAAACAGATTTATTCCTGTGGGACCCGGTCTTGCAGAGACTTACAGGTGTGCTTTATTTATGCACTCTGCGTAGCTCCATTCAAGTCAGTGACAGCTTGAAGTGACAAAACAGGAATTGTAGGAACTCACCCAGAAGTAAAAATCTGCAGAACTGGGCCTAACATCTTATTATTATGCAGCAGAAAAAATGTTTGAAGTCAATGGTTTAAGGCCATGAAGAGAGTATTAAAATTAAGGAAGCCCAGCACCAAAATAGTGCTGCCTGGACAAAATTTTTCATACATGTCCACAAATGAACACCCTCATTCTACAGAGCCTCAAGCAATTTCTGTTGTCAGGATGCAAGATGGAAAACTGCATTATTGTTTTTTAAGCTTTTGCTGTGTTATCTATGTAATTGGCCAATTCAAAACAGTATGATAGGCACACAGTTAACCTTTGAATGCTTTGAAACTTAGAGAGACACTGGAATTTTGAGCACCTGAAATAAAACACGAAATCCTCATATATTAATTGTGCTTACTTTGCCATTACTAGCAAATTAACCTTTTTTTTTTTTTTTTACATTCCACCTCATTCTGGATTAGACATTCCAAGACCAATGCCTAGGAGAGGGGAAAAAAATCATGGACAGCATGCATCTTGCTGTATGGCCGTACTTCAGGAAGAAGTCAGGCACATGTTGAAGAAAGCTCCTGGACAGAGCAGCAATTAATCAGGTGCTTTACTTGCACTTACTTCAAGATTTAAATATGTTTAAAATTACATGCATGTGCAAGTAAGAGCGGTGTGTGGAGTCCTCAGGGAAATAATAGCTCTCCTGAATGATTCTTAACTGATTACAAATGCTCCTCTTAGAGGTTTTCTGAAGTTACCAGAATAAAAACTTTGTAATGTAGAGTCGTTAAAAGAAAAGAAACTGTGTTTTTCAAGGGAATGGTTGTCAGATCTCTTATGATTTTTTTGGAGGTTACCACTTCAAGAAAACTAACAAAACGGTTATTGGATTTAAAAGGTATTCTCTGTAAGTAAATGTCACTTTTAAATACTTCAGCTATTATGTTTGTGTTTGCATTACTGTAGGGATTTAAATGGTACCATTTGCATATTTTATCCAATTCTCTAATGTTCACTTAGTGAGTTCAAATTAAGATAAGTTGTGTAAATGAAACAGCTTGCTGACTGTGGATAAGCTGATTTAAACTGCTGTACCTGGACTAAAAGTAATGCACGTGGGGGAAGACACATACAGTGTGCTTTGTTTGTGAAAGTAGCATGTTTAATCCCAAGTAAATTTTAGTTTGAAATCAAAACAGAAGTAGAAAGGTAGAAAACACAGAAATATGGTTAAGACTGACATTTTGCCTTGGGAGGGGAAAGCTAGGAATGTACATTTAGTCATGTCAGGTGTGGGGGTGTGCATGTAAATAATTTTTACTATATAACATTCTCTCAATATTTGTATTTATATGCCTCAAACACACCCCAGATGTTTTGAGATTTTAATTACATGGAGTTCTCCTCCCCCTTCTCTCCATGTAATGTGCACAACTTTTTCTTCTGTCAGCACGAAGTACCTTTCCTTGTTGTTCTTAAGGGAGGTCTGGCCAGCCCAGGAATGGTTGGCAAAGCCTGGCCTGTGGCGTTCACACGCTCCTCTCTGATAGTCTGCCGAGAAACTCTGTTCTTTCACCTTCAAATTTCTCCTTTCAAGTTTTGGCAGTGATTGACTTCTGGCCCCCTAAGTTGATGTTTTATTTTTAAACACTCACCTAGCCTCCATTTTTTGATACTAAGTATCTTCCAGAGGTCTAATCTTCCTGTCTGTCATTTTCATGGTTCTTAAGGGGGACCATTACTGGCCATCCCTCTACAACCTGGAGGGACATGACCAGTTACTACCCTCAAATCTACTTAACTCGACATCCTTTTCTCTTTGCAAAATACTTTGTTGCTTTTCTTTATTTGTCCACGTTTGGCTCATCGACCACCAAATATCTGCTGAGTTTTCTTTTTCTGTGAGTATGTGAGTTAAGATAAATTTGTTGTTTACTGGCACCACATTTTTCAGCTAAGTCTGCCTTCCTTACACATCTAGAGTAAAATGTGTAATCTGTTTAAGAGCTGTTAGAAAACTCTGCTACAAGGGTGTTCCTTTGAGTTGTGTTAGGCTGCCATGAGGACCCCTGGTCACTTTTATGTGCTAATAGCCCCAAAACTGGGGATTTTGAACTTCTGTGTGGATTTTCTGTGATTAGAAATGGGAATAATCTTAAAAGCTGCATGGAAGCTTAAAATGAGGTATTTATGTAATGCTATTCTACTTATGGTGCAGCATGTCAGCGTGTTCTACAGCAACCTCTCCATTTGTGTAAACCCTGAGTACAGTACAGGGTTTACAGTACAGAGGGATAGATTGCTGGGGTAGATTGCAGGTAGATGGAAGTATTGGTAAGAAGAAAAAAAGTTAGGGAGCATGCAGATATAAAAGACATCAATTTGTTGTAGCTGTTGCCCCTTTAACTCTCTTTCCCTGCCTCCTTCCTTCCCTCCTTACAGATTTTCTTAGCAAACTGGAGGGCAGAACAACTTTCTGAATGCATTGTAGGAATTTTCTTCTGTTCCCCCTCCCATGGGGGAGGGTGAAGGAGGGGCTGTGTGGGTTGTAGCTGCTGGACAAGGTTAAACCACAACAAATTGTTAGTTACAAGGTATGTGTCGCATCATAAATGATAATACAGAACTAATATGTTTCTTCTATCATCTGGCTTAATAATGCTTTTCACAGGATTCTCCCTCACACTAAGTGTTCGTGTAGCTTTTTGTAACCAAGTGAGTACTCTTCTGTGTAAACACATAGGGGACGTATAGAGAAATTAGATTCTAAACTACCAGGCCTCTCTAAAATAAGCAAAATGCATATTTGCAGTGATGAGGGTTCTGGTATGGTTCTTTTGCAAGACAGTTTTGGTTTTCAGAGTATTTTGGTAATCAGAGAGCACAAAGTGCCTGGTCTTGAGCCAGGCTCTGCCCCTGGCTGCACACTGAGTTGCCTATTGCTTGTATGCAGGCCTGCCAGTGTAGCAGTGTATGCACAACTACATCACATGGATATGATGTGCATGGATGATAAGGCAGCAAATACTATTTTCCCCTGATGTGTTCTGTAATGTAGCAATGGCCTTTTCACAATATTTTTCTGTGTGAAAAATACAGGAACTTACAGAATTGCTCTTCGCACTGTTCAACAGAAATGACTCAACATCTATCAATCCTTTATAACCACTTTAAAACTGCCAGTGGGAATGCCCTGACAGGGGAAGGCAAGACCATGCAATCTGAGAGTGGTTTCTGCCCTTGTGACAAGGAATGACAGCCAGCTGCCTGTCCATGTTCTTATGGCTCTAGCAGGGAAGTAGAGAGGCATGGCTTTCTGCTTTCCATTTCTCCTCTGGGCAGGGAGGCAGGCTCTCCACAGTACTGGAGGGGAAGGTCAAAGTGTTAGTAAAGATTTTGTTATTCCTTTTGGCTTCTGTCCTTCTTCAAACAGGTCTTCACATAGTGGATTTTCAGTTGCACACTTGCCATCAGCCTCACTAGGAGCGAAAACTTCACTAACCTTGAACATTAATCAGAATGATGAGTTATAGCTGCTCAGTTATCTAGCTGCTGTTGTTAAACACTAAAAATCAGAAAATAGCCTGTTTTTCTCTGCAGAGTAAGCTGAAAGCCCTTCAGGCCAACCTAAACTGAGCTGCATGCAATTGGAAACAAATGAGTTGATGCTGCTGAGCTCTTCCTGGTCGTGCCAGTGCCAGTGGAGGCTGCCTGTGCTGACAAGATGGCTGGAGCCTACACAGCAGTGTCAGTGTTGGGAGGGGGACTGGACAGAGACCTGGAGCTACCTCTGCAGTAAAAGCTGCCTTTTGTGCCATGCATTTAACCCAGGGCCCAATGGGGCCGGCAGAAAGGTTTCTTTGGGTATTGAGCTCAGATCTCCATCCCAGAGATGTGTCTTTTCGATAGTGTCTGGGTTACTTTTAAATGCTGTGTTTCAGAAATGAGCTCAGTTGATTGGAGCAAGGTGCCAACAGGGCTAAGGTTGTGGGTTTGATCCCGTATGGGCCATTCGCTAAAGAGCTGGACTTGATGGTCCTTGTGGGTCCCAGACTATTCTGTGATTGTGTGAATTGACAGACATGAATCAGGTGGCAATTAAATCCCCAGATGTACAACAGACAGAGAGCTTTGCTGAGCGTGGCAGGGCTGGCAGCGTCCTGCTTTGGGCTCCTCCAGGTGCAGCTCTGTGAAACAAGGTACTGCCATGCCTGCGAGGGGAGCTGGTAATGGCATGGGCCCTGCTTAAAAAATAAACCAATCAGCCTTCAAAAAGGGAGAGGAAAGGTGTTGGGAAAATCTGTCCTAGGAGTACTGAGCTGCTTAGTCGTTCATGTCTGTAATCTTTGTGTAGAAGGAATTTGCTGAGGCAGCAGAGTCAGTGGCTCTTCTCTCTTTAACCTCCGTGCCACAGCCCTGCAGGAAATTCACTGCTTGCAGACTGCTAAGATAAACCTCTCTGCCATTAGATTAATTGATTGCAATTGCAAGTGTCTGTTATTGCCACACTGTTCAAACAGAGGGAGGGGAGAGAGAAGAAAAGCACAACATAAATAGAAACTATTGATCTTAATTTCTGTCTATTTTCGTATGCTTAGTGAAAAAGCACACCTATACTGAACAACATGTAATGAGATGTTCCTTGTAGCACGTTGAAGTAAAAAGATGTATTGGTGTTATGCTAAGAAAGAATTTGGAGCATTTGACAGTTCTTTTTTTAATGACTTTTTTGTTTACCCTTTAATTACATTCATCACTCTATTTTACCCCATTATTTATTTTCTTACTTCCTAAGATTAGGAATAAAGCAGTATGTTAATATCCCTTTTAAATTTTTAAGCTAATATTTATCTCTGAATATGAAAGCTGATAGCCAGAGGAAAAAATATCACTGGAAAAAATTTTCTTAAATTATCTCAGGAAGTAGGAATAGTCTCAAATATGAGTGCAGCATGTCATGCCAAAGGAATGACAGCTGAGGAGAGCTGTCACTGGTGGTTCTCAGATACCACATCTCCTTGCTGGTACCCATGAGCTGGATGGTGACTCCCCTGCCTGATGGCCTTCTTCAAAGTGTTGACAGAAATATGCAGTTCTTTCAGACAAAGTCTGGCCAGTAGTCATGCCTTAATCAGAAAATGATGGGAGTGGATGTAGCTCTTCAGCCTGGAAGTGAAATGACCCACGAAATAGTGTCAGCTTTCAGAATCCCATTGCTTCTGGTATTTTTTCTGAAGGAGCACTGCTTCCTGGACACTTATAAGCATCAATTAATGACTAAGGTTCTGCATCCTGGGTTCAGTTTAAATGCAGAATGTAATTGCATGCAGACTACTTCATATGGGTTTCCAGGCTTTTCTTGGTATGTGTGCTCCAAAGGTCATCAGATAGACATGATCCTGAGAGTATAACAGAAGAACCAGATAGGAAATACTTACAGTTCACATAATTTTAATGAAATAGTTAAAAGGAAAGAAATTAAAAACTTTTAGTAGTAAGATATGTTTGCATGCATCTGCATTTCTGGAAAATGGGAAGCAGTCTATGGGTTGTGACTGTATATGACTTTATATAATGTTTTAAATTTTTTTGTTAAGAATCTTGCGATTTAAATTCACGTGAAGATTACAGGTAATTTCTGTAGTTAACTTAGAACAGTTAAAAAATCTGAATACTTGCTATTTGCAGTTTTGAGAATATAGTTTGTGCTGTATATTTGCCTAATGCAGAGTTCCCAGGACCACAAAATAGTCCTTTTGCCAAATGGTACATGCACATATTTCATGAAGTGGTCTACAGCTTTGAAAAAAGTGGGGTAAGCCCTGTAAATAGAGCATGTCAGATAGTTTTTCAGATTCTTTTTTGTGCTATAAATTGGCACATTTTTTCTGTGGTGGATGTTTTTCTGAGATTTCTGTGAAATCTCTAACAGCATTGCTTATTTGTTGTTTTACCTACAGGTACATTTATGTTCCAATGGGAGGATCTCAGTCCAGTCTGCTTGGAACACTATTATCTACAGCCCTCACTTTTGCCTTCGTAAGCTACTGGCATGGAGGACAGAGTTACTTGTGGTACTGGGGTGCACTCAATTGGCTTGGAGTAATTGTGGAAAATGGCACCAAGAGGATATTTTCAATTTCACTTATTCAAGATTTAATTGTAAGTTGAATCTCTCTCAATTTCATATTCTTGTTTCCTGGCTCCATGCTCATCTGAAGTTCCTGGTTACTAGTTTGACTTAACCAAGATTAAAAGTCAGGGATAACAGAGAGAGTTAGCATTCCCTTGCCCACCCTCCAGGATCTGAGGTAATAACTAGTTCATATCACTAAAATTTTGCAAAGTAGCAGCAAAGCAGATGGTGAAATATGCATGGTCTTAAAAGCTTCCTCTGCAGTCCTAGAGTAAGCAAATGCTTGTCACGTTGTATATGGATGAACAGAAGCCAGTTTTAACATTTGTATTCTGATTTCACTCAGGATGGCCTTAAAATATTCATCTTCACTAAAATTAGGAGTGTATATTTCTAACCATGTGTTTCCTGGACAAATGTGTGTGTAGCAGCTGCTTGCATCTGGGAACAAGCTTACACTGGGAAATCTTATGCCACTAAAGAGCCAAGTAAAGAAAACATTATTTTGCCTTGAAATCCTCTGATATTTTCATTTTATTTATACTTTTGACCTTCATGCTGTAATTTCCAAAGGACAAAATTGACTTTGATGTGCAATTAGATGCAAAAACCACTATCTTAATTTTGACGGTCATTATAATCTTGAGGTTTGCTCACTACTAAATCCCAAATCTTCTAATAGCTGTTTGTAAGAGTAAATAATTCATATCTTGCTTCCTTACTAGTGATAGTTGCACAGAATTCATGCTCCTATATAATGTTGTTTTGGTGGAGAGTCACCCTGCAGCCTGATGAAGTCCTGGTGCTCAAGGAATGATGTTTGTTGTCCATCCTACCCATTTCAGTTTTCACTGTTGTGGCATCCTGTGTGTGGCAGCTGATACAGCTCAGTAATTTAGTAGCCACTGCTACCTTATATCACCCAGTTGTCCATTGCTGCAATTTCAGTGGTAGTCTGGAGGCAGATTTTTACCTTCCTAGAGAATGAGTTTATCAGATCCATTAATCCTCCCTCTAGGGTGAAACTGAGCTTCACCATCTGACCAGCTGCATATGTTTGTCTCCGGACTGGAAGATAACATAGTTTTTTGGCATCCAGCCGTAGGAGGAAATAAAAGTGCAGGAGTTTTTTGTATCTGATGTCACTGTATTGGAAATTTAAATAGAACTCCAGGGAATTAAGTGCTTAAATATCATAGCAATTATCATAGGAATTATAATGACAATGGCATTATAAAGGTGGGGTTATATATGTTGGATTAATTTCTAACACGTAGTTCTAATTATAGTTAACTGATGCTGGCTGTAGGGTTATTTTTTGTATAAATTAAATCCCTAACCAAGTGCATTTTACCCCTTTCCTCCACTTTGTTTTCATCCAGTGTTATTAAAGGCCTATCCAGTGTCTTCCATATCTCCTTTGATTCTCATTTCTATTTGGAAATATAGTTGTAGACCTTCTTTAGAAGACCCTTTCACATATTTTCCTGAAATAATTCTGAAGCCAGTATTTTTAATATGCATAGTTATGTCATCTGCATTAGTGCATGAGGTAGATGTCACTGCAGTTATGGCTGAGTCATGATTTGCCTTGTGCCTTGAAGGTTTCTGTACAACAACATGAACTACAAACCACCCATTACTTCTCTCTCCTTACTCTTCTAACTCCCATTTTCTTCTTGAATGCTGAGACTGGGGAGCAGATGAGTAGTTGGACTTTGCATTTTCCTTATGAAGGAGTGGAGTGATATGTCATTTTCTGAGGTGTACCACATTTAAAAGAAACTGGAAATTTCCCAGTGTCCTGTGTAAATTTCCTTTGTCCCCTTTTAATCTGTTTTTTGGAAGCATCCCTATAATCCTGTCTCAGTGAGGGTGTGCTGCAAGCCTAATCACTGTGGTGTTGAAGACCCTCTTCCAGGGTATGGGTTTTTCACTTAAATTTCATCTGTTGACAAGCTGAAATCCTTTGCATTCTTGTGCTTCACTCAGTTGCTGTGTTGGGTCTTGAGGGCTATTTTTGAAAAGGAAAGTCTATTTTTGTCTTCAGAAGAGCAGATGAGTTCCTGAAAAAATAGAGAGCACAGGTTTATGGTTTTTTTTAACCCATTCTGTTCACCAAACCTCCTCATATATTATTCTTAAAGTTGAGATACATAATTCAGTTGAGCAGGAGGTGTTTAATTAGTAAAATAGAAAAAAATCTAGAGGTATAAGTTGAATTTTAATTCTACTCTGTTTTTTAAGATTGATCACTAAGAGTAACAAGAATGGTATCTAAACTGCCTCCTTTTTTTTCCCCTCACACTATATTGTCTCAATTCTCTTGCAAAAGGAAGATCTAAAAATCTAAATAGAGCATATTCAGGTCTCATCTTCCCCTGAATCCTTGTGCTGACTAAAAATATATATGTATATAGATCCTATGTTTATGCAGATTTTATGGTAGTTTCAGTCTCAACACTTGAAACCTAGTGCAATGTGGGGAAATAACACTTTTGTAGCTGTCTGACAGGTTTTAAATATCATTTCAGGCATATTCAGCTAGAATGAACAAAGCTGTACGGTCATTTTTTTGTGAGAAGTAAAATCAGCATATAAACAAATATGTACTGAAAACAGTAAATTTCCCGATGCAAAAGTTCCCAGTGGTTCTGCAACTTTTCACTGGTTTCAAACCAGTGCCTGGCTTCCTGAGTTCAGCTCTAGAAAAGCTGATGCTCCTTCTTACCTATTTTTCAGCTTACACTGTTCTGAACTTTCATGTTTCCCTTAGTTGTGTGAGGAGAAGGTACCTACATGTCTTTTTCCCCCTGGAGATTGCTTGTTAGTTCTGAGTAAATTAGAGCTGAATTAATTCATATTGTCTTTTCAGCAAAACGTTATGTATAAAACAACAATAAATGCCAGGCTTCATAACATAGGGCAGATCTGTGAACTTTATATTAAACAGGAGAAGTTTCATTGTGTTTTTGTCAGATCTTTTTTTCTTACTTTTTCAGGTGATATTTAGACCTGTACTGAGCAAAGTAGTGCTTTGCTTCACTGTTTCTATATTAATTTCTTACAGATAAACAGACTTGAGTTGAAACTCATTTGAAATCAATGACAGAATTTGTATTGACTTCTAGTAAATAATGTGTCTGATTTATGAAAGAAAATGCTAATGACTTACATTCTTCCAGTGATTTAAAGTTTTTCCTTCTTTTTCCTTAAGGAAAACAAGATGCAGATCTATAAAAAAAATCAGATCGTGGTATAAAAATAGAGTTATAATGAGTTAAACCTTAGAGTAGCTGGCAACACCTTTAAATCAATGGATTTTTGAAAAAGAAATATTTGGAAATCATCCAAAAGGAAGATGTAGCAAAGGGAGTGAAGCTGGCAGATTGATAAAATTAATGTTTTAATCTAAATTGAAATAACAACATTTATCTTTTTAGTTCTTTAGTTAAATGAAAACATGTTACTCCGTCTAGTAAGAATTTTTTAATTGAAACATATAGAGCTCTCTTCTCAAAATCATAACATGATGAATTTCTAGTTTAAGATCTTATTTTTAGATTTATTTGGTAAGAAACTAAATATGCAATAAAAAATTAGTTTTGAGAAACCAACTAATTTTAAGCATGGTATATTTTAAATTTTTTACTATCCTTGTGTTTTGGTTTTTTAAAGTATAGAATACTTTGATTTCTACATTTTCATTTGTGGCTGCAATGAGGTGTGCTAATTAAGTCCATTTCAATATGCTGTTACTGCCTACCCACCCCCCCTTTGCAAAAGGGGAAGTATTTTATACGATGTCCATGTTTTTGCTTTGTGGCTTAGATTAGACTTTGTTAGTGTGTTAGATTATTCTTTTCCCCAGAGGAATGAACTCCATACAATTGCTTCTGTAGCTGAAAGATCACCATTATTTTGTGCACTAAAGGTGGGTCAATGACAACTGGTATCCTCAGCTTTGCAGAGAACAGAATTTTACATGACTTTCAGAGTTTGGGTGTGGTGAGGAGTTTTTTGTCTGTTTTTTTTTCTTCTCTGCCTAATTTTGTTTACCCCATTTGTTCTACTAGATGCATTAAAATTTCTACAGTTTTTCATAGTAAGTTATGCATTGTACAGTGATCCTGCAGACAGCTGGTGTGGAGCATGGAAAGGTTCTGACTGGTTAGCCTGACCTCCGGGCTGTGGTTCCACAGGGAATTAAGCTGAACTAAAAGCTCGTTGCTGTTGAAGGGGGAAAGATTTAATTTCTCTTTCCTCTCTTCCTTGCAGTCTCACCACTTCCTCCTCCTCACACCTTCCTGCTGGAATCTTTGCTCAGCTGATCTAGCTCTTTATCCCAGCAGAAAGCTCAACTTCCTTGTTATTTTATTGCTAGATGCTTTGACTCATGGGAGAAATCTGAAAAGCACCCAAAGCAGTACAGTGTAAGAGAAAAAAGCCAAGGAAAGGAAATGGAAGAGGAGGAGCTCAACTGCTTGGAACCTTCCACTTGTAAATGTGCATAAACAGTGTTGAGTAGCAGACTGAACCTCTGTATTTAAGAGCAGTGAGGCAAAGAAGCCAACTGGGTTCTGCTGCCTTAATTACTCGGGCTATGCTAGGGCACACATTCAGCCTAAGATGAAAGTGCCTGTGAATTTCACAGCTCTGTCCCATATACATTGAAAAATGAGTAATTATTTCCTTTAAATGTCAGAATTTCTTCTTGCAAGTATAACTCACTTTAAACTACCATGAGACAAGTGAAGTTTCCTTCTTCAGTAGAGACAAGATCTGACGAACATTACGAAGTCATTTGAGGGAGGTAGTTGTTGACCACCTTGCAAGATTAAATCTTTAATAAGATCTCTCCAATAAATAAAGATGCTAACAGCTGTTCTTCAGCATGCACTGGGCTTTGATCTTCCTCTTACTTCATTTGCTGGAAAAAGTATTTATATCACTTGTTTACTATTGTCAAGCCAGTCTGGCCTTTTCTTTTTTCCAATAGTTTTGTATAATGCATATGTATTTTTACTGCAGCATGGTGATTCGGTTAAGTGACAAGCATTGCCAGTGATACTTTCTTCATAACATTTTTATGTACTTGCTGTAGAATCATGTTGAGTTTGTTGCTTCACTTTCTAAGAATGAACAAGTTTCCTGAATCAGACTGCTATTCTCTAGTGCAGAATTGGTTTTTGAGACTAGGTACCAACCATAATGTCAAAACCCAGACTAGGGGAAGGGGCTTCCCACCCACTCCCCACCCTGACTTTGAGTTCAGCCGTATCATTGCTCTAACCAGAAATCTTTACTATCCAAAGTAGACATACTCGGACTTGAAATCAGTGGAAACTTGTTCTTCTAGATGTGAACATTAGTCAGGGCAAATTTGTGACAACTGGTGTTTGATTGGTACTTAGAAGCAGCAAGCTGTGTCAAGGTGCTGTTTTGTACTGAGATGCTGAATGACCATCAAAGGTAAGTATGGGTTGGCTGATGCATCCAACTCAGTCCAGTGACTTCTAGCTTTGCTAACAATAGTTCTGAGTCAAGCAATTCTTGCCGTGTTTCTGCTTTTGCTTGATTTTATTTTCTTCTCTCTTCTCCACCCTGCTGTTCTAAGGGTTCGTTTGTCTTGATGGAAGTAAATCCCGTAACATTTTGAGTGCCCTGCTAAAATGTGCTCACACAGTCACACACTTGCATTGTGACACTGGTTTTCTTTGCTGAGGGAACTTCTCATCTCAATCTCAGTAACAAAGACTGAAAATGTAATAGAGAGACAAGCATATGCAATATGATACAGACTTTTGTGTGGTGAATGACAAAAATGACTGCAGAAATATTTCAGAAATAATATTCTATTGTTTCCTACCTTTTGAGGCCTTTTTTTTGTCCAATCTGTGCACGAAATATTATTTTTGATGCCAGAAGTGGAGAAACCATTGTGATTTTTCTGATATGATTACTGCTCTGCTCCAGACCACAATATCAGCTGGAAAGCCCCTGTCATAGCTGCTTGGTTGTCATAAAAAAACATTTCTCCCACCTACCAGCATAATTTACTTCCTCTTCCATTTTGGAGACATTGGGCAGTTTTCTGGTGCTCAGTCAGTAATGCTGTTTGAAAAGCAGGTAGATCATGCTCCAGTGTGCAAACAAGGCAGAATGATGCTGGTTATGTGCTTCTTTGTTACTGTTACTTGAATATAGCCTCCCTCTGTGGTTTGCCTCAAAAATTAGTCCAGCCGGTAGATGTCAGCAATTACAGAAATATGAGTTAAAGTCCCCAGGAGTGGTTGCACTCTGGTCTTTCTGCTCTGCCTTGAGCTACAGAACCTTGCTGCAGGGAAAGCATGGTCTTTATTTGCTTAGCATGTTTCTCCATAGGGATTATTACTTTGTATTATTTCTTTGATAACGGTCATAAGGGGCAAGATCAAAATTCAGCAGTAATGATTTATGAAGTTAGATCCCTTCCCAGTTGGATTACAATTTAAAAGGTAAAAATGTTAACATGTGGATGAGGTAACTGAGGGAACCAGAATGGGCAGAATGAGAACCCAAAGAACAAGATCAAGGATGTCAAGGACCTGGACACAGAGAAGAATGTACAAATCTCTTGATCAGTCAGAGCTGAGACGCATTTATAGGAGTATGTGCACTGCCATTACTTGGCTAAATTCCCTGCTTTAAACATAAAACAGAAAAGAGGATGGTGAATTTCAGTGCTGTTCGTTTTGCACTTTTCTCAAGCTGCTACTTTACAAAGAATAAATGGGCAGGTTCTTTGAGAGTGAAGAGTTAAATGTAGAAGTACAGGAATTTACTTGTGTGTATGTCAAACTTTCACACGTGCATCTGTAAGTGTAGTGGATACATATGAGCTGGTAGGAGGTTTTCTTCAAACAGAAGGGGGAGTTGGCTGTTTGCTGAGAGATGCTATAAATGTAGATCTTTTGGAAAATCTAAAAATGAAATGGTGCTAGTGCAAGACAGCGTTTTGTTGAGTGAATGTTTAGTAAGACATCAATAGAGGAGATGAGTATCTTCTCAAATACTATATATAGCATTTATTCCTAAATTCAGAATCAAGTTCTATTTGTGAAAATAGATCTTAACTGACAGCTGCTTGATTTTAATTGTGTGGTCCTCTTTTTATAGGAGTTATGTAGGGAATTACAGGTTGTTTGCATCATCCCATGTCTTGGAAAAATGCTGTCAGTTCCTGCTTTCATGTGTGAAACTTCCAGGAGCTAATTTTTACCTTTGCTTTGGAAGGAGAGTATATACCTTGACAAGAAATGGGATATGACCTCAAGCCGCAGTTCGGCTTGGGTAGAAGGGAGGGAAAAGCTGCAAGCGAAATGAAATGCCAGAAAAATGAAGCAAAGTGAAGCAAAGGGGATGTTTCAGGGTTAGAGTTAGGTGAAGAACAGAACAAACAGAAATGATTGCCATGATTAATGAAGGGTAGAGTGTATGTTGATGGGGAGGTAAATTTGTTCTTCTATTTAGTGTTGATGGATGGAAGGTGTTGATGGATAAGATCTGGTAGCACATCTTGTTCACTTTCCTCTTGCAGGCCTGTTCTTATCTTTGTACGGTTGCAGCCCTGGGGATTCCACACTTTCTTTTAGATTACTTCATAAATTAATATTTTGTACATGTGTTCAACCAGAATTCTTTATTTTTGTTGCTCTTCTGTTCTGTGGTACAGTCTCTACTCCTACTCTGTTGAACATCTGTCCCTCAGCTTCAGAGTGCAGGAATGTGTACCATATTGAGATGTCAGCCTCTCATGAGCTGCTTTTCCCTGGCTCCTGTTGATCTTCAGGCGTAACTTCTACTGTCATTAATGAGCACGTGTAGCCCCTCCCTTTGTTTCTGCAGTCTCCCCAACACACTTTTTTCACTATGACCCATTGCCCACTGACAATGCATATTAGCAAACATAAGATGCTCCATTGCTTGGACCCAACCCATCTTTATTTCTACTGCTCACTTTAAAAATTAAATAAATTGACATTCTGTTTGGCAGAGCCTTGTCACAATTTTCAGCCTTTCCTCCGTCCCATCTGCTCCCCCAGCTGCTCAGTCACACCCTGCCCTCCATTTTCAGTGCGCCGAACTGCAGATAGATAAAATAGCCGGTAACTGTTAGTCAGGATGTGTCGCCTCCCTTCCCACTGTCCCATCTGCTCCTCGCTCTCTTTCAGCTTTTCACCCATGCTCCTGTTTTTTTGCTGTCCCGTTATTTTTGGCAAAGGGCTGCATTGCGGATGACCCAGATTCAGGGTATGCCTTGGGGTGTTCGCTCTTGTGGTAACGCGGCGATTCCTGGGGTTCAGGGCTGGGCATTGAAGATTTGGCTTGTCGTTTACCTGAGCACATTTTCTAAAAGAAAGCACTTGAGGAGGGCTGACACCTTTAAGATTGACTGGGTGGTACCCTGTTCTTCTGTAGGAAAGTATGGAAATTGTGAGAGGGGCTTATTCTTTAGCTGGGATACAATGGAGGGTGAAAACAGGAGCTCAGAAAATTGTACTGGTAAAAGGAACTCCAGCAAACGATTTTTCAAACCACTTTGCTGATATGCATAAGAACACCACCTGTACCCCTCCTGTACTGTGCAACTTTACCCACAAACATTTTACCCATCCATCACCTCCCCACAAAAGTTCTTGTAAACCCTAAATAAAAGACTATTGCAAAGAATGTTTAAATTAGTTTTTGTGACGTCAAAGATGAGTCAACGTTGCATCAGATTTTAAGCGTTGTTTGTCTAATAAAAACCTTGAGGAAATTGAAAGGATGGAATTGTAGCAAGCACACTGTCTCCTCTCAGATGCTAGGATAGGCAATGAAAGATAATGCAGGGCTAGGTGTTATTTTCATGGTAGTTAATTTGCTTGATTTCTTCAACACAACAAATAGTGCAGTTTCTGTATCTTATGTGGCTGATAGGTTTGAGTGGGAGAGAGTGAAGTCGGTAGTATACAAAATATTGTGTGCTTTTAAAAAAAGAAAACTCTTCTAAAAGTTGTTCTAGGTTATCTCGATCCTTAAAAATCAAAGGCAGATGAAAACAGAATAATGTAATCTCTAATTCTGCAGTTTGTAGTATCGAGTATGTTCCATGTCACTCTGGTCATAGCATCTGACAGTCTTCTTCCACAGCGCCTATGTTCACATAAGAAATAATTCAGCTGTTTCTCCAGTTTTATCATACGCTCTTGTTTTGCCATGTGCTTGGATCATCAATTCTCTGGATGGGTGGTTCATAAAGATATAAATGTTTTGAATCTCAGTTTTACTCCATGAAGATAGACTCTTGCTTAAATTACAGGAAATTTAATTCCTTTACATGGGACTTGTTGAAGTATTTTTAGTATAAGCAAGCTCGACAACATCACTGACTTTATGGAGAAGTTTTCTTTAATCTGTCCCAGAACAGCTCTATAAACGAGATGTTTTGCAAATGCAGCACACTTAGATGTTTTCTATCTTATGGGCGTTCGCCAAGAAGTTACCAGCTAATGTCTGTCAGGGGAGACTTCTGCCACTTGTCATTCTGTCATCAGGCTGGGTTTACAGCATGGTAGAAAACCTGTGCTCCTGTTCCTGAGCCCTCCCTAACCCAGCATGACGCTTGTGACCTGCTCCCAGAACAAGCCACTGCAGTTGGATTCAGCAGCTCTCTCAATAACGAGCCATTGGGACACGCCAAATCACCATGGCGCCACGACTTTTGGTAGAAAAAGTTTAAGAGTGGGTGATTTAGGAAAATGTAGGATTGCTTCCCTGATAAAATACTGAGGGTTCTATTTCTGTAAAAATCTCCAGTGTGGTATTGTGCATAGGACTGCCTAGTTCTGACTGCTGTATGGAATTCAGTCTTAGGTGTCTCCTCAGCTTCATACAATCATAGAATAGTTTGAGTTGGAAGGGACCTTAAAGATCATCTAGTTCCAACCCCCTGCCATGGGCAGGGACAGCTTCCACTAGACCAGGTTGCGCAGAGATCCATCCAGCTTGTCCTGGAACACTTCCAGGGATGGGGCATTCACAGCTTCTCTGGGCAACCTGTTCCAGTGCCTCACCACCCTCACAGCAAATAATGTTTTTCTAATACCTAATCTAAAGCTATGCTCTTTCAGTGTGAAGCCACTCTTTCTTGTCCTGTCACTACATGTGACTTGTCCTGTCATTAAAAGCTTCCATCTGGAAGGCTGGATTACTTTCTCTGCTCAGTTTTCCCCACAGCATTTTCTCTGTCGTTGGCTAGCTCAGAGAAGTAAATGCATTTACCTGGACCCTCAATTTAATCTTTCCATGCCATTCAGTGATATCATTATGAACAGTCCTGTGAAAATGCAAATTTACTGTTGACAGCTCTAGCTGAAATTAGAGAGAAGTTCCTTTAAATTCTGTTCTGCTGCCCGAAGCCACTTCACCTGCCTTGTTTGTGTATTTTGCACTCATAGTGGTATAATTACCTTGCATACCAAATTATATAAGTATTTTTCTCTCTAACTCAAAATTCCACCATGTCCTTTACCTTGACCCTAAATTCTAACCTAAATGATCTGTTCTGGTGTGTGTTGTCCTTCATCAGCTTTCTCAAGAGACAACCTTTATACAAGCTTCCCATTTCTGGCTTGGTTTTCTCTTAGAGGCTAAATGTGACATGCATGTGTAACTGGAAATGCATTTAGGAATGGAAATGTTTGGACCGTGCAATTTCTTTTCATGCTTGTCTTCCTCCTCCACTCTCAAATACATAGGTTTACTTGTAAAGGTACCCCACTACATGATAGTACCATTTATTTTTGTAAGATGGCTGAGAAGGCTCAGTTGAGAGAGATTTGATGGCAGCCAATTTTGCTACTCAATTTTGCAGACCCAACAATGTGCAGAGGGAAGTTCTTCCCAACATCTGGCAAAAATGTCTGAGGCTGATCTTCATTTACAGCAGGAATGGGTTTGGAATAATAATCCAAACTCCATTCAGTTCCAGGAAAGGTTGCTGAGCCAATGTTTTATAAGTCACCTTCTATGTCATGCTGCATGCATTTGGGCTGAGTATCTATGTCAGTTTTTTAAGTGCTACAGTTCATTTATTTCACAGTGTGTGGAGAGGTGGGGATGCTGGTGATTACTAAAAGTAAAGTATGGTAAAGTATTGATGTGAGATTACAAGATGGAGCATTGAGGAGGGATGCAAATCAGGGTTTCAGCCAGGCAGCCATGGCTTCATTGCCATTTTAACACAGGACACTCTTTTGCCGCTCTATCTTCTGGCGGTATTTCCAGCAAGAAAGAGGAGAGAGAAAGAGACAGCAATAAAATCCAGAGGAACACCACAAATCCATAGCAGTTGTTTATATTGCTGTAATGGAGCATATTGTTAAAAGTATTAAATGGCATAATGAAGGGTTGTGGGTGTGAAGGGTTTTTTTAAATTTTGCTTTGATGTAAACAACTTGCTGTACATTCACATAATCTACAAGCTTGTAGATGCTTAAATAAAAAATGTTGTTATGGGTTATCTAGACCAGCCTTACCCTTTTTTCATTGCTAAATAATGTTTCCAGTGTATTAATTTTAGCACAATACCTGCTTGGGTACTTTCACAGTTAACTTATTCTAGATGGCTTGAGATGTTTAAAGAAAGTTTTCTTTTTACCTTTCATGGCAGCTGAGTAAAATCTGCATTGACATCAAAGACTGTCAGGAAAATGTGTACTGCTTTTTGGATCAATGCCTAGCAAAGTTAATGGAAATTAGCTACAGCAAAACCCAGTGAAGATTCAGTGATTGTCTAAACTCTGTCATAAACTGCTCCTTTATACCTTATAAATGGCTAAGGGCTTTTATGGTCTATACTACATTTAACTTGCCTTGTTTAATGTGCAGCACTTTAGTAAAAGGTGATGTACTATATATGACAGTTTAATTTATTTTTTTAGTAACTGTATTCATTAAAAAAAAGGTAGCAGAGCTTTTTTGGCTATTCATGTTATTTTAGTCGTACTGCTCTAGGTTGTAAAACAGGCAAACTTTAGAAATTTACCAAGTCTGATCAGTACCTTGATGGAAAATGCAGTTAAACACCAGCTGTCTGATGGGTTGTCCATCACCAACTCTTTCTACTGCTTTAGCAGAAGATTTTTTCCCCTTTCTTAATTAAAACTGTTTTTCCTTAGACTTGACAAATAAGTTTGATAGACAAAGGGAGAGTGAAAGGTAGGTCTGATGATAGACAATGCCGTATTTGAGCTGCAGGTTAATCAGAATTAATTAGCATGATGTAAGAAGAGGGTAAGTTAGGTGACTCAACAAAGAAATTCAAGCTAGCATGATCATAACTTCTCCTTATTTAAACTTCACTGTTAACATGAATTTCATAGCAAGATTTCAAATGTTTTCTCTGTGTGCATACACTTACACATTCTGAAAAGGCATACATTTTTCATGTGTGGGACCCTACATTCAAACTATGCATTTCAGCAAGAGACAAACTTAAGCTGTCCTCTACGTGTGTGTGAACAGAAGGAGAATGTTGGAAATCCTTGGAAAGCTTTGGAGATGCAAAGTACTAGAAAAGGAAAAAGTTCTTTCACTAACGTAACTGTCAGTGTCTGTGAATATTTATATAATGGTTATATTCTCTACCTCTCTCCTATCATGCCCTAGTTTTCATCCAGAATTTTCAGAGAAAAATCTCAGTCTCTGTTTTCATGCATGACAGTTTTTCACAGTTTTGTGTGGAAGATTGGCTATTGTTCTATTGTACTGTATGTACAGCCTGATCCAGAGCACTTGTCCTTAAATTTTATCTGTCCTCATTTTTGTGCTGACTCAGACTGACTCATATACTAGATATAGTCCTGACCAGGGCTAACGTTCAATTTCCCAGAGATTACTTTGCAGTAATATGTTGAAATTGTATTTCTGTGCCTGTAACTGTCATTTATTTGAAGATTTGTCACTTTATAATCTAGCAGTTGAAACATTTGTTGATGCTTGCAGAACGAACAATTTCATTGTCTAGAAATGTATTTTTAGGTCTGTTTTGAGCACGTGTTTATGTTGTTTCAGGTATCTGAGCATGAATTCTGGTCTGCCTGTAGCTATTAAAGATTAATTACTGGGTTGTTTGTTTTTTTTTTATGCTGCAGTCACAAGACTTTGTTTCCTGCAACATCACCGTTTATGACATGAAGGCTGAGCAGTACTTTCCTTAGTTTCCATGCCCTGGAAAATGCTCATCACTTCATGCAAAGCATTCAATCTTCTGTAAATTCAAGCACTATGTACAGAAGCTTTCATCCTAGGGGCACAATGTACGAGATATTTTTCCTTGTGTAGTAATGAGACAATATTTCTTGATGAAGTGCTGTAAAGTTCTTTAAAATTTCTTCTAGCAACTGCATAATGGAGGAAGCTAAAATTTCCTCATCCTTCTTTTACCATCTTCTTGCATTCTCCATGCTGTACTCACACCTGAGGTGATAATGCAAAATACAGAATCAGAAAAATGTAGAATAATATATGTTTGAGACAGACCTACTTTATTTGTATCATTAGGACAGCAGTACCAAAATCTGGATAATTACCTTCTTGAACATGAGCAGTAACATTTGCACTGGAAAAAAAGTTTTGGATTGCATGTGTATATGAATCCTTTTTTAGAGTTATCTGTTTGTTAAGACTTATTGCTATAACCAGTTCTGATCTGGTTCTAGAATCTTTTATTAATGTCTTACTAATCAACAAAAGGATTAATGACTTCTGAAGTTGTTTGATGCTGTTTGCTGTGTACTGAAGTTCTTTACTCTATATTGGAACCTATTGGAAGTATCACCCACCCTAGAAGCGCGTTGCTACTGGTTACATCCGTCAGCAAAAATTCATCAAGGAGGGTATTTTGTTAAATAATAATTAATCCATTGAATGTACATAACTGTGTCCAGTTCTGGCTCCCCACAAAAGGGACATGGACGTGCTGGAGTGAGTCTAGCCAAGGGACTGACAGTAAAGGGACTGAAGCCTCTGCCGTAAGAGGAGAAGCTGAGAGAGCTGGGACTGGTCAGCCTGGACGCTCAGGGGAATCTTATCCATCTGTATAAATATGCAACTATAGGGGGGAAGAAATCAAAGGCAGGCTTTTCTCAGTGGTATTCAGTGACAGGACAAAAGGCAGGGGGCACAGACTGAAATCCAATTTAAACATAAAAATATCTCTTTTGTTGTGAGGGGTTGCCCAGGAAGGTTGGGCAGTCTTCATCATTGGAGATATTCAAAACCTGAACAGGGACAGCCCTGAACAGCCTTCTCTAGCTGACCCTGCTTTGATCTTTCTAAGTAACCTCCAGAGGTCTCTTCCAGCCATAACTATGATTCAAGACTGCTTTTAATCAGGAAGTCTTACTTCAACTTAAATGGTATTGGTGAGAGGTTCTGTGAGATATTTTAAAATCTTTGGGATCACTTCCATAAGGATTTGAACTTCTGTATGAAAGTTGTTTTTTGTCATGACAGTGTCTTATTCTAATGCTGCTTGAAAATTTGCAGGGCTTGTTAACTTCATCTGCACCTTTTGTTTTGCCCCTCAGGAACGTTTCTTCTCGCCAAGATTTCGTCGTCGACTTCATGCTGTCCTAGCATCTGTTAGCACTTCAATGCTGATTTTATCAAATCTAATATTTCTTGGAGGAAATCAAGTTGGAAAAATCTACTGGAACAGGATCTTTATGGAAGGCAAGTTTATTTTTATGTGCTTTCTAGATAATAGAACATTCCAAATGTTACCTTGGGTGGGCTGAGCCAGGTTCTTCTCTCAGTGCACTACCTGGGAGTAAATATTTTTCTGGTCAAAACTATCAAAAATCAGACAAAATCTAAAAAATTATGCATGCTGCGTGACTACAAAGAAACACTGCCCTTCTCCTATTCAAGTCTAGAGGGGGAGCTGTCAGGCTTCTCTGTCAAGTGGAATCACTGAAGATCAAGTAATAAATGTGTAACAAGTTAGCAGGTTGAATTAATTTCCCCTCTCTGCATTTCACACACATCAGTAAGAATAGGTGTACTAAAGCCAACCCCATAGATTCTGTGGAAGGTTAGTGGGTGAGATCTGCATAATACAGCATAATTGAGCAATTAATTGCATTTTTTTGTTGTGAATGTGATTTCAGGTTGGGGACCTGCTGACTATTGAGGACAAGCGTGGGGACGGGGGAACTTGGTTGACGGTATCAGGCTGTGGTGTTGCTGAATAAGTAGTATGGGATGTTGTGCTCTGAGCTGACTCAGGAGACAAGCTGAGCTTTAATTTTTTTGCCAGAGGTCAGTGTAAGTAGGACCAGTTTTCTTCTTAGGTTCTTACTGCTGCCAGTCACATGAAGATCTTGTAGAGGAATATTTCTTCCTCATGAGGGAAGTACTATTAGGCTTCTGTGCCTAGAAGTGCTCTCCTACAAAGGCTACAACTGTCTACTGCAGTTTTTTCTCCTTTTGTTCCTTCCAATGGCTTAGAAACCAGCCCTGGAGTTCCAAGATCCTACTTAAGGATCCCAAAATAGTGAAACTCTTAAAGAGTAAGTTATATACGTGAGTGGAACAATTTATCTTCTGAACTAAAGGAAAAAAACATTTAAAGAGCTTGAAAAAAGGGAACATTTTTAGCATGAAATACAGTGAAGCTTTTTGTTAATACTGGGCAGGAAAGAGGGAGTACTAGTTTTTGCTCTTTGAAATGTTAAATACTTGTTCGCTGTTTTTTTAAAAAGGCTTTTATTTCTCTTAGATTGTTTTCTTCCAATTAGTTGGCTAGTAGTAGAAGACAAGCTGAGAGAAAAAGGTTGGAAGTAAATTTAGACATCTCTTCTTATTTATTTAAAAAAAAAAGGACTAGTGAAATTGTCTATTTCAGGCTTATAGTTCCATACAAATTATTTTCATAATGCAATCTGTATATTATAAATGGAGAAAGTATGCTTTCCTTGTCGGAAAGGTTAGCAGTTAGGGGTTTGCAACTGAGGAAGGACAATGTTTTATGACGTGTAATAATATTTAGTTAAACGAGATCAGTTATTGATTGTTTTCTAGGTTTGTTTGGGGGGTGGGGGGGCTGTGTTAATATTTCTTTGATCTATTCCTCCCACACTTGAATACATACAGTTACTTAGGGATTAGGTACCAGTCATCTGAGACGGGAATAGGAAATTAGTTTAGTCATTTGCATCTTTGTTTCCATGATGTTTTAATCAAATCAACTTTATTTTTAGAACGTGAGAGCTTTTGCTTAGTGCAGCTCATACTCTACTCGTAGCAATCTCAGTGTTTAGCTTTACAAGCTTTATATGGCTGTATTATTTGATCACTCAGATGACTGTGAGCGTATTCTTTACCTGCATTGTTGTTCTGACAACTCTCGCGTGCAAACTGAAACATCCACTAAAATTTTATTGCATCTGCACACCTGATCCATTGTGGAACAAATGGGGTGAACTCTGGTATCAATCCAGGCTGGGGGCTGACCAGATCGAGAGCAGTTCTGTGGTGAGAGACTTGGGGGTGCTGCTGGATGAAAAGCTGGACATGACCCAGCAATGTGCACTCACAGACCAGAAAGTCAAACGTGTTCTGGGCTACATCAAAAGGACCCTGGGCAGTAGGCCAAGGAAGGGGATTCTGCCTCTCTGCTCCCCTCTAGTGAGATCTGTCCTGCAGTGCTGTGTCCAGCTCTGGGGTTCTCAGCACGGGAAGGACGTGGACCTGTTGGAGAGAGTCCAGAGGAGGCCACCAAGCTGATTAGAGGGTTGGAGCACC
This sequence comes from Machaerirhynchus nigripectus, assembly GCA_013397975.1. Taxonomy (NCBI): domain Eukaryota; kingdom Metazoa; phylum Chordata; class Aves; order Passeriformes; family Dicruridae; genus Machaerirhynchus; species Machaerirhynchus nigripectus. The sequence goes on along the minus strand of VZRQ01010146.1, from coordinate 1,320,747 downwards.
TTTCCTATGGGGAAAGGCTGAGGCAGTTGGGGTTGTTCAGCCTAGAGAAGAGAAGGCTTCAGGGTGACCTAATTGCAGCCTTCCAGTGCCTGAATGGATCCTACAAGAAAGACGGAATGGGGCTTTCTACAGGAGTATGTAGTGACAGGCCAAGGGGGAATGGCTTCAAACTGAGAGAGGGCAGGTGCAGATTAGATATTAGGAAGAAATTCTTCCCTGTGAGGGTGGTGAGGCACTGGTACAGGTTGTCCAGAGAAGTTGTGGATGCCCCATCCCTGGAAGTGTCCAAGGTCAGACTGGATGGATCTCTGAGCAACTTGGTGTAGTGGAAGCTGTCCCTGCCCATTGCAGGGGGGTTGGAACTAGATGGTCTTTAAGATCCCTTCCAGCCCAAGGCATTTGATGATTCTATGACTGAAGGCCAGTCAAATCCAGAAGGAGTATTCAAATCTTAGTCTTCTGTTTCAACTAAATTTAAGTGCTGGTCTGTAAGAAAGACAACAAAAATCTACATTTGGAGTGTGCAATGCTAAAAGCTGAAGTTAAATAAATTAGTTTGTAGTCTGCACTGTTCTGGTGAATCCAATCCATCAATATTTACAGACCAAACTAAACACTACAAATACATACTCTTTGATCTTTCCTTTCTTGGGAACAGATGAGATGCTCTAGCTACTTGGCTTGAACTCAAGCTTTTGTCTTCACCTTTATAAAAATTCAGTGGGGATATGCTTGACTTGTTTGAAGAACTAAGGGTGGCGGTAGCGGATGGGTGTTCTCTAAGGCAGGAGGGTGTTTGTTTGCGTTTTTATCTTTGTACTTCATTTCTGATGTGATGCAAGCAATATAAAGTTCCCAAGAATGAAGATTTTCTCTTGTGCATTATGATTCTGGAGAGCTTTGATTAGAATACATGATGACATTCTGTCGTTGTCTTGTGGAGAATAGTCTAGAAATGTGGCAAGGGACCCCCAGAGCTCTTCTGTACATAATATCCAAATCTGTGTCCTTTCACTTGGTAGAGCAATGTTACAATGTCCAGTACATTACTGAGATCTGCTAAATATGTATCTAGTTGCTTTGAATCAATAATTGTTAGCTTTGAGTCAAGAAGAAAGATGATACTCTGTGAATTTCATATTAAAATACTAGAAATAATATTCTTCTCTATTTAATAGCTTTTCAGTCTCTTTAAAATTTCTCTTAGTTTAGGAAATGTAAGCAGGGTTTTGCACCACTCTAAAACCAGAGAGTAGACATTTGCATTGGGAGGACATCTCTACATTCTCAGGAACCCAGCCAGCAGGATTTGAGATTGGTTGACTGGGGTGGCAGAAGGCTCTGCAGCACTAGGGTGACGTAAAATCCTTCTGAGGTCAGGAATGGAGAGATGTGGAAACAAAACTGACCACCTGTGCATCGGCTGCAAAGAGCAGTCAGTTCCTTTTCTTTATTCAAATCCCACAGCATTATGTCTGCAAAGATTTGTACATGTGTGGATAGGAAGAAAATAAGAGAATGTGCGTTTCACACACATAAGAGAAAATAAGATGTATGTTTCACAGTTTGTAAATGTAATTGGCATTTGTAGATCACTAACAAAATTAGTCAAGAACATATATGCTAAACTCCAGCAATAAAAAGCATCTCAGAGCAAAAATCAGATCTGCAGGTTTAGGCACAGCATAAGATGTTCTGTGTGGCATTTTGAGGTCTGGCAAGTAAATGAACCTCAGAATATCAGTACTGTAAGGCCCTAAATGCGCAGTGTACAGCACTTCATAGTCAGAAATAAGAAGTTCTATTCTATAATGCCGAAAACCAGTGTTTGAAGAGCAGCTTCCCGTTAGCATGTGTGTGACAGTGATGCAAATTTAAACCAACAAGCTCTTAAAAGAAAGCTTTACTGAAGCTTAAGATGTATGAAATGCACTTCTACTTCTGCTCTTTGGTTACTGAAGAGGATCTACTCTATTCTTTTGCAAAGACTGAGTGTTGTCAAAAATCTTGACAGTTTTCTGCGAGTGGGGAGGAAAAGAGAAGGATATGAAAGCACTTGAACCTCAGAGCCAGCACAGTCAGTTCAAACAGAACCATGCAAGCAGGATACCTTTGTTATCAAAGCTTTGTGAATTGCATGGTAGGAACAGGATTTAGATTAAGTTTCCTGGGATTGTTATTTGACTGATACTTGAACTGTTTTGAAGTGCTTTGACAGTGCTCTCCACAGTTCCCATACCACAGACAAGGGGAGTTGTCTGTGCATGTATTTTTTTAGTATTCATTTGCTTTCCTCTTGTGAAAAATAGATTAAATTTATCTGGCATTAAAATTAATTTTGTGCATCATAAAAGTCATTGCTGTCAAAATTATGAGAGCAGAGGTCTGTGTGTCTTAGGAGTATTTGTTCTTAATTTTGTTTTCAAAATTCTCTCTGTTCTTTCTGTTCAGACCAGTGCTTGTTTCTAAAACTTAATTTGGCCCTATTATTTGCAAAGAAAAAGGTTCCTATAGCAAGGATTTACTTTGACCGTTCTTTAGTAAGAATTTTCTCATGAGAGACAGTGTCTGTAATGTCTAATAAGAAAGTAGAAGAAATCTCTCTATGTAACAAACCATTTTTAATCCTGTATTGTGCATAATTAATCAATGCTTCACTTCAAAATGAGATGCTCCAACAAGAAGGGTTCTCTTTGGAAGGGCTCACTCCTGCAGCCAGTACTGTGCAGTGTTTTTGGTTAAGAGACTGAAATATTTTATCAAGCATGGACAAAGGCATTAAGCTGGGAGGGGACATAAGTGTATTGGGTGATAGAAGTCTAAAATTCTTCCTGATCTTTCTCTGGTTTACAAGGAACAGAGTTCAAATCAATGTGGAAAGCGCACAGTGCATGTCAGGTGTATTTTACTTTGAACAGCTGTCTGAAAATTGGACAGCCGTGATTTAACTTGACTGTAAACCAGTACTTTAACTGTCCAATTTACCTTGCCAAATTGTGAGGAGTGCCTCTCTGGAGGGCAGTTCAGCCCACGTACATCTGTCTTAGCATGGGATGAGTTGCATTGTCACTCTTCACTGCATTCAGAGGCATTTTGTACAGCCTAGTTTGGATTAGATTGGACACCCAGCCTTTGAGAAGGTGTCCTTTAGTAGGCGTCCAGCAAAGAGTGAATTTCACCCTCAGTTAGGAATGATTTACTGCAAGGGTACAGAAGGGGTGGCTGGGCAGAAGTCCTGCAATGAAGGACATGTGACTGCTCTACCAGACTGTGAACTTCGTGCATCAACAGCGTCGTACCACCTACAGCAAAAATAAACCTTGTGCCAAGATGCATTGACAGCTGTGCAAAATGCATAAATTAACCTCTTCTCCTACATGGTGTTCTGAAGGCTAAAGTTAAAATATGTGCACTTTTGGTTACTGCAGTTTAAAAAAGCAATAAGCTGACAATTAGGGAGAAGGAAATACAACAAGGTAATTGGAAGTCTAGAGCATGGTCCTGAATAAATGGCGTTGTTATGTATTGAGAGAAAATTTTTGAGGGGAGAAATGGATACATAAAAGTTTCTGCATAAAATTTTACCAAGATACTCTCATCACCAGTGGGGTCAGGAGAAGGCAAAAACCCCTGTAAAACATAGCAAGGAGTTGCACTTGGTTGATCTTTTTTGGTCCCTTCCAGCTCTGGATATTCTATGATTCTATGGCATTACCTAGGTAAGCTGTTGGATTGCCAGCTTGGGAAGACAGTCTCCAGGTAGACAGTGTCTGCCAAGCAATGTAGAAAATACTGACTTCATCATGAGGTAGGAGGAATCCCTAAATGGCCTCCAGACCTATTCCAAGCCCTGCTGTCTCTGAGCAGTTCATCAGCAATTAGAGATGTTTAAAGTAAAACTGAAATTTATTTCTCAATGTGTAATATTATTTCACTAATTGAAGATGGTAAAGCCTTTATTTTGTCTCCCGTTCTCCCTTCTGGCTTGCTTTGAAGCAAAATCAGGTTCTATGCTAATCAGGATTCATAGGGAAAAGATGTTCTCATCATCACCTTACCTACTTTGTAGAGGCAGAAAGCCTTTGGACTTCTTCCCCGCTGTGCAGCACAGCAATCTCAGATTGTGTTTCACAGGGCATCTTAGGCACTGATTTGCAAGTGGGAATTTCCATAATCATGACATACAAGATTCAGAGGTATGAGTGAACCAAAGAGTTTGGTGTACCACATTTGGTGTCACATGCCTAAACATGGATTTTTTGGCTTACTTTGGTAGAAAGAGTAGAGCATTCTCTTATGATATTAAAATAAAATTACGCTGATTGGTAATTACGCTGTATCACAGGACTGAAGATTGTTCTAACAATCTATATTTGTTTCATTTTATGTAAATCACTTGGTGCATGAGTTGAGAATTGCAGTGGTATCAGCATCTTTCAAGGCATTGTCCTGAACTACTGTTACCTTTAGAAGTTTTGCCCTTGGTTTTGAAGACAGTGAAATTAAGTTGTTGCTCTACAAAAAATCATTTGTATATTAGTAGCCGAGGTGCCTTTCTAAGTTCACCATCTAAATAATTTAAAAACTATGAGTTACTTACGGTGCAGCTCCACTGCTGTGTGAGATGTCAATAACAAAAAAAAAAGGCTGAGATTCCTGTATTGCTTGTATGTTCTAGTCTGGTTCATGCAATCTCGTGTCTTCCCATTAGATAACTTGCTGATTGAATGCCTCGTGTGCTGCAATAAGGAGTGTAGAAGAAGGCCTCAGGATAATCAGTTCATACAACAGCATCTCATCCTTCAGAAGCTGAGTACTGCTAGTTAGCTTAGGTCATAGATGTAGCACATTTTAAGGGCTGAGGGAAAAGGTGGAGCAAAATAGTTAGAACTTGTTATTCAGCAGGGGTCAGTTGGGCTTTTTGGCTCTGAGGTGTTGCCAGATAATAAGCAGCAATGTCTTAGGAGCCACTGCACTTAACAACTTCTGAAAAGGGTTGCAATGATACATGTAATTATCCGGCTTTGAAGGGGTTTAAAGGTGCAGGAGGAATGAAATCATGTCTCAGAGGAACTCAAATCAGTCCATAGAACCTGTCAGCTGGGGCATTTCTGTGATTGTGTGATACTTCACTGTCTATTCTATGCACCTCTTGCAAGGTCTTTGCTCAAATTTCTTTGCAGCTGAAAGAAAGAGGAGGGCTGCGTCCGTAATTGACAGGTCAGAGTTTCAGATGGCCCTTGTTTTGGAAGATTCTGTTGTAGAGTAGCTGGCAAAAGGTCTTCCAGCATTCTTGTCCCTCCAGATTTTCACTTTCACTGAGAAATCCCACTTGCTGCTGTTATGCAGAAACTTACTTAGGGTCATTTTTTCCAAAAATACATTTATGAACACTGTATTGATGAATTGCATAATTTAGAGAAATATTGCATAGTGGCAGAAGTATTACTGAAGATGTCACATTTTTCTAAATGATTCATTCTTCTTCATGCACAAAAGAAACTTGTTTTCACAATCATTTATGTGACCTTGCTTAGTGGGTGCAGTTCATTGGGATGTGAACTGGCAAAATACCAAGAAAAATGAATTTTGGTCTGCAGTAATAAGGAGGCAGTAAAGGACGACAGCTGTATAAACGCAAATATTCACATGTTTTTTGGGGAATTTTCTTTAGAGTTGAAACAGTAAAGTGTGTTCTGCCATTTTCTGTTGAATCATGTTGGTTTGAGCCTCTGTTCTATGTGAAAATTGTTGGAGCATTGCTATTGTTGCTGTTTAATCTCAATAGTTTGCCATTTGTCTTTAATTTGTCTTTAGAGTCTCAGGACCTGATCCTGCAACCAAATCAATGCAGAAAGCTCCTTCTATCTAGAAAGTTCCAGAACAGCTCTTTTATAAAAATACAAGCTTGCTACTTTGTGAGCTTTGCTGATCACAGGCAAAATGCCCCCAGATTATCAATTACTTTGGCAAGGTTCCTACAACCATTTTTTAAATTGTTGTAATGTTGCTAGTGAAGTACAGTATGGTATGATGAGCTGTTAGTGTAGTGGGTTGGCCAAGTCTGTCCTACAGATGTAACCTTGCTGGTAGCAACATGCTTAGTGTGGAAGCTGGAATGAGTGATGCCACCAAACACATTTGTTCTGCTGGTGTGGCAGGTCACTATGTGCTGTTTTAGCATAGTCTTTCAGAGGCTGAAGGAGTTTGAATGTGTGGGCTCTTCATGCTTTAAACAGAGCATGAATGTATAAAAAATAAATCTAGCTTTGTGTCAAAAGGCTTGAAATTGCCATGGCCTTGTGACTGCTCGTCAGTGTGTAATTCAGCTTTGCCTTCTCGTTGCCCTGTATTTTTGCCATACACAGCAAAAGCCTCACAGTGGCCCAAAGTAACATAGCCTGGTATAGAATACTCAAATTGCTGTTTTGTTGGTCACTGTGCCTATTGGGAAATCTATACATAAATGAACTCATGGTTGTGGTGGCATGTGTGTAACTGATTAGTAAGAGACATGATTTCAGCAAAGATGCACAACCATCAAGAGAAGTTTTCTGAGGAATGATGTAATTTCTTTTCCTGTTTTCAGAAATTTCCAGGAGTCTTGTAAGTGCTGCTTCTTTCTTGTCACTGAATCCCGTTTCTTTTGTCTGGCAGCTCCTTTCATTTGTCTTCAGATTTGAACCAGTTCTGACTTGCACTTTTTTTTTCAAATGCTTTTAGAGAGAGAACACTTCCCATATACAGAAAGTAACCTTCTTGCAGCAGGAACTGGAACACCAGCTGTATTTAGCTTTGCAATCATTGAGACTTTCATGACAACTTTCTAAGTTGTTTATTTCCTGAAAAGTAATGTTAAAACAGCATTGTGGTATTCCACAATTACCGCCACTTGGAGCCTGCTAGATCAAATTTTCTCAGCTTAAAGGGAAAAAAGACACTATTTTTCCTGCCCCAAATGCCAGCCCCGCGTATCAGCTTGAGACTGAGATTTCAGCAGTGTTCATTCTGGCTCTTGCACCTCTACCAGTAAAGTCAGAGGTGTTAACAATCCTCTTGTAAAGATGCATGGGCCACAGAGGATGCTGATCCTTTTCTGAGACTTGTGTTCCCTGTGCACAGGAATGAAAAGCAGTTAAGAGCTTATTTTTCTCACAGAGGAAGCCTGAGAGGACTTTTACTATGCTTTAGCACAGTTCTGCTGCATTTTTACACTAATGCTGTTTTGTCTGTAATTTCATTCTAGGTTCACCAGCAAAAAGAGTTGTCTTGGACTATTTTAGCTTTTTTTTTTTTTTTTAATCTCTGAATGAATTTATTTCAACCATCTTTATTAGTTGCTGCTTTAAAGAAAAGAGAAAGTAAAAGTACAAGAACCCTGAAAAAAATTTATTTGATTAGGCTTTGTCTCATTGTCTGGACTGTTGGGATTTGGGAGAGGGTTTGTTTGGTGTTTGTTTGGGTTTTTTTAAGAGGGAGAGAGTAAAGCATTGTATACATGTTAAATAAAATGTATAGACTTACATCCTCGTAAGTGCTGACAGTTCTGTAAAATGTCTTTTACCTCATGTCATTCCATTGGCTACTAAATTGAGTGCAGGGGCATATTTTCTTAAGGCACTTTGCACCAGCCAACAAAGACGTGAAACGCTGCAGAGCTGGGATTTAAGTTCACGCCGAACTTGGAATGTAGCAAACTTTATGTGGACGTTATCAAACCCTATGAGAAACGGCACCATATGGTGGAGCAAACAGCTCTGCTGTCCCTGAGGAAGCACTGTGAGGCAGAAGTGTGTCTCCCTCCTGAACAGCTGCATTTTTTTCCCCCAGTGTTGCACCAGTCACTGATAATCTTGCTGTTTAGTGGGTACCTGTAAAGGATGGGTAAGCAGGGAAGCATGTAGTTCTACTACATTTTTAATCTCTTTGGGCACTTCTTCCCCTGAGAGAATGGAGAAATATCTTTTGTCTCCTAAAGGCTTGGTTCTGTCTCCTGCAGAGCCTGCACCCTTGGGACACTGTGCTCTCCAGTGCTGTTGTGGGTGTGACTGGTGATGACCATTTGAATACTTGAAGTGTTTGGTTCAGGTCTACCTAAGCTCTGTGAGATCAGATAGAATTAGAGTACTGAATGGCACAGTTCCCAGACCTAACTTAATAATCCTGGAAATATTACAATTTTCTGTTACTGCATGTACACGTGTCTTTGAGCAACAGAATGTACCTGAGATATTAAGCTAAATAAATGCAAGAAATATTAGTGCCTTAAAGCCTGTTGTAAGGTCAGAGATCATAATAAGCATCCCCAATTATTGTTAAAAATTACATCTGTTGCTTGCAGTTCATTCTGTAGTGAAATAATTATAATTTTCAGAGCAGAGAAATTCCTCAAGAATGTTTCTTCCAAGAAAGTAATGGATTTCAAATACTAGGGTAGTTTTTATTTAATATGCTGTCTTCTATTTTATCTCTCTCATTTCTCACTTATTACCTCTAAATTTCCTGATCTAAGGCGAGAGTATACTGAAGCCCGGTAGTGACCTGTCAGCTTGTGGCTGTCTTCGTTCGTAGGTGTTGAATTCTCACTGTTGGTAGGTTAGCTTAAAAGCCTGTTACAAATGTCTTGGCTGTCCATGCTTTAACTAGATCTGTTTTATTTCTGACAGTTGTTGAGATACCTGACAGAGATTTTCCACAAATCTCTGCCAAGCTGCCAAACCTGTGTATTCCTGTCCATTCTGTGGGTGAGCAATAAACGCTGTGAGTCACTTGAAGCTACAGTGCAGCATGGCTGTGTTTAGGCATCTTAAGCAGAAAATGTGATCTGTTGTTACTAACTGATTCATAATTGATTTTTCTTTTAAAGCTACTTCCTTATTTTTGCAGCTTGCATCAAAAACTGGTAAATAACGTGGCAAGTTTTTTGTATTGTTAATATCCATCCTCCTAGCCATGTAAGAACATTGGACTATTGATTTTTTATCCCTTCTGCCTTCTTTTATGTGGTTTTTATTAGACCCACAGCTAAGCCTTCTATCAAATATAATAATCCTTCTGCAAATTCTAACTTAGGCTTTGAAACAATCCTTGGAGAAGAGTGACTTGTGTGTAATACTACAAAGTATCTATAAAAATTCTCCCAATGGAGGGACTTTTATGTCTGAATAAAGATTTATCTTGCATCTAGATTGAACAAAATCTCGAATCTTTGTGCTTGTGTGGAGAATTGTTGTCGAAGAGTATTTTTTCACTCTTCAGAAATAGTAGTAAAGTGTTACTGAAGTAGTTCCATTGTTCAGAAGGAAGAACATCTTCTTTAGTAGTCCTTAACACTGAAAGAAAACTGTAGGTACACTGTTCCAGTACCTGCAGGTTAATATGTATCCTGCAGTGAGGAAAATGTTTTAAACTTGAATCTTCCGTCTATAATGCTCTGCCTGTCCCTAAGTCTATTATTTATAGTGAAGGTATCTTCTATTTAAAAAGTAGTTTGCATGTAAATAGTTGAAAGCCAGCTTAGCAGAGAATCTTATTGTTGTCCCAGTTGCTTTGTTTTAAAATGGTTAAAACAGTGATCCTTTTTCTAGCATGTCTGTTGCACACAGCTTAGAATGTTACATACATACATACATATATATATATGTGTATCCCTTCACTGCTGTGTATAAAAACTGCTTCAGTTACACTTTACTGCAGCAAATAGGAAATTAATTCATATATCTGCAACAACATGGTCTTTAAGACAGGGGCACTATTCATCAGAGTTGAAATCCAACTTGTGGATATCGTATTTTTCACCCAGCGTTGAGACAGGTGACCGTTTGCACATTTCTGGCCAAATGGCACATTTAAATGTTTTAGGAACTGTCAGCCTGTACAAATGTGGAAAATGAAATGCTGAAAAACTCTAGAGAATTGCTAATGGCATGTACAGACATTCACCTTAGCTTCAGTTCAGATTTTTCCAGGTCAGGAGCAACTGAAAGTTTGTACCACCTGATATTTTTTTTCTGTGCGTCTGATATACAACTGGGAAGAAGGGATTGGAGAAAGTTGCTATGAACTCAGCAATATCATGGTGGGTCTGCAGACTTCTCTAGGAGTGGAATAAGCTTGGAGACTGAACTCCTGCTCTTGTCAAGAGTTTGGCCACCTGAGACCACAGCAGCTTTTAAAAAAACTATGTAAAATGTCTAGAAAGATGTCCATCACACCCATCTGGATGTGCCAGGAGGAGCATTTGCATGGGGGTTTGTATATTAGTTAGAGTAGCAAAAGCAATCTCACTCTAGCTTGTTTTATTCCTAGCCTTACTAAATATATCCTAGCAGAATGAGATTCACTTTCCCGTCATTTTCGTACCCAGAGTGTTACCATTTCATCTGAAGTAGCAGGAGATCTGCATGACTAATACAGGAAAGTGCCCTGTAAATCAGAACATAGAGCCAAAACAAGGATCACCAAGACCCTCTGGGTAAAACCATCACTAGAGCCCTGATGGAAAACCATCAATCATCCCCCAGAAAACCTCTTAAGAGGTTTTAGACTTAAAATCTATGAGAGAAGCTTGCTGTATTTAGCACCTTTTTGGTGTCCACATGCCTAAAGCCCTCACAGTGTTCACTGGGGAGTGTAAACACTGTTGTGACCAGTTTAATACTATCTTCACAATGGGATTTGGCCAGTGTTGCATATTAAATCAGTGACACGCACAAGTAGATGTAGAAAGCAGGAGTCCTGGGTCCTATTAATTAAATCCTCCTTCCATGAAGACTTAATGGTTATAATTTGAGCTGTGTAATTAATATTTTGCATCAGGCCAGCTATGTGATACACTGATAGTGGCTAACCTTGCCAGTTAAGAGGAGGAGTTTCATGCTAAACGTGGAGGGTCTGTGTTCATTTTCCTTGGATGAGCGTGCAGAGAAACAGAGAAAGCAGTATTGGTAAGTTAGATTGGACACATTCGGGTTTTACAAGCAAGCTGTCACTAAAGACACTCAGTAGACTTTTAAAAAGTGCAAATATTCTTTCACCGTTGTGTCAGAGCGAGTTTTAGTACGTTGTCACACTTGAAGGTCAGTATTCTTGTGGTACCATCTTGTATGTTAGCTTCCAGAACCAGATGCTCAAGGCGGAAATGCTTTAGGAACAGTCCAGGTCTAGAGAGTTCAGGACTGCAAAAGCTTTCCTTACAGTGAGAGCCACTGAAAAAGTGGTCAATGAGTGTGTTGCTGACAGTGACTGCAGTGAATGCCCTCATGCATAGCGCAGGACATAACTGCTGGACAGTACTTGGTGGTTCATAATGTTATACCTCCCTGAAACAGCAGGATTTAATTTCCCTTGTGGAATGGAGGAAGTTGTCCAGTCATTATTTCTTCGTCTTACAAATGTGTGTTAGATCTCCGCACTCTTCTGCTGTTGACAAAGGACTCAGATATTTTGGCTTAACTACAACTAAAGTGTGAGAACAACAAAAGACAACAGCTAATTAGTATTCTTTTGACTGTGGTTCTGAAGGAATGGAGCTGTACTCTCAGCTCCTTCTTAAGCTCCAATGAAGATTAAAAGTAGACAACGACTATGAGGGAGGAGAGCAAGAAAAGAAATGGAAACGAGGCAGATCCAGACAATTTCTTCACAATGCAAATTTATGCAAAATAAACCTTGGAGAGAGACCCGCATTGAACTTACTCCGTCTTTGCAGATTTCCTCCATGGCTTTTTCATATGCTCTCACTCTTTGCTTGGAGAAAAGCTGTTGTCCAGTTCCTTTTGCTGGGCTGGCTTGTGGAGCTGAAAGTCCCATTGCAAAGCAGCACAAGGAACATGGATGGGGTATTGTGCAGTGCAAGATCCCAGTGGGATTAGCAACTTGCTGCAAGAGCACATTCTGTTGAATGAATAAGTTATACCTACTTAAAAATGTAATGCAGACCAACACTTTTAATTTGTAAAAGCAGAGGTCAGATTCACATCTGGCTGTGGCTGCATTACCTTGTGTGGCTGGCACTGACACAACTGCTGAGCATAACCCCAGCGAGGTGCCTGACCTTGGCACTAGAGGTCAGCTGATACAAACTGTGGCGTTACTGGCTTTTTTCTTGGGGTTCTGTGTTAAAGGGACTCAGCAATCAAATCTCTGATGCCCATTACAGCTGGAAACACAGAGAGTTTTTTCTTGTCCAAGTTGTTTCTCTTAAAAGAAGTTGGGTGGACAAGGGAGAAACATCTCTTTGGCCTCTCCAGTAATGAAGACAACTTTTTCCTTGCTGGTAGAAGTTATAGCAGCTGTAAAGCTTTTTCAGTTTCTGCTGAAATTTTAACAAGCTAATACAGCTGTCAACAGGCTGAAGACTGCAGAATGCAATAGATACTACTGTAGTTTAAAGAAGTCCAGCTAAAGCCTAGGAAAGATGTAAAGTCCACCTACTCTGGCTGTGCTACCTCAGACCATTTGTTCTTTTACTTTATTTCTAAACCAAAAAATCCTCGTTCATCGTGCACAGGATGACTTTTTCTCTGCTAGTCCACCATTTTGGACTGAAACATCAGAAAGTGTAACACCTTTTAGATGCATTTCTCTTTCATTTACCTTAAAAAGATTACCAAACCCATAGAAGAAATCAAGAAGTCCTTGCCTACAAGTAGTGTCATCTGGGATAAAATCCACACCATATTCAGTCATCTCAAATTTTTACAAACATATACTGTCCTTGACAGTATTCCTTTCTGTATGTTCTTTCCCTAATTCCCTGAACAAATAAACCAGGCAAACAACTAGTGGGTTGAGACTTTATTATAATTATTATTAGGAGAGCTGACTCAAGAAAAACGTACATGAATTTGACTTCATCAACACCTATATTTTACTGAAATACCGCAGGACATTAGTGAAGCTTTGTGTTTAGCAGGCGCTCTACTTGCAAGGCTTGAAAGAGGCACATTGCCCTTATTTAGTTCTTTTGGTCATATTTTAGTCCTTTGAAATCCTTTTTCTAAGTCTTTTCCAGGGAAGAATTATATCCTTTACTACTTTGTGACTAGTTTTATTTTTGTAAATTCTTCGGTGGATCACTCCTTTTGACAGTTTTGGATTTTCTTGGTGGTTGTTGAAAGGCCTCAGCTTTAACTCTGGGCTAGAGGACATGTGGTGGGTGGCCCATCACTCTTGGCTGACTGGCAGACTGACAGTAATATTGCTCTGCAGTAGCTGTCACAGATCTGTTTAGGATATCATCACTTTTGTGGGTCAGCCCCTCCCAGTCCCAATATCACCCTGTATATCTCCTTGATGCTGAAGAATCAGAATAGTTTGAGGACATTAAAGAGCAAACTGCTTGAAGAGACTGAGTAGCATACAAATGATTAATGAAATTACATATTTGGCACTACTGGCATTATTTTTTAGATTATGTATTCAGGAGGAAGTAAATCAGTAATGGGATTTAAGAAGCACAATAGGAGATTTCAATATAATGAATTACATTCAGAGAGGTGATACCAAATATCTATAGATATACCAGGGAGGATTTTTGTGTGAAGCACAAATAGCATACTCAGATTTTTAACTCTGTTGAGTACTGGGTTGGTGCAGTATCTGTTGAAGATGGCATTAGTGCTTTGCATTACTCATCATTCACTCTGTTTCTGCAGGGAACTGGGTAAATTTCCCCGCTGTGTAAGAAATAGCAGGACTTCATTAGTCCTTTGATGGCTGCTTGAAGAAGCTAATAATGTTATAGGACCTGAAATTATAAATCTCATTCCTCACCGAATTTCCAGATTGTTTTATTGAAGCAAATGGCACCAGTGGACAGTCTTCAAACTGGTATGCCCACATGTTCAGTGGTGCTGCAGAATGTACTGTTTATATTTCATTAAAATCTTTGTGGCCCCAGTTCCAGTGGGGTGATTTGAAGTTTCAGAGTTTCCATTTTTTAAATTGAAATATCTACCTGTGCAGAATTGGTTTGAATATAAGTGTCTTCCCATTGACTAGAGGAAAAGGGTAAAATGCTTGCCTGGTATCATTTTACTATGGGCTAATTTCACGTAAGGAAGATAAACCAGTTTTATTTTATGAGAGTAATCCGGTGCTTTGTTTAGAAGAAGCTCTTGTGACAGTCCCAGAGCTTTTGTAAGAGAGGCTGATGGAATATTTTAGTTTACGCTGAACAGTTTAGGAACAGGTTTGCTTATGCTATTGCTGGCATCGGTTTTACTGAGCTAGAGCAGGAGTCCTCACATGGTCATTACTGCTTTTGCTTAATTGAAAGGAACTGAAAACATACCTTTTCATTAGACCAATATTAAGCTACAGTTTTGTTTAGGAAAAAGAACATTAAATAGGCATCGAATATTAGCACTGATGTAACCGTGATCCAAATAGATGCATAAGTTTATAAATACACAAAGCCTTAAACTGAAATGGCTCTGCTATTTTTCCTTTTACTTACCATAAAATGAGGGAAAACTCATGAGGTAACTGCCACACACTAATTTATACACAGCAGCTTTTAAGGGTTGATCAAGTGTCTGAAATTACCTGTGTGCTTGAGTCAGGTAGATGTTTCCCTTGAGTATTGTCTGACAGATTTCCTAATGCTCAAGTTTTTAAACAGACAAAAGGAGTGTTAAATAGCTAGAAGTGTTTTAGGAGATGCCCTGGGGAAACCTTCTTACACATAACTTTCATTGAATTTGATGTGCTGGAGTTGCTTTTTAAATTGTATAGGTTTTGTGTTTGGTTCAATTCTGGTAGCTGTAACCTCCTGCTTTAGAGGTGCTCTCTGTGTCTGATGGGGAGGAGTGGCCAAAGGTGAGTTCACTGGGCATCTTGCTGTTTCCTGATAACTTATCTGAAATGTTACGGACATATTCCAGGATTTCATCTCTTTCCTTTATGACGGTGATTAGTTTTCTGGATTTATCTCTTAATTTGTCATGCTACCAATTTCTGTTTCTTAAAATAATCATTCTGTTGCAATGCTTCTAATTTCAGTGATTATTACAGCTCGTCTGTGTAGAAAAGTCATGGCAAAATTCCAAACTAAGGAGTCTTCAATTTAAAGTGCCAGAGTTAGTACAGAATAGCATATTCCTGGTTGACGTTACTGAGCAGACAGCCTCTCCATTTTGTCCTCCAGATCATGAATGTGCACTTCTTGTCTGGCAATTGAGCTCTGGTTTCTTTTAATCCAGTTCTAATAGCATGGCATGTTTCCCTTGAAAAAGGAGGAGAAAGCAGGTTATTGGAGACATGGCACAGAGCTTTTTAGCCCAGCAAAGAGTTTTTACCCCATGACACCAAAGGAGACACAAAACTGTTATGTCTTAGATAGCCTGGATGCTTTAGCAAGTGAGAAAATAGCTTGGCATTGCTAAATATGAGTGAGGGGTGGGTGAGTTATGATTTCTGGGGACTCTTAAGTGAGTTCTACTAAAACCCATATATTTTAAAATATGTTTCATTAGAAATAGTCATCTTTTCCACTTAGACAGAGGGCAAGTACATTTTTCTTTCAAAACAACATTCTGTTTTGACTTTTGGAGCAATATTGAAGAAGCCCTGCAGCTAGCTACACAAATCAATGCCAATGGTAATACAGTAGGCTGGTTTGGACTTCAGTTTTTCCCCGCCTCTAGATTTATGGTGTAAAAAACCTGTAAAAATCTGGGGTTCTTTTCCCTGGCAGCTCAGATTAAAATGTGTAGATGAAACTGAATTGAAGCTGAAGTAGAATTTGCATTGAAGGACAAGATTTCATTCCATAACTTAAAAGCAGCAGCACAGAAGCATCAGCCATACAGTTTTGCATAACAATATCATTATTACCACATTAAATTGCTCCAGAACATTGTATTAACATCTGAATTTTGGAGTGCCTGTCATTTATTTCCTTCAGTTAATGGCAAAATTTAAGAGGCAAAATTCACTTTCCTGTTGCTCTTCCCACCATCCTGCTATTTGGTATAGTTTTGACCTGCAACAACTAATTATAGTTCTTAAAGGACATTTAGGAATTCTTCTTCCAAGATTTTGTTGTTTGCATTTCCCCCAGAATGTCAAGTATAACCTTGTGAGGATAGTTTGACATTTCTGCAGCTGCACTCCATCCCAGTATGTTTTGCTCATGACCAGATTTAGTAAATTTCCTATGTTCTTTATCCAGAAAGAGAATAGATTTATTAGACATCATTAGTTTGTTTTAAATCATGGCTGCTTATCAGTCTTACCTTTGTCATTACAGAGATTGTTTGTAGTTTTTGTTATCTAAATATTTGTGGCATTCCTCTAGTAATTGTACGTGCCAGCATTTACAGCTGCTCTCCATTAAAATGAGCCTAACTGCTCTGCAGCTACTTTTTCATCATTTAAGAACAATTGGCTTGTGATTTGGAAGGGGGCTCAACTCATTTGGCATCCTGGCAAGTGTGTCTGTATCTCTTTGGATACTCTGGAGTGTCAGTGGAGAAACATTTGGTGTGTTAGCAAGGGTATGCCTGCTGGATGACAGGCTGCATCAAGCGGAGAAAGGAGGGCTGCGTTTCTACTGCTCCCTGCCCTGCTAATCATAAGTGCACCTAAGAAATGTGGGATCTCATGGATGGTGGGATGTATGTTGTCTGCATAACTAAAACATAAAGTTGAGCTGATTCAGACTTTCTGACTTAGCAGGGTTTTTTCCCCATGTAGCTGTCTGCTCATTATCAGTACAGAGTAAAGAGTGCCCAGCAAACACAGCCAATTCTGTGAATTTCAGCTTTATTGCAAAGGCAAATAAATCTGGGAGAGGCATTGTAAAGGATTAGCAGTGGAGTGTATTGCAGTTATAAATAGTCACCAGGGTTCATGATAGTGAGCTGCATTTACACACCTTTCCTCCCAGTGACAGAAATAAATTGAAAGGCGACAGGAAGGTGATGGATGAAGAATTGATGGATGCAACTGTCCTCTCTTGGCTTCTTTAAAAAAAGGGAAAGCACTGTTTTGTATTACTGTTGTGCACAAAGCCAGTACCTTTCCTGAGGACCATGGAAAAGGTAGCACAGAATTCAGCTTTGTATTTGCAGTTCTGGAGCTTAGGGGTCAGTCACTGCTTCATTAGTTCATGTGTAGGAGTGATAATTCAGGGCAGAAAGCAGATTAGCTTCTATTAATTACTGAAAATCCCTTACAGCATCTTCTCTGGTGGAATTAATAAGCAATTAGTTGCTGCTGGAAGCTACTGGGATTTCAAATATATAAAAAAAAAGTAGTGATGAGTCAGAACTGTATCACATTAGCTTTGTATGAATGTTGAGGTTGAGGATGACCATGAAATTGTGACAGTGACAGAATCCCACCAGGCATCTAGACAACTGCCATTTCAGACTGGTGTTTGTAACATCTGAAATATTTTTAATTCTCCTTAATTCCTATTCAGAACCAGTACTGAAGGGATGATTTTGTATTCAAGGGCGTGTTTTGCGGCTGTCTGCTGGAACGGTTTTGCTGAATGACTTATTTGGGCTAATGTAATTAAGCTTCTATCTGAGCCAAGCCCATACCTGTGTAAGTGTGCTGCAGTGCTCCTGGGCACACTGTCCTTGCTCTCGGTGCACACAGATGGCAGGGCAGGGCTGGGGCTGCATCCCCAAGCAGCTTTGTGCAGCACGAGCAGGGCTCTACAAGCAGCAGTTGAGGGGGGTCTGCTGATTACAAAATGTTTTTGACAAGAAAATTGAAAATGTTAACGTGGTGTAACACTCTGAAAGCAGATACTACATCTTAGGTGCACATTCAAAATTTGAGGCTCAGGGAGGGAGGGCTGAAGGGGATCTTTCTGCTCTCTCAGGTATCTAAAGGGAGGGTATGGATAAGACAGGAACAGAGTCATCTTAGAGTTGCATGATAGCAGGACAATAGGCAGAAGCCAGAAGTTGCAAAAAGGTAATATGCAATTAAATTTCATGGAAAAAAGTTTCACCACAGATTGCCAGAGAGGTTGTGGAGCTCAGCTGGCAAAGCCCTGAGCAACCTAAACTGGTGGTGGTGGCACTGGGAGAAGATGAGAGACCCTTCTGACCTAAATTGTAGTCTATAGTCCTAGGCTACCTTCACAAGTCCTTGCATGGTGTGCTTCATGAAGAGGTTACTTCCGACTGGATTTGTTGGTTAGCATTGTAAGGTTTTAGTTTCAGCAGAGAGAAATCCAGTGCAGGCAGACTGTGTCGCTCTGTGATGCAAATCAAAGTGCTGTAAGCAGGCAGAGGATTCACTTCCAAAGCATATATTTTCATTTTTGATGGGACTTTCTGTTTTTTTTTTAACTCTCCCATATGCATTTTGTCAGGAACATCCAGCATGAACTGGATAAGTAACTCTTACACAGGCTCAGATCTATTGTTTAAAATGAATCACAGGTGAAAAACTGTTGTTGCAGAACCACTCTGTATAACAGTCTGTAAGAGCCAGCAGTCTGCAGCAGATTGGATAAGCTCCAGCTTGCTTCTCATACTCATATGTTTTCATGGTCTCTGGTGCTGTGATAGATTTTTGGTTTCTGAGATTTGAGTTTAGCTTTTAGATTTACTTGAACTGCTGGAACAATGAAATGTGGTTGTGTGGTGAAGCTTGCAGCTGAGTATGGCAGATAAAAGGCTTATCTCTCTTCTAGAATGTTGTTCAACATTTTTAAAAGTTACTTCTAATTTCGGATGGAAACAATACAGATAGGATTATCTTTGTCTTAACAAATGCAACAAAACAGTACAAATTATATGCAAAGGCATCCAGGCTGAAACTCTTACTTGTACCTCAAAAGTGTGTGCAGTGTGTAAGGATGTTGACATACGGTTCAATTTTCTTCTTTATTCTGGCCCAAATATCTGCTCTTTAGATTTTTAATTTCATCTGTCTCCTTTTCTGTTTTCATTCTCATTTTCCTTTTTCCTTTACACATACAATTTTCTTATACCCTGTTGTAGTGGGTTTGTTCGCATCTTTTGCCTTCTGTGAGATAAGAATTAGGAGAAATACAAAACAGGCTCCAAACTTAAAGAATATAAAGAAGTTTACTAAGAGAACTAAAAGAAAAAAAATATTATTAAGGGTCAAAATACACCTTCAGAACACTTCTCTTCCCCCAGCCTCCTCCCTCCTCCCAGTAACAACATAAAGACACAAACTTGGGATTATTTCAGTCAGTTTATCCACTCTGTAATAGTCTTTCATCAGTTCACTTAGGGAGAGGAGTCTCTTTTGCCCATGCTAGGGGGCTTCTCCACAAGAAGGAGTCTTCTCATGGCTTCCACTCTCACAGCACAAGCAGCCACCCAGGGTGGTTTTCTGCTGGCATGGGAAAGTTCCTTCCCTCGTCTTTCAGCTTTCCCCACAGCTGTTTTCAAGGGTTCAGTCTTAGCTAATGGGGTACTATTTTAAGGATGAGCTGTTCAAGAGCAAAGGTTCTCTTCATCTACCTCTAGGATCATGTTCATCTCAGGAACAGAGGTCTTCTTTTCCCCTGGGATCAAGGGTCTTTACTTCATCACTATCCTTTGGTTCAGGCTTCTCAAGTGGATCACAGCTACTTCACTTCACCCCTATTTCTCTGTTCAGGCTTCTCAGTGGATCCCAGCTACTTCAACATTTACTTATTTCAGCACAGGCATCTCTTCTTGTGGCTGCAGTTTGAACGCTCTACCCCCCATGTTTATCACAAAATTACAGGGGGTTCTCTGATGTATCATTGTCCATCACCATAGCTTACAAAAGAATTTCAGCTTCTAGGTTTAAATCATCTCCTCTATCTCCTCTCTCTGGGCTTCAGCTCTTTCTTTTTCACTGACTTTGGTGTCACTATCATAGTGTCTATTCACGTGCCTTTGCCTTTCCCTTTCTTCTGACCTGGGAGAGGATTGATGGCTGCAGGTTTCATCTCTTCTGGGGAACTTACAGTTCAGAAGGGGTTGATCTTACCCGGAGTTTGCAGCTGGAACTTATCTCTCTGTTGGTCACATGATCTCTGCTGGGCAGAGCTGGTCTCGATGTAAAAGTCCATTTCGGCGGCCGCACCAGAAAAGGGGAGGCCATCCCAGCCCTCCTGGAGCCGTGGGCCGGCCCCGGCCGGGCCGAGACGGAGCAGGGCCGTGGCCCCAGCCCTGCCAGGCCTGAGCGGTCAGGCCCGTCCAGGCCCAGCCCGGCGCAGCCCAGCCTGCTGGGCTGACCAGCCAGGCCCAGTTACCTGTCCAAGGGCCGGAAGCAAGAGAGAGTTTCCCAGGCTTCCACATGGTTTAAATATGTAGATTTTGGGAAGCGTTATTGGTCTAAACAACTGTCCATCAACTCAGGTTCAAACCACCACACCTGTCCCCAGCTATGTCCTTTACCTGCCTATCCTGCAGGTCTTTCCTCCCTTCCCTTCCTTATTTCTTTTTTGTAACTTTTTTTCTGATATTTTCTCTGCCATCCTCAGCATTAGTCGTGCACAATCCCACTTTCATTTCTACCCTTAGTTATTCCTATACTAATGTTAATTGTGTATTCTCTTTTTTATTCCATTTTCAAGCATGGAAGGAAGTGATTTTGCTTCTGCAGAAAAGTCCCCAGCAGTTCACTGAAATGGCTCTTTGCCAGCAGTAATGATCATACAGACCCCAGGTTTCCCACCTCCAGGGTAGCACTGAAACAGGAGCAAGCTCATAACTGGGTGCAGGTCCTGGAGGTCTGCAGAGATTCAGAGATCTTTGGAGCAAATGAGGAAGTTTGTGTTGCTGGGCTTTCCTGAGCATGCCCTTGCCACTCAGGAAAGCTCTGTACTGATGCCTCTGTAGGCTTTCTCTTGTGCCTGTCAAGGGTGACCTGCTCCAGGGTCGCCTTTCCTTTCCAAAGCAGGTTTCTCTTTCTTGTCACCTCTGATTAGTGCGACATGAAAAGATGTTCAGTCTTCTGTCTGCCACTGGTTGATTCTGGTCAATGGCAGCCTCTTGAAAGCTTCATTGCCCAGCTTCATTTTTGCACATTAACTTAGTTTTGT
>VZRQ01010146.1:1164138-1299685 GCA_013397975.1 Machaerirhynchus nigripectus | reverse complement strand
CCCCCCCCCCCCCCAATTTTTCATTATCTGATGCTTTTTGCTTGGAGCAGTTATCTACATGACAGATCAGCAGTAGACCTTAAATGAGTTACGGCTTTGACTCCTGAACCTGGTGCTTAGAAATATGGAAGCAGAGAGGCACAGTGTGTTCAGCTCCTGGTTTTCTGGCTGGTGTTACAGCCGTGGTGGGCTGAGTCAGTGTCGGGTCCAGAGCCAGTACAGTGATAGTGAAAGGTGCTGGAATTCTATCATCAGCAGTGCTTGTCATCTTCTTTGTGAGTTATATGGCTTCGTATGCTAGAAAACCTAGCTTTTGACTTGAATTTCACATATTAAAAGGAGAAATTGAAGAAATGTTTTATTTCCCAAGTTGCCTTTCTTTTTTACAGTAAAATCAATGATGGAGTGAACACAATCTACCTGCCTTTTTCCTCTGCTGTCTGCCAATGATGCATCAAGTTACAGGGGATGAATTTAAGAGCAGCTCATGGTGGCATCCAGCCAGCTCGGTGAGAGAGGCTGCCTGCAGAGTTCTGTTGCTAATGAAATGGCCCATTTCATTGATACTGCATTGGTGAATTGGTGTTTATCAGCATTGGTGTGTTTTTCTGGGGCTTATTGCACAGAAAGGGTCATAGGGAAGGAGGCAAGCTGTACACTGTGGTGGATTGACCTTGGTGTCCACCAAATCCACTCTTGCTTCCCCTCCTCAGCTGACGGAAGAAAATGTAACAAAAGGCTCATGGGTCAAGATAAGGAGTGGGAGAGGTCGCTCAGCAATTACTGTCATGGGCAAAACTGACTTGAGTAGGGGAAAAATTATTTCAGTTTATTACCAAACAAATCAGAGTAGGGTAATGAGAGATAAATCTTGAAAACAGCTTCTCCCTATCTGTCTGATCTCCACTTTTGATTTTTCCACCTCTTCCTACCCAGCAGTGCAAGGGGATGGGGAATGGGGGATGTGGTCAGTTCCTCACATACTGTCTCTGCATTCCTTTCTCCTCAAGGGGAGGACTCCTCACATCCTTCCTTTGCTCCAGTGGGGGGTGCCTCCCATGGGAGACAGTGCTCCATGAACTTCTCCAGTGTGAGTCCTTCCATGGGCTACAGTTCTTCATGAACTGCCCCAGCCTGGGTCTCTCACAGGGAGTGCAGTCCTTCAGGAACAGGCTGCTCCAGCCTGTGGATCTGGTGGGTTCCCTGTGGTGTCCCCTTGGTGTCATAAGTCACCTGCAAACCTGCTCCAGCATGGGCTCCTCTCTCCATCAGGCTGTGGATCCTTTCAGGAGCCTGTTCCAGTGTGGTCTTCCCATGGGGTCACAGTCTCCTTTGGGCATCCAGCTGCTCTGGCATGGGATCCACCATGGGCTGCAGGTGGATCTCTGTTCCCCCATGGACCTCCGTGGGCTGCAGGGGCACAGCTGCCTCACTGTGGGCTGCAGGGGAAACTGCTCCAGTGTCTGAGGCATCTCCTGCGCCTCCTTCTGCACTGACCTTGGGCTCCCCAAGGCTGTTGTTCTCCCATATTCTCACTCCTCTCTGTCAGCTGCAATTGGGCAGATTTTTTCCCCCTTCTTAAATGTGTGATCCCAGAGGTGCAGCCGCTGTCTTGGAGCTGGCTGGTGTTGACTCCACCAGACACAGGGGAAGCTTCTCACAGAAGTCACCCCTGTAGCCCACTGCTACCAAAACCTGCCCATGCAAGCCACATGTACACCCAGTACGTGTACACCACACACATGTGTACCCAGGACACCTTGGGTTTGCCTCTTGGACTTCGCTATAGGGGCTGAAGCAGTGTAAGAAGTCGTGAGATGGGGATGAGCTAAATGCAGGTCACTCACGACAGGCAGTGACAACTCCTAATGTTCATATCAAGTGCTGAGGACGAGGAGAGAAATGGTGTCATAGAGGAAGGTGCAGGGCAAGCAAGTGACCCTTGTGTGCTATAAGTGAAGGAGCTGAGGGAAAGCAGTGACACCGAGTGTCTCAGTACTGTTAGGTCTGTATTGTTGTAAGTAAGTGGCAGGAATGCTGTGTTTCTGTGCTTAGAATCAGTAGAATGGAAGCTCACTGTACTGCAGGACTGCAGTGCATGCTATCACCCTGGAAACATTTCTTTGAGAAACCCTTTGTCCCTGTCTCAGTTGTGTCTTGCCCATGAGAGACAAGTGCAAGGTCATAAGGGTTGTTCCATAGTCCTGTGCCTGATAGAGGAGATAATCCTTGTAGAAATTGTTCCTTCTTTGTAGAAAAGCAACCAAAAAAATGTATTGACAGTGCGTAGCAGCACATAGAGTGTCTTCCTAGACAAGGGATTGGGCATCTTCATCCTCAAATGAGACTCAAACTGCAGAAGCTACAGATAAGGAGAAATGGAATGCTTGGAAGCACTGGTGACTGTTTTAGTGGCTGGTACCCAGGCAGAAGAGTCAGATCCATAAACTCAGAGTTCAAAGTGTTACTCATTTATTACAGAATTCAGCAAGTTATTGGGTAAAATAGAACAAGGCTACACGATACTCAGGATATTGAATCCAATTTATACAGCTGATAAAAAGCAAGGAAAATAGGACCTCACTGTAGAACCTAACTAATAAATCTATTCTGAGAAAAAGAGCAGGAGCCACAGGAGTTTTGTTGCTGAGAGTCCCTGGATTTGGTACATGGAAATTAGTGGGATTCTTCTCACACTGCTATCGAGTGACAAAAATCTGTCTTTCATGTAGGTAAAATAAGGCCGTGCTTTGTAGTATTTCTGTGTAATGATGGGCTCCCTGCTTCTCTTTACTCTGCCGTGTTTGAACTAGTTATAATTAGCAGTGACACACATTTGGCAGGCAGTGGCGGGCAGGTGGCCATGCCACTTAGCAGAACTGGGGCTTAGGAAGCAGTGAGTGCTGGCCTAGCCCTCCTCTGCCAGCTCAGGTGTAGCAGCTGACCCTGCTCGCTCCCCCAGCATCTGATTTTTGTGTGTGAATTGTATCGATCAGCCTGACTTTGTACCTTTTTTTATAGTATATGATGATGGTTTTCCAATAGCATTCAGCACATCTCTCTATTTGAGCAAAACCAGACTTTGGGAAGACAATGGCTGTGTCATGGATGTACAGAGGAGTTTATCAGCTGGTCTAGTACTATTTTCATGATGTCCCACATTGACTCCATTACTTCTTGTTGCCATGCAGTTTTATTAAAGGGCAGTAGGGAACATTGTAGGTTATTAAATCCAGTACTAGTCAAATTTGAATAAACTTTAGTTAATTATAAATTCACTTGGAAACCTGATGTGATGTAAAACAGAATTACACAATTCCCCTTCCTCTGTTGTTGTTGTTGTTAAGTGTTTTTCCTACCAGTCTGGTTTTCCTGAAGAACAGCCTCTCCTTTTTCTGTTATTTTGACTTTCCAAAGTAGCTCCCTTGTGTTTTCAGAGTGGTGATTCAAAATAAAGACTAAAATTTCAGGAATTATTTCAAATGTCTGAGGCAGTCCCTGTCTATCTTCCCCCCTTACTTGAGCAAGCACTAAATGTTAAATTATAATAATAAATGTTAAAGGGAAAAATGTCACAAAAGAACTAATTTGGTCACAAATTAAGACATCTCATGTTACAGTGAACTGCAAACTGGTTTCATTTGGACCTCTTCCTCAGCATTGCCAAATGTAAATATCGAAATACCAAAAGTCTGATTGCACAAGATGTGTTAATGTCTTGAAAATAATTTTAGAGCTTTGTTTCATTTGCATTTTCTATCATAATTTTGATTCCTTGGCCATTGGCTACAGTCCAATTGTGTTTCAGGTAGCTTTCAACAAAAATGACGGCTGAATGCAAACTCTAGTTTCAGTGAAAAGCTGAGTTTTTTATGCAACTTCAGCACCTGGGGCTTTTTTAGAATCCAGTTTGCCCAAGATAGGAATTTTGATTTCTATAGCTTCAGCTAGAAGTTGAGCATTACTGTTTGCTTTGTCTCCATAGTTGAGCTGATTTTCAGCACAAGAAGAAAATAGAAAGTTTAAAGTAGGAATAAACATAGTGGGAGCACTTAAATGGACTTGCAGAAGCCATAGGTGAAGTTTATTCCTTTCTGTGTGCCAGTGTTAAGTTCTCACTTTCCTAAGTACTTTTTTTTTTAATTCTTAATGCTATTTTGAGAGCAGTGGGGTTTCTTTGGTTTGAATTTAGTTTTGGGTCTTTTTTTATAGGACAATTATGACCTGCAAATTTTGCTTTTCCAAAAATGTTTCGGTTTGTTTAATCAGGTCATTTCTTGATGTCCAGATAAATGACGTCTATAACACTTCCCTTGTCCACTGCCATAGTCACTCCACCACAGAAGGCCACTAGGCTGGTCAGGCAGGACTTGCCCTTGGTGAAGCTGTGCTGGCTGTCTCAAATCACCTTTGTGTCCTCCATGTGCCTTAGCAGAGCTTCTCATAGGATCTGTTCCAGGATCTTCCCAGGCACAGAGGTTCCCAGGTTCAGGAGTTCCCAGGTTCCTCCTTTCTACCCATTTTAAATCTAGTTACGGTATTTCCCTTTTTCCAGTCACCAGGGACTTTACCTGATTGCCATGACTTCAGTTACCATGGAGAGTGGCTTGGCAACTACATCAACCAGTTCCCTAGGACTCTGGGATAACTCTTACCAGGTTCCATAGAACTATGTATATTCAGGTTCCTCAAGTGAGAACAAACCTGCTCTCCTCTTACAGTGGGAAGGACTTTGCTCCTCCAGTTCCTGTCTTGTGGTCCCTAAACTGCAGAGAACTATATAGAAAACTGGTTGAAAATGTCATACAGAACATCAGAAGCTCTTATTGTCACATGTAAAATGGAAACTAACCTGTATTCATCTCTTGGCTTTGGTTGCATCTAAGAAAATGCCTCTTATGGTTATGGCACAAGCCACAATCATTCTGAATAAAATGCTCTGGAAATGCTGTTTAGAAAAAATCCTCGCACAGATTCTCATACATGCATGACAAAACTCACCTTCTGAGCCTGTGCTTTTTATATCTTGTGATGACTCTGCTCTTTTGTTAAAGTAGCCTTTGTACAGTGCAGCAAATGTGACCATATGTTACATTGTTGGGTTCTAATAAGGTTCTCCTTGAGATGTACTTTAAGCAGCAATAATGAATGATTGGAAGCAAATGCACTAAATAAATAAATGGGGTTGTAACAAAATTGTCATGCTACATCCGTATGTGTGTATCTATGTGAATTCAAAGGAAAGAAATAAGTAAACATGACATCCTAGCATCCAAAGCTTGTTCCAGATGTCTGTTCTTGGAGTCAAGTCCTACATGAATCGAGAAAAGCTGTTGAGTTTTAATTAAAAGTCGATTCTGATCTACTTAGCTTGATCTCATGCTCAGTAGAGAGCTCATCAAGCAAAGACTACATCTGTGAAAGGAGGAAAACCTCTGTTGTGTTGTCTTCAGTGTGTAGTTCCCAGTATTTAATTCCCACTGCACTTAATGAAGTAGAGGAAAAGAATAGGTCCGATTTTAGTTTTCTCCAATTCCTACTGGTATCCAAGGAATTCTCTGTGCTGCATAATATGAATTCCCTAATCCCTAGAAATGAGAAGTTTGGAAGCCCTCGCTGGAGCAGCAAGGGAGCTGTTGCATGCCTGATACCACACTCAGTAACATACTCAGCCTTTTTGGACAGAAAAGGAAATTTCAGGGCTGATCTACAGACTGGTGTTGCAAATGGGGAACATCAATGTGCTGCCATATAAATGAGAATGATAGTGAAGTCTGCTCTTCATGATTCCCATTATCAGTGTTTCGTGATCCTTACCATTCTTTCCTCTGGAGAGAGACTCCAAAAATCAGATTAGAGCTGTCAAAAGTGAATGGGAGTTATGTCAAATTTGGAAGTCTTCCAGGAAGAGAAATCATTGTGGACCACAGCATATGGGACTTACTGTAGTGTGATGTTTATGTCTTACATTTCATAGAATAATTAAATGGTTTGGGTTGGAAGGGACATTAAAGACCATCTAGTTCCAACCCCTCTGCCGTGGGCAGGGACACTTTCCACTAGACCAGGTTCCTCAAAGCCCCATCAACTCTATATCAAGGACACAAAACTTCTGGCTGGTGCAGAAATTTTTACAATATATAGAGAAATGGAAAATTCTTATCTTTAATTTCACAGAAGAGGAAACAATGAGTTATTGAAAGGTTTCTGCTCCTTGGTCTGACTGCTGCAGAGCTAGAAAGAAGGCATGGATTGCCTGTTCTGATTTTCCTCTTTGAAGTACTCAAATTCTGCAGAGCAACTTTGAACAGTAGGTATTTGAGAGCAATTTAAAGTTGCACAGATGTAGTCTAGGTCAAGATACACAAGTATCCGACTGTTCACGGGTCAGGTGGGTAGATACCTAGTTTGTGGTACTGTGCTTAAAATTACAAGGTTGGGTAGAGGGAATGAGAGAAATTTTCACTGTTTTCAGTGATGTCACCTAAAACAATGGTCTCCAAAGTAGATAGGCAAATACTAAATTGGTTAAAAAAATTGCAAGATCAATATCTCCACTGTGAAATACAGCAACATCCACTGGAGTCAGTTCTCGTTAAAAGGCAAAGTTATTTTTCTTTGATATTGGGTGCTCAGCTCCCAGAGACAGGGAGTTACTTTGGGGAGGGCTGTACAGGTGTGGGAGAGTTTTCTTTCAGTCACCTAAAACGACTTCCTTAAACAATCCCACTTCCTACGTTGAAAGTGCCAGACAAATATGCCTAAATTCACTAGAGGGATGTATTTCAAACTATGCTCCTTCAGAAATCCTGCCTGGTTTGTTCAGTGTGCCATTTGTTACAGCAAATATGCAGGATGGCAGGAAACAGCTTGCTGTGCGTCTCTTCCCTGCTTAAATGGCTTGTTGAGCTGATAATTAATAAGCAACAGGACATTAGGTTTATTGTAACTTTACTGGATGGATGATTAATCACTGGAGGTAGTCAGAAAGTACAGGAAACGTGTTATCTCTGAAGACTTTTTGCATCCATAGGAATTGCAGCCACTGATATATGGAGTAGAACACTCCCTAAGAACTGTACAGTGCACATGAATTATTTCTGTGTGGAAATTCTACATGGGGTTCTTAAGGTACTCTCGCTTTCTTCAGCTGAACACCAGGTACAATAGTATAGTGTAGTCTTAAAATCAAAGAGAAATTTGGGCTAAATAGTAGTCATATGTGGTTTCTGTGGATGCATCTCCATTGACACGCACTTAAACGGAAACAACAGTTCAGGACTACACAGAGATTAAAGTATTGCCCGCTAAATCCTTAAAAACTAAAAGCTTCTAAAATATCCTCCAAGTTTCCTTTACTGATTCTGCTAAAATCTGTTTCTGCTTAGACGTGATGCTCCAGGGAGGTTCAGTGTCTCCCGCACATATGCCAAATGCACAGTGTAGGCAGTAGTACAAGGCAGGCTTGTGTTCAGCAGGACAGGAGGATGACATGCAATGCATATCCTGTGGGCTAGGTCCTGCCACAAACAGCTGGGTGCTGGGGAGGGCTGCTGAGCACCGTGCTGCTGCGAATGTGTCCTCCAGGAAGATGATGGGGAGCAGGTGCTGCTGACTTACAAGCTGATGAGAGTGCGGATGCTCATCATAAGCAGCTGGCTATGAGTAACACTGCTGCACAGGAAGCTTTTCTGTGCCTGTGGCTGTCTTTCTTAGCAGTTTCTGTTCTTGTTTTCTCTTAAGGTCAGCTGTTCTGTTAAGGTGATCAAAGTGCGTCTTGGAGACAGGAATGAGAAAAGCTCGGGGCGATGAGCACATTGATCGCGCACGCGCCTCCCGCTTGCGGATGGCAGCGCTGGGCCTGTACTTTAACAATGGACTGCATCAGTGATTCCCTGAGGTGCTGACGAACCCACCTGCTCGTCAGAGCTCGCTTCAGTGTGCACATAGGTGATTGCTCATACAGTCTGTGCAGTGGGGCTGCCTCGCATTGTGGATCTGAAGTAAAGCTGGGAGTCAGGGCATTGCCTTGTCCGTCTGTTTTCGTCACTGCACTGCAGCTTGTGGGAGCAAGTTCTAAATGTTGTCCCCACTAAAAATACAGTTCTAGAGTCTAAAGGTGTGTAAATACAAAAGACCTGTTAAAGCTTCAACAGTCTATGCCTATTGTGAAGTTTCTTTTTGCTGCTAGAGACAGGTAAAAGAACTTGGAGGATTTTCAGTCCTTTGTGAACAATACTCACTCCCTAGCTTCTGCTGGGGCATGGAGTAGAAAGGGCACAGCTGCATATTGAAGGCCTTTCTCAGTTCATGCTTACTTAATGTGCAGTGTTGTGAGCATCACTAAGCAGTAATGAAATTTTTGCATTTGAACTGTTTAGTTCTTTAAAGAGGCACTTTTTAGTTCATCTTTAAAAGCTTGAGGCCATTTCTTCATGGTAGTCTGCTAATGCAAGGACAGTGTAACAGGTTGCTTCTAAAAGCTTGTCATGATTATTTATCTACTTGATGGAAGTGAGCTCTGCAAAAGCTTCTCTACGGGGGCTGCAGTGTAGGAGGAGTGAGTAAAGAACAGCAGTGAAAGAGCTGCATGATCAATCAGACAGGACAGTTGCAGCACTTCATTCTCTCTGCTTTGGCGAGCACCAACTGCTTGGCTTCTTGGAGGCGCCTTCAGAGCAATGGCAGATGCTTTGGCCTGGATGCAAACAGCAAGGTTCGTAGCAGCGAGGAGGTAACAGCCTGGAATTTCCTTCCTCCTGAGAGGCAGTGGGCACTCTTTCACTTCAAATGGACAATTGTTGGCTGTTGTCCTGTGCTGGACTTTTCCTAATCCAGCGAAGTCTTTCTTGGAAACCAGAGCAGGACAGGAAGTGGTTTTCTTGTCTTAGGGAGTCTCCAAAAAATTTTCTGTCAATTTGGGTTAAAACCAGTCAAAAAGCAGTTTGTTTTCCTGATCTGTCAGATAGGGTCCTGGGAGGTGTGTTTGCCTTGGATTTAAATTTCATTTAGATTTGAAATTTTAAATTGAAAAATAAAATCTTAGCTTGCATTGCAAAACAAACATTTGTGGGCAGGGATTACTATTTTGTCCAGATGTAGGAAATGGTAAAAGGTCACTGACATTTTTTTTTTTTTAATGAGAGACCACACACAGAAGGTTTGTATAAATTTGGCTCTCCCTGTCTAGAGTTGCAGCCTCGGTGTGAGAATATATTTTGGCTGAGGAAAGTTCTCAGCTCATTACTAGTAGGTAAATACCTTGTGTAGAATACCAGGACATTTCAGTGATCTCCTACTGGAACATATTTGCACATGTCAAATTTGAATGTTTTGTACTGTAGGTTCAGCATCAGATTCTTCAAAGGGAGAGAAGTTCAGTCAGGATTGCAAAGAATTAGAAGTCCTGGATGGAGACAGTAGACTGCAAAACCAGCAGGTCACCTGCAATTCTCCTCCAGTTGCAGTCCTTCAGCAATCTTTGCCTCTAACCACTGGCAACCAATTCAGTGTTTTACTCCTGGTTGCATTCAGTGTGTAGCAAAATGCACCAATTTCTAGTAGCTCTGTAGAAGACATAAGATTAGACATCGGTCCAGTTATAGGTATATAGTGTAATATATCTGTTTATAATTGGTTTCTTACTGTCTCATGTTTGGAAATGATGCACATGGCTGGTGAGTGTTTCCACTCTGTGCCTCCAGGTCTGACTCAAATAGCTGGATGAATTCTTACCTGCTTAAGGCATTAAACAATTATCTGACGAGGAAGGATTTCAGCAGGGCTGAAGCTCACTGCACTCTTTCTGATTCTTACATCTTGTTATCCTCACTTTGCTAATTTTCTGGCAGACAGATGTGTTCTTCTGTTGCTGTCTGCATACAAATATTTAATTAAAACAGGAAGTGGTAATGCTTCTCAGAGGCAGCTGTTGTCCTCATCTCCAAATGCAGAGTCAGTTTAATAATAGCATCAAAATGCCGAAAACCAAGCAGTGACCTGGTCAGTAAGTCCGTGCTGGCATCTGGTGCGTGTGCAAGGAGAGACCACGAGCAGTGTCTGTCCATCAGTGCGTTTGGCAGCACGGCTGGCTGCAGCCTGCCTCAGGTCACACAGCAGTCAGCAGAGCTGTGCCTGCTGGAGAGCAGGATGTTCATGGAGGAGTCAGGCTTTCAGAGAAACAAAGAACTTGGGGATGCTGCAAAGCTGGCCAGACTTTTAAAAAGCAGAGGAGCTGTGATCACTCAGTAGTGAATATAGGGGACAAAATCAGTCTGATGGCTCTGCTGCAGCCCTCAGCTGCCCTCCAGGCCCCTCTGATGAATCATCACACTCATCAGCATCATGGTGCTAACTGGCATCAAAGTGCAGTTTTCCTTTACCAGAAAGCAGCAC
Organism: Machaerirhynchus nigripectus; assembly: GCA_013397975.1. Lineage (NCBI taxonomy): Eukaryota > Metazoa > Chordata > Aves > Passeriformes > Dicruridae > Machaerirhynchus > Machaerirhynchus nigripectus. The sequence continues at coordinate 1,289,290 of VZRQ01010146.1, read as the reverse complement.
ACTGAAAACTGTCGTTAAAAACTTTTTTTTTGGATGCAGCAGAACCACTTCTGGTGTGTTAGGGAAACAGCACTATGCTGCCTTTCTCATTAGAATGTCCTGGCAAAGGTTATTGAACAGCTTCCTTGGCTTGTTCATCCCACAAGCATGCAGTCAGGATATTCAGAAGTAGGATATATTAAAAAAAACCCCTACATGGTGTATTTTTTAATAATGAGATCCATTTCTCTGAGTTACAATCAAAACTTGGTATATTTATATATGAAAAGGTTTTGTATAATTATCACAGAAAAGACTGCAAATATACAGATGCAGAGAAGAAAAGCATTGAGGGGAAGAATTCCTTCAGCATTGTCTTCCTGCTTTGATCTTGGATTTTTTGATGTTAAGAAATGTCTCAGTTAAAAGCAGGAATTCCCTAGAAAATGTATATATACATTTCATTAACTTGCCAGCAGGTGAACAAGAGGCATAGCTAGAAAACGAGTTGCCAGTTCACTGTATAATCTGCTGGTTTTACCAGAATACAAACAATGATTTAGAAGAATGATAGTCCTTTTCAGGAGAATATGTTCCATGCTGCAGTTTTAATAAAAAAATAAAACTGAAAGGAAAAAGAAAATTGAGAGATGATAAAAAACCACACTCATTGAGGAGTAAGAGGCAAGTATATGGAAATCAGTTTCATAATTCCTGTTTGTCATTTTCATACATAATTTTGAAGGAAAAGTAATTAAAGTAATTGAAGTTATTTCTCTTGAACTGGCATCTATTAAAATCCCCTTGAATGCAAAATGAATGTGGTTAATATAATAAAAAGATCTCTGTGTCTCCCCTTACCACTTCACCCTGCTGTTGAGTGCTTGCAAGTATATTTTTTTCTCAATGTAGTAATGAATACACAAAGCATTTTTTACAGTTCTTCCTTTAAATTATAGAGAGCAAGACTATTTCACTTTTCAGGTTTGCTGGGCATGTTTTAAAATCAGTAAACATGCTCAAATGCACTCTTATAACAGAGCGTGTTTAGCTGTTCAGGTTTAGAAGAAAATCTTCACTTGCAGGTGTGTGCCTACACGTGCACACACTTGAGTGAATCTGGTACTATGACAGATTAGATGCAGCATCTGATTTGGAGTCCACTGATGGGAAAGCAGCTCTGTCTTATTCTTTCAACTGCTGTTTGTGATGAGATCTCATTCCAGTAATACTGATTAGTATCAGGTAGACTTTGCCTTTAAGAAGTGGAGAGCATCCCTGGCTTATTCCCTACAACAATAGCCAGTAGTTGGTAATGAGCTTTTGCACAAGCTCATGAGGAAAAAAGAAAGAAAAATTCTTGATCCAGCTGCTTCTTTTTGTTTCTTCTCTTTTATCTGATTGAAATTCACAGCACAGTTTTGTCTAGGGAATGCACCTCTCTCACTTTTGCTCCCACCGTTTCTTCAGTAGTTCATTTCTAATGGTGCTAATGAAACTCACAGTTTATAGATGAACTAAATTAATAAAAACCTTAACATTGCAAGTGCATAATAACTAGTGATCAGTACAGTGCCTTGCTCCTCAAACAAGACAGAAAATCTATTATTCTATTTGCACAATAGATTTTTAAGAAATCAGCTTCAAGACAAGTAACCCCTTGTTTTGATGCTGGAAAAAGAGAAAAAAATTCTAATACTGATTGTCTGTATTTGCTGCCATATGTAACAATTTCCATTCTATAAAAGCTCTACTCTTATACATGGCTCTAAAGTGTATGTGAAAATTAAGCATTAGGACAACCCTGCCTCCGGAAAATATTTTAATAAAAGTGCCTTAAGAGAATGAGAACAGCTGGGATATTTTATCCTTTTATAATCCTTTCAAATCCATGTAATTTCTCTTCAGTGAGGCAATTTAGCTACCACTGTTTTATGAAGTTTGGCAGTTGAGTCACAGACTTGACTGGTTGCAGTAATATTTATTGGTTGCCTCCATTTATTATAAACAGAATTCTCCAGATTTGCTTCAGACTTTCTGTGTGACATGGTAAATCATGATTTTGGAAATTAAATGCTAAGATTCAGATTTTTAGCTAAACTTTTCTTAAAAGGCAGTTTTCATGAATAAACTGCATTAAATTATATGAGTTTGGTCAAAGAAATATATGCATTGATTCCAGAGATCCACTCATTATTGAAGCAAATAGTCTTAACTAGGTTTGATTCAAAATATTTTGAAGCAGTGTTCTTAGAAGTTTTGAATGTCTGAGTACTATGTTTCAATTCTTGGGCTGTTTAATCAGAATATAATCAGGGGGTTTAGACAAGCTAAACAGGACATTTCTCTGCATAAGTGAATATCAGGTATCACCTCCTAGAAGATGGATAGGATAAACAGGTTGTATTTTGTCATATTACACATCATCACTGAAAAATAACTTCTCTTTGAAATGATTTCATGAAAAAGCTTCAGCTGTTTTTGTAGAAAATTTGAGCAATCATACAAAAAAGGCAGAAGATTATGATGATTATTGTTTTTGTTGTTGTAAAGTGTGACAGGAGATGACTTTAAGGGGATTTCCAGTAGCACAGAAGAGCTTGGCAGTACCTTTGGATATCTTCAGAAAATCTGGCCCATACTGAGTCCTTTAGCACTGAGCTCTTACACTCTGCCAGTTTTCCTTTCAAAGAATAATTGAATGGTTTGGGTTGGAAGGGACCCTAAAAAACGTGTGGTTCCAACCCCTCTGCCGTGGGCAGGGACACTTCCCACTAGACCAGGCTGCTCAGAGCTCCATCCAGCCTGGCCTTGAACAGCTCCAGGGATGGGGCATCCACAACTTCTCTGGGCAACTTGTTCCAGTGCCTCACCACCCTCACAGGGAAGAATTTCTTCCTAGTATCTAATCTGCTCCTGCCCTCTTTCAGTTTAAAGCCATTCCCCCTCATCCTGTCCCTCTCTGTCTGCCCTTGTAAATGGTCTCCTTCTTTCTTGCAGGCTCCCTTCAGGTACTGGAAGGCCACAGTTAGGTCACCCCATAGCCTTCTGTTTTCCAGGCTGAACAACTCCTATTCTCCCAGCCTTTCCTTGTATGAGAGGTTGTCTACTACATTGCAGTGCCTATACTGTAGGTACTTTGTAAGTCGTAAGAGGAAGATGAAGAACATAGATTTTAGATTCACATTGTGTTTCTAACTTTTAGCTACTTTTAAAAAAACCTTCCTGCATATTTTCTGAGAAAATAGAAACTGAAAATTAGTTAGGACAAAACTTTGTCATTTTCATTGTCAAAATAAAAATTACTTGCATTTCTTGATAGAAAAACACTTCGAACAGGGCATGAATTCACTTAGGTATTTCTATCACATTATTTACTGCATTGTTATAGAACTTGAATTGACATCCACAGCTACAGCTCTTACTTATTCCATTTCTACATTCGTATAAAATCATCACCTTTTAACTTATTAAACTTTACAGCATGATTCATTAATGCAGTATTTCTTACATAAATTACTTCCATAGATTACCAAAAAGATCAGGTGTTCACCAGTTGTTATTAAATTTTAAAAGTGTTCGTTTAAAAGGCAAAATGCATTAAAACGTAATTTACATGGTAAAAATTGTTTTAAAATTAATTCCTTCATCTCCATGCAATCATGGATGTAACTGTTAGAGGGCATAGTTCTTTGAATGTATCTTTCCTCTGGCCAGCTGTGCCCTAGCTCCTGAGTCCAACTCTTCCTTGTGCCACAGCATTTACATCAGCAAGTGCTGGTGTCCACTGGTTTTGCTCCATTGGCATCTCTGGTCCTAGGTCTGAACTGTTCCTCCTCTCGGTCTCCTTCCACTGCTCTGTGTAAGTCTTCCACTCCATTACACCTTGTGCCTGCACCTCTTTCTCCTTTCTAAGGTCCTTCACATCTACCATGGAAGCAAATTCCAGTAAGATTCTCTGGCTGCCTTCTGCCAAAGGATGTACATCTTATACACGTTCATTGTCCATTTGGACGCTATTTTTACATCCACATGATACTAAGTTTCACACACAACAAACAATTGCTCACTTAGGTACAGCATCTGAAAGACTTTTACAGGGATATTGGTGAGATAAGGAGCAGGCGCTCAGGGAAGCTGCTGCAAGTCTCCTGACAGGGAGTACTTACACTGGAATTACTGACAGGTCATCCTGACAGAGGAGCTTTTTTTATTCCCTGAGTCTTTTATTGCAGTGTATGTGGGGTCTGTAAAGTTCTTTGATGTTGAAGCTGTATTTAAGTGCTGGGCCTTTATTGTCTTGCATCTTTTGGGTTAAGAGTTGTGGTGAACATGGGGAGGCTGGTTTTTGTTAAGCTTTCTGTTTCATCTTCTTCACACATGGTCTCCTGCTGCACAGACTTGGCTTAAAATTATAAAATGCAGAATTAAGTATTAAAGAGGATTTTGGAAAGGTCAGTGGGTGACTGATGAACAATCTGGACTTACCATGTAAAATCACATGGAGGAAAAATCCTCCTAATGTGAAACTGGAAGGACTCTTCTTCCTTGCCCTGCTGTAGCCATGCTGTGTGCCAGACTGAGGACTCTGCCTCCCAAGGTGGGGGCTGAACTGATGCATACCTGAATTCACAAAACTAACAGGGAGTACCTCTTTTTCTCAGAGAGTACAGTTTCCATTTTGACTGTTACAGTATTATTGTCATGTAAAGTTGTGGGAAACAATCTTGGGTAGAAGTTGCTTTGTATACAGTTTTGTGACAATTCCTGAAAAGAGCCTTTTCCTTTGCTATGAGCCATCTTTTAGTTCTGTGTTTCCGGGGCTGTTTGTGTCAATGTATTTCTGTGCTCAGCAAAACCTCAAAAGCCTGGAGCTGCTCATTTAAGAGAGTCTGACGGTGATTGCTCCTGCCACCTCCAGAGATCTTTTTAAGTGGAAAGAAGATTGGAAAGATCAGAGGGTAAAAATGAGGTTTTAATGGCAATTCCAAGAGCACATTGGAAAAGTAGATCTGAGGCGCTCTGTTGTTTTTAGCTGAATTGTGTGTTTTGCACATAGAATGAAGGGAAAGCTGGGTTCACAATACTGTGTGTGGTTGGTTTTTCAAGGCTGTCCAGTCTTCTCCACTGCTATTTCCTAATCAGTGACTGATTCATGCGATAAAGAAAATTCCAAAGAGGCTACAGATTTTGGTTCTTGAAGAATTTTTTGTGTTTTTTTTTTTCCCAAATCAAAAGTACCTCAGACACCTGAAACATACTCACTAAGGCAAAACCTCGTGTACAGGTGAGTTGATTCCTAAATGGCCAGGAAAGCTAAGGAGTGAGACTTCAAATGCATCTCACTGACTCAGTGAGTCTTTCTTAGGCATCCTGGGACAGCCTTCCCTTTTGCCGTATGAAAAAAGTTACCAGACCTTTTAGAAATCCGATGTTTTTCAAATCTTCTCCAGTGGGATGAGCTCAAGGAGAACTGTGAGCAGTTTTCCGACCTACTAGTTAAAGACAGGTAGTAAATAAGAACTGAGAGGCAGAATAACTTTGAAGGAATATGTTTAACCTAAATATTTCTATACATTTGACCCCTAAGCACTTACTCATGCTGAAGCAAGACTGCATACTCTTTTTTTTTCCAACAGTGATACTAGAAAACTAAATAAGAACATTAACATTCCTGTATTATAATAATCCTTAAAAAATTTTTTTAATTGATGTATTAGTATGGTTAGGAGCACCTCACGTTTTTTGATACAATACCATTAATTTTTTATTTGCGCTTTTTTTGTTGGGTTTTTTGTTTTGTTTTGTTTGTTTGTTTGGTTGGTTTTTGGGTTGGTTTTTTTTTGTTTTTGTTTTTTTTTTGTTGTTGTTTGTTTGTTTGTTTTTTTCTCCTTTCCCTCTGGCCAATTCCTAGAAGAAATTACTCACACAAAACACTTCAGGTATCTCCAAGTGTGGGGCTGAAGTACATACAGCCAGGTTGGCACTTTTTTTGAAAGGCTAGAAGCAAAACTTGGCATTTGGTTGGACATGAGGGAAAGGAGAAGGGAAGTATGGGGTGCACTTCAGATTTGTGATCCAGAGGTGAGGAACGATTGCCTCTGTCAGCATCTGGCTTTTCGTCATATGGGAATCGACCACTATTTTCTTGCTCAGAAATTCCTGCTGAAGTTAACCAGGACAGTTATGTTCTTTTGATATGTAAATGTTATTTAGGTTATTTGTGGAGTCTGATCTGAAACTGTGTCAGGATGCAGGACAGAGACTTAATGGTGGTGTATGCTGTGACTTCTTTGCATCCTTCTGTCTTGTTTGTTAGTGCTTGCAGGTCGTGCACTGTGGTCTGGGCAGAGATGCAGCCTGGAGCAGACTCCACTGCTCTCTTCCCCGAGAGCTGAACTGGACTATAAAGGTTGCTCTGACTTTGTCCTGTTCTCTCTCTGGTTTTGGGGAAGAAGAAATCATTGCCTGGGAGGCACACATTACTGGCCTGCTCACATCCTATGCTTGGTGGTCAACTTTGCTCATAATGGTGAGAGTTAATGGTAAAAGAGCATGCAGCAGAGCTTGGCAGGTTTTGGAGAAGAGCACTGGGGACGGTGAAAGGGTGAGATGAGAGATCATTCACAGAATGATCCTGCAGATAGGTAAGTTTGTAGCTGAAAGGTAACCAAATGCTGCAGTGAGAAAGTTGATAGACGGAGAAATTACAGCAAAATTTGTTCAAGTGAAATTTGCAGATTCAGAGCAGACACAAGTGTCACCTTTTGTTTTCTAAATGCTTTCCATGAAAGTTAGGAGATCTAACACTTTCCGGAAGTCTGGTAGTTATTTGTTAAACAAATTAATTTGACAGAAGTATTTTGATCTGTCTGTGCAAAATTGTGTCTTCTTTTTTTCACTGAAGTTGACAAAAAGTGCTGTTTTGTACTCTATGCCAACTGTTTTACTAGAGAGCTACATAATTTTAATATTCAAGTGTCACTATTTACTAAAATCTTGAATGTACTCCTTTTCTCAGATGGGATGGTATGGGGGATAGTTTGCAGGGCGGAGCAGGGGAGGACTGGGAGAGAAGCTCCTGTCCTGTATTCATAAATGTGAAGTACCAAAATAACTGTTGCAAGCAAATAGTATTGTTGCAAGCTGTTGCAAGCAAGTATTTTCAAGGTGAGGTAGGCATCAATATTTCAGCTACTTTCAAGCCAAGTCCCTCCAATTAATGAGTGCTCAGCTCCCAGATGAGTTGCTGGGAATGGTTGTCACTGCACAACAAAGAGCATCATACCCTGGCAACCCAGTCCTATTTCCTTGAAAACTGGTAGCAAAATCCCCACTATTTTGTCAGTACAAGATTTAAACGTCTGAATCTTCTTTTGTCAGGTAAACTCATTTTCTACAAAGACCAAAGGATTTAAATCTGAGCCTTATTATGTCATATGAAAATTTTAGTAGGCGCTTATCCTAGATATGTTAAACCTTCCATTTACTGCAGTCAGCCTTGTTTCTTTCACATGCACTTTCATAGCCTTAGAAAGCACCATCAAGGTGTTGTTTTTAAGAAACCTTCTCCAAGCTGTGAGGCTGTCTCACAAAAAGCTAATTTGGGTAAACTGCATGCTGAATTTTACACAGCCTGCTTTCAATACAGTTGCTGCTCTGTGCTGGCCTGAAGATCTGTCACCTGACTCCAAAAATGAGTCCAAGTTTTGTCACATCTACTCTCTGCAGGAAGTTGCTGTTTTCAGCTATTGAGCTGCTTCAGCTTGTGTAGTGGCAGTTGTGTCTTTTATCCCATAAACAGTTCAATGCCAACCTTTTATTCTGGGTCATGCTGCAAAACAAAGCAAGCAAAGAAAAAAATCTAAAGGAGCCCAAAGTTATTTTTTACTTGATAGCAGCATGACAGTGCTTCCTGGGGGACATTACTAATGGCTCCCCTTGGTGTAAGGGACAGAGGCCCTGGTTAGAGGGAGAGCCATTGTACTTAATTATGTATGTAATTAAGCTCTGGTCCATGCATTTAGGAGAGGTTATCCCTGAGGGATGCAAAGTAACCTAAAGATGCCAAATTTTTCAAGGACTAATGGTTTCCTAAAGAATGTCTTGAGTGGGTCTGGGATTCCTTTGGAGGACCACTTTTCAAGAAGGCTAAAACCGTGAAGGGATTTCTGCCAGAACCTAGTTGATGCTTGGTTCTGTGTTATCACTTCATATGCTTGGGGCCATACCTGTGCAGAGGGCACCTTTGCATTACAGGAATGCCCACAGGCTGTACCACCAGGACGCCTCGCATAAATCCATGCCTTGTACTATTTCAGTAAAGCTCTTCCTTGGGTTGAAACAGCATATAATGGCATGAATATGCTTGTAACTTTTACCAGCAAAATAATGTAAAACAGAAATTGAACCTTTTTATAGTGTTATCTGTGTGCAGCCTAGTCATAAGGAACACAGAGTTTTGCTAGGGCATTTGGTACCATCTTTCTGCTTTATGCTGAACATAAATGGTGTCCCAGTCACAGCAACCGTGTTTAAAGGTTTTTCCTAGAAGCAGCAAGATGATTCTGTTTTTTCTAAGACATCCTTTGCAATGAGTCTGATGGTGACACATGGAGCTCTGTGCCCATCTCTGTATGAGATAACCTTTTAATGATACATTAAACATTAAATTTGCATTAACCTGATAATGAAAATTCTATGTCATGTTAAAAAAAAAAAAAAAAAGCACCTGTGTTGATTTCAGTAAAACCTCTGTTGCACTTAGCAAAGTCAGACAAAATTGCTCAAAAGTGTCCCAAAACACATGTCCTTAAAAACCTGGTTTGTCAAAAATTGTCACTCCTGAAGAGAGATCAAATGAGCATGGTTTCTTCTCCTAACTTCATTTGAATCTGCTTTGGTCACTTTAAGGTTGCAGTAGATTGCCAGGTTTCTGAGCAGAAAAATATGGCTATAGATGTGTGTATCCTCTTGTTGACCTGTACTGTATTTTTGACCTAAACATTTGAAGAATTTTGTGATTCCAGTTGCTTTACACGTCGCAAAGGGAAACAAAGGGATAGGGAGAAATAATAAGTCAGTAGCAGAACTGGGAGTAGATCTTGGCTCACGTGCCTGATGTCAGTCAGTAGTAATTCACATTAATTCCTCCTTGTGGTGTGCTTTTTCATAGCCCTCCAGATTCTTTGGAGTTTGTGAATGGAACTCAATAAGCACAGAATGATGAGCAAGAACTGGTCATGAAGCAGAAACAGTAGTGTTAGAAGATCCTTTCAGTGCACTGTTTTTTGTGCTTCTTGAGCTGACTGTAAAGTCTTCTGTGGCAACAGTGCATGAAAAATCCACTGTGTTGTATATAAAAGGGATTGCCATGAACTAGTGATGTGTCAATTTGTTTGACCTATGCCAAGTTTAGAAAGGTCAAGTCCCTGTTGAAAAAGTCCTGATCACTCACTAATGTGAAGGTGTCTCCTTTTCATTGGGATAAGCATTGCTGATCTGTCTCTCACTGAAGCTGGCTCCTGCAGTGCAGTCAAACACACAGGGTTTGTCTCGTACTTCCTTTTTAAGTAACAGTATTGCTGATGAAAGGTTGTGAGATGAGGACAGGAGAAGCTGGGAGATAGAGTCAGCATTTATTCGCTTTGACAGTCTAGAAGAATTGTCAGAATGTATCTTGTGAGCTGAAACAGCTCTTTTGGTTCCACTCCCCTTTCTTCCTTCCAGGACTGTCTGTCTTAGTGTGTCTGTCATGCATAGGTTAGGAGTCCTTTACAGTGCTCTTGTTTTTATTTGTGTGAATTTTTTCCTTCCTCTGAAAATCTGCCCTCACCTTTACTGCCCACTGCTCAGGTAATGTGAAACAGTGAGATGTTCTTCCCATGGTCTGGGCTCTTGATGCCTCCTGGGGAACGCTAAAGACAATCTGGAAGCATCTGTAAAGATGTAGTTTCAGCCAGTTGTGGGCCATACTGGAAAGTCTGATTTACTTCAAGAAGTTAGTGGATAGAATCCAAATGTAGTCTGTGGAGCAGGGAGGGGACCTCTCTCTTCCTTTCTGCTGCAGGAGAGTGTGCAAGCTGTGAGGTTACAGAAAATCCTGGGGTGTTTATGTAGTGACTCTAACTGAGCCACAGAGCAGGTTCCAAAGGAGGCAAAGAGCTGAGCACTGGGGCAGCTCCAGAGGGAGCCTCCAGCTGAAGCTTCCTGGGGAGAAGCATGTTTCCCTTTGGGAATCTAGTCCAATGTCATTACTACCCCATCAAATGCAATATGCATTGTTGCTACAACGTGGTGTGCGGGTGCTGCTATGAGCATGGCCACTAACAAAGTAAAAAAACAAAGGAGACCCACCACAGACCCAGATGTCACATCTTAGAATGCTGAGTCTTCAGCATGATCCTGAAAAAATAAGGAGTGTTTTAGGATTTTTTGCCTTGCTTGCACTTTGCAGTTTCTGTATCTTCCCACTGGCTGGTGTTACATAAAGTATGTATGATTTTATGTCAGTGCAGGCACGGTGGTGTAACCAACTGCACGGGTCTGCCTGCAGTAACCTTCCTGTGCTTGTGTTACAGGAGTAAGTGCTGACCCATCAGCTCTCCTGAAACTGAGCCCATGGCAGTGCTGTGCTTGGCCAAGGACATGCAGTTTATGAGTATTTTAATCACTGAAGTTAATTACATCAAGACCTCGTATTACATGTAGTACTTTGACAAATTTGTGCTGGGTTTGAGATGACACAAATTACTTCCATGACAGATCATAGATGATTCCAAATTAATATATAGTCTGATTAGATCTCCATTAATCAAAGACAGTGGTTATTTTGTTGAAAATGTTAACATTTACTTAAGACTTTTTACAGAATTTTTCTATCATCATGTGAGTTCTGCAGGAGTAATTTAATTAATAATTCAATTCAGCTTTATGTACTGCTGCCTTCATCAAAGAAGTTGGCTACTGACAGCACTTGTATTTAATACTCTGTTAAGCCTGATTGAGATACAAGATTAAGTCCACTTATATCTCCAAGAGGAAGGCAATAAAATTTTTCTGCATTAATGAGATGACAGCTATAATGAGGCTGCTGGTCAACCTGTTCCAAGCCTACAGCTCCTCACTGCAGACTATCTTAAGTCTTCAGACTGAAATAAAACTGGCATCATTAGCTCTGAAAGAAGGCTCAAAAGACTGGAGCTGTTTTTATCTGGTAAAGGCCACCCTAGTTAGTCCTAACTTGATATTACAAATTGATCATTTTTGGGAGGTCTCTTTTGCCACATGACCTTTGGTATCCATTCTGCACATACGGGATGCATGTATGCACCAAAGGCACGAGGCAAGCTGAGCTGGCTGTTGTCCCTGCTGAGGCACGCTCAAGTTCTTGTGCTGACATACAAGCTTTCTTTGCTTTTGTGACTAAAAATAACCAATTCTGATTTGAAAATATATATTGTTATTGAATCTTTCTTACAGTCTACTTTTCTAAAAAAACAGTATTTTTTTTAACAAGAGTACTTGAATGTTTTAGTCTCTCATAAAGTACTTGATTAAGATAATTTATCATCTAAGGTAGCATATAGTGCCCATTCTTTGCCCATATTCTAAATGGACTGATAGATCAGTATTGATGAGCTGAGGAAGCCTCTTATGTCTTCTTTTTTAGTGAAGAGGTAATTTTTTTTTAAATCTGTGAGTTTGATTCTTCCTTCCCATCTTTTCTGTTGCTGTTCCCCTCGTTGGGTTCTCAGTTCACCTGAGATATCTCTTCCTTTTTACTGGAGATTGACTTGATCACTTAAACACTGTAGTTTTTCATAGTCTTTGTCTAGAGTGGTGCCAATGCATTTGAGTCACCCTTCTGCTTTTGTCCTTCTTTGTACTTCCATTTATTGTGTTTAAGGCCCCCAGTAGCAGATCCAAATGGAGACACAAATGGTGCCACAGCTTCTCAAGTATTCTACCCAACAATTATAACATCTGCTGTAGTTTGGGTTAGATTTTAAAACAAATTAGGCTACATCACTCTCTGCAGAATAAAAGAATAGATTATTACTATATTTATTATATAAGCCACAGAAGATACTGGGACTACAGCAAAAGGGAAGGTAGAGATGTTAGTAAATTGGTAATGACCTTGGTCCATCTGCCAGGGTAGTTTTTCTGCCTTGGTAATTGAAATGTATTCAAATGTGATTGAAAGGTCATCAAGGATGCAAGTCAAGGACTTAAGCACAGTTTCTGATCAAAACATTAAGTATTGTCTTTGACTTTTATGAACAGCTGAAGGACTCTGCCAAGTGGTAAATTTCACTTATTTAATCAGGCTTCTTTGTTACAGCAAACTTTGACTGCAGCTGAGCTCTTCACTTGAGGCCAGTACTCACTGAAACACTGAAGGACAGATGAAGGTCTTTTATCCATAGTTATCTTGCAGTTCTGCAGAAAAGTGAACACTGAGGCAAATCCCAATGCAAAGTAATTCTTCAAAGGGGAAAAAGGGCTTATCAAGAGCAGTTTTGATCCATATGATGAATACAGTGTGAGCAAATGTGAAGGGTGCTAAAACTTGTGTTGGAAAATTTGATCCAAAAACCAGAACTTTCAAAATCTATCCTGGATGTGTCAGTATCCAGTCAAAGGATTTGTGAAAGGAATTAGTAAGGTGATATATGGTGGCTGGACAACCAGATTGTGCTTTTAAGATTTTCAAACAGGGAAAAGAACCAGTAAAACAAACTGATACTTGTGGTGTGCTTTTTCCATTTTCTTTTTAAATGTCCATTTCTAAGCAAAAATCAGCTGCATTCAGTGACCATGCATAAAATTTGAGAAGCTCTTCCATTTCATCCAGAATATTTACTTCAGCATGAGGCATTGATTTTTAGTAATAATTCATGTAGAACCAGTAGAAGAGCCAACTGAAAATAAAGGAGAAGGGAAGAAAATGAACCCTCTGTCCTCTCTGTTAGGTATGCTAATTATTGCCAAAGAAATTGGCATTACTCTCCTTGTCAAGATCAGGAGTGATATTGCCTTCAGAAGAAAAACAGCCTATTTCAGCAGAGTGAGCCATGTACCCTGTCCCCCTGCCCCCAGCCCCGCAAAAAAAAAGGCAATCTTTTGCTTCTTTTGCAGATAATTGGGGTAAATTATGGACACCCTGCACCCTATCCTTCTTCAGTGCTGGCTTTGCCCATGCCCAGCCAGCCTCTGTAGCCACCGTGCTCTCTTGATTGGGCACCTTGGTATTTTAGTTTAAAAATGAGGATGTGGGGAAGTGTTATTTTGACATATAGTGATTGTAAGCAAAGACACTTGATCACAGTTTGGGCCTGCTTGAGATGCAGCATTCATTAACTAGCCCAAATGTATCTGTAAAATGACTAATCCGTGTAGCCACACCGTTGTACGTGAACTGTGGTCTGAAATCAGATCAGATCCAGTTCTGTTCTATTGGATCCTCTGAGCTGATGTGAGGGTGCCTGGATTAATTAATTATTCTGGCTGTGCGGCTGATCCCGCAAAGGCAGCGCGCACCACACACGCTGGGGAGAGATTTGCAGAGATGATTGTTTAGCAGAGACTGTACATATGGAAATTTGTTCTCATTTCTTCCTTTGTGCTATCCCATTTACAAATGGAAATGACTGCTTCGTAGCCAGTTCTCATTATATTTCTCTCCCATGAGATGTGAAATTAGCACTAGGAGAAATCCCACGGTGGCTGGGAGTGCAGCCCAGTCTCTGCCGTTGAGGCTGCCCCACCAGGAGCGGGGAGCAGGGAGTCAGTCAGGCTGGCAGGATCCTGCCCCTAACAGCATGTCTCAGCCAGGGACAGAAGAAGAAGAGGAAACTAGTTGAACAGTACAGAGTTCTGCTCACTTCCACCTTCAGAGAGGTGTAGGTATACGCTGGTTTTGAGCAAGATGTGTGTAGATAATTGGCATTATTAACAGTCATGTTAAAGATTTGCAGCACTGCTTTTGTGACACTGACTAGCAGAGCCCAGGTGGGACAGAGGGTGTAACAGCCATACATCAGATCGTGCTCCTTCCTAATTTTAGTGGGCCACAGAAGCACATGGAAAGATTATATCTCATTGCACTAAACTGTACTTTGTTAAATAAGGCAGTATAAATATAGGCAAAAACTTTCTGGCAAGGCGTAGTAATTCTGTAACTTTGTTATAATTTTATGTAATGTAAAGGTTGTGAGGGGTTTTTTCCTTCTAGGAAAGGGAATTATGCTGGTAAAGATATAACAGTTTTTAAAGATGGTGGTTTATGGGATGTTTTTGCAATCGCAGACTTGTTTCTGTACATGCTTTGCTACGCCAGTGCAGCCATCCTACCTGAAAGGAACATTGGGAGTGATCCCCTTCAGCAGCTGTTCAGGAAGCTTGCTTAAAACAGGGAAGCAAGAAGAGCTAGGGTGTTACAAGATTTAAATCTTTCCACGTACATTCCTCTAAGCCAGCTACAAGGCAAAGGAGGGTTGTATCCCTCAGTGTCAGCTTGGGTTGATGGAATGGTTTTGATCTCCGTGACCACACTGGTAGGTAACTCATTCAGATTTGTGCTGATCAGACTTCCTCCCCTTGGGTGGCTGCTTACTGGCCTGAGACCAGATCCCAGGAAAGCAGAGCAGGGCTTAGGAAATGAGATCCCTGTGCTTGGAAGTGCTGGCAGATTTTGCATGTTGATATAGCTGCCTGGGTATTTCTAATCTGTGTTTTCTGACACAAGTGATGAATGGTTTACCATCTTTTGCTTCAGATTACCTCTGTGCTTACACAGCTCACCCAGGTAGGCCTGTGTTTTCAGGTACTCTCTGGGGTCTGTGTTGCCCAGTTCACAAAGACAGCAGAGAATAAAACTCAAAAGGAGATGTACTCTTGAAATCCAAAATTTGTTTTCTGAGAATATACAAGCAAATTGTCTAATTTTGTCCTTGAAGTCAATTAAATATTGACATCATTCAAGGAATTTTAATTTTTTTTCCCCTTTGTTTCAAGTGGTCTTGATGATGGACTAACACAGACTTGTTTTCCCCCCAAAATTAAAATTAATTTACTCTTATCCACGAACTATCTGTAATTGAACTATTTTACTGATAATTGTTCTATTTAGTTGCTATGGGCTGCAGCAGGGTCAGGTCAGCTTGCGCAGGTGAGAAGTGAAACAGTTGTTCTATAAAAAACTGGTGAGCTGAGGTCAATCCTGTATGGCCCCTTTGCTCCAGATAACTTGTGTGCAACAATTCCATGTCATGGGATATGCCACCTGTGGGATGAAGATGGTTTGCTGTCAAGGTTTTCTGCTGGCTCATGGCCACCTTCAGGCACCACTGTATTTCCAGGGCTGCCTCCCTAAATCTGCATCAGCCCTTTTCTTTGCCCTCTGGTGACACTGTGAAAACAAGACGCAAGCAGAAGGGGAGTAACTTCATACAGCCTGAGACCAGCAGTGTTCGAAATCCCTTAGTCCTGCATTGATTGCTACGGCTCAGTAAAGAACTGCAAGATTGCCTGGTTACCTTATCTGGGCACTTCCATCCCTCAGGATATTTGTATTTCTGTTAAGTGAGAACCCAGCTCAATGACCCCACTTGTAGTGCTAGCTTTACACTGATATAGCAATTATCAGAATGCAGTGTTCATGTAAATTAACACTGTGCTCTCAGCCCTTCTCTTACTGCATTAAGCTCTAGCAGTTAATGTAATTTTTATCCACGGAGCATTTCAGGTACGAGAGCTCTGTGATAAGGAGTTGTAGTTTGTTTGTTGCCAGCGTAGCTTGTTGTAAATTTGAAACGTGTTAAATTTGTCACAGTGTCTGCTTTTTTTCTTATTCTTAATGCTGTGAAGAGAGAAGACAGCACCATGGAATGGCTGCAATGGTCTTGGAATATGAGTGGTTTTGAGGATGACAAGGAAAATGGCAGATTAAAAAATGGGTTTCAGGTAGGAAGGGGATTGTGAATAATTAATCCTTAAATCATTCTTCATATTTAAAAATTAATTATTTTACGGTCATTTAAGTGTCTTATATTCATGACCATTTCAGGGTACCTTAGCCAGCGATCACATTGGGGAAATAAATTATAGTGCTTCACCTTTTTACCCAAATGTTTGCTTACTGGTGATTGATGGCACGTGTCTGAACCCCTGGTTTAAATCCTCTTCTTTTGCGAGTATATAGCCTTGATTTCTCCAGAACTCCCTAGCACTAAAAGGCAAGAGAAGGAGCTTCATTGTATGTGAGAAGCCTGACACACAAACCTAAATCCAAGAACCCCAGTTAGACTGGTACAGAAATCTTCCTGAAATTTGAAGCTCTAGTAGAGGAGAAGTTAATTCACCTTTCTGCTCAGCATGTCTTTCTATATATAAACATGGGCATCTCTCTGCTCAGTGAGAGGCAGATGCTCACCTCAGGATCCTGCCAGGCAACAGCAGCATTCCCAGCTCTGCCTTTGGGATGTTCATGTTCTCCTGGGGAGTTAACTCTTCATTCTCCTGTTTCATCCTAAAACTGTAACAAAAGGAGGCTCCTAGCTCTGGTGTTTTTATTGGTATATACAACACTCAGCAGGTAATTACAACTGAAACTGCCCTAAAATCTTTGCAAGTCTCATCTTTAGGTACTAGAAGACACCATATTTAAGGTGGTTCTGTTGGGAATACCTGAGTAGACATTTAATGATAAATACAGTACTGTCCTAAGCCAGATATATTACTCTAAAATGTTTTCTTTGCACAGCACTTCACAGAGGTAGCTTTTTTGCCTTGCTTCTGGGTGAAGATGCATCTTTGTTTACAATAATGCTTTTAGAAGCTTTTGTCTCTGTTCTAAAAATAAATGAGCATTAAGATTTCATATTTTGTGGGCTTTGATTTCGTATTAGCTATGTGTAGCTCTCAATTTAAAACATGGGAGGAGAGGGAAGGTTGATTTACAGGTTCACCCCTTCATAATCTGAAAACTGAAGCTGGTTGGTTGGGATTTTTTTCCTTTCCCATTAGCAGTTTTGGCAGGAAGATTCCAACAGGCAGTTTTCATCAGTCTTCCTTGCTGTTAATTCAAATTCAGCAGTAGCACGAATATGGTTCTTTTGATTTTAGTTGAATTACTCCAGAGTCAACTTGATATGCGTGCGACCACAATTTCTGCCTAAAATACCAGACTTTTTTCCACTGACTAGCTCTGCTGGGAAAACTAGTAGAGGGTGAAGATTTATTTTAAAACATGAAGCAGAAGGCATAACTCCTGTGAATTTTTTTGTGCTTCTCACAAGGGTTAGAAGTAAAAATGCTTAAGGTAGGATAATACCACAAAAACACACCAAGAAATATAGAGTGGAGTTATCCTGCTCATACTATGTGATACATACAGGGGAAATAATTCTTCTCATCTACGTTGTGCAGCATCTGGAGAGCTGGTAGTGGTCATGGTTAGTTAGCATTAAATGAGGTTCTAGCTCCAAGGACAAAACAGAGAATCCATGCAGGCAGGCATATCCTGTATGGGTACCTGCATCCACAGAGCATTTGCCAGCAAACAGCACAGCATGGTGGTTGTGGGTGTTTTTTGTTTTGTTTTTGTTTCTTTTCTTTCATATACATACTTAGTGCAATGCAAATAGTGTCAGCTTCATCACTGAATTGTGTTGAGGGGTGCTTTATAAAAGCTATAGGATAGGCCAATCTTTTGAGCTCTACCTATGAATTTGTTTATTTGCAGCTTATCTAATTAACAGGAAAAAGTGTGGTCAGCAACCTTAGCCCTGACATAGGTTAAATTGATATCTTGCAGCTTAAAAAAGTCTTTGTCAGCACACAACTTTCTTCAGTGCCATCAAGCATAAAAGTAAAATTATTTTAGCTATGGTAAAGCCTGCTTCCATGTTCAGTAAGAACACAGGAAAGCCACAACTTTTGTGACCTCTGTCTACTAAATCCAACCTGTTTGCATTATGAAAACACTAAGAGCTTTGGCTTTTTGCTTTCTGTAATGCTGATCTGAATGAGTTGTGGTCATCCTGTGTTGCGGCAGATGGTCTTGGACTGTTATCTCTGCATTTTCAGTTTTTCACAGCAGTGATAAGTACTGAAAGCCCCAGATGTAAGCATTCTTCAGGATGATATGATTTAAAATTCACATAAGTAGACTACTATGTTCCACTTTTGTTAGTGCCTTTTTCAGGAAACTGCTTCATGTCTACTGAAGAGGAAGATTTTGTGGTTACTGCCAGTGTACCTGGCTGAGGTTCATGTCTAGACCTGGAAACTTAGAATTTTGTCCTTCTCAGTCATGTTCCCAGATGCTGCATGGGACAGATCTGAGTTATCCTTAGAGCATTTCCCTTGGTTTCCTTTGAAAAACTCTCTGTTGTACAGTAATACTTTTTATTAATATTTGGACCTTTTCCACACTCACCAGCTGAGGTATCTTCAATGCCTGGAAATCTATAGGAATAGGTCAGGTGAGCCTCACCTAATCTGCCAAGCTGGTTCCCCTTGGCAGAGCTCCTCTGCTCCCAAAGTGCACAATGGATGGAGGGGAAAGCTGTGGGAGCTGTTAGCTGGGGGCTCATAATGGGATTTGATGGCATCTTGAATTTACAGACCCTGTGACTCTGTGTGCTGCTTTCCGTGGGGTGGGAGGATGGAGATGCCCAGCTGGGACTCGGAGGGCTGTGTGTTTGCTGGCAGAATTTATTGCCTTTCCTCTGACACATGTGCAATGTGGAGGCTGAAAGTAGCAGCAAAAAAACCTGCTCTAAATCAGGCTAAGGCTTTGCTACAACACAGCTGAAAAGAGATAGAGTTTTCTTTTCCAAATATATGAGGACTAATTGGGTATCAAACTGCACCGTGTTTGTAACACATGCTGTGTGACATTCCCTGCTGTAATGGTCAGACAGGTCCACCTGGAAGTGACAAAAAGACATTAAATTAAAATTTAAAAATGCAGAGTTTATCTAGCCCAGCCTTTGAAGATGCTTCAAATGTTGGGCTAGATAATAGGTTTCTTTCAAGAGATCTTTAGTTTGGAATGTGTTCCTTTTTCTGAAGAAGTGGTAGTTTTACTGATCTTCTGTTAGTAATTGCAGGTAAGAGATATCTTGGCCTCAAATGCTGGTTTGCTTTGGCTTTTTATTATGCTTGACAGACTG
Organism: Machaerirhynchus nigripectus; assembly: GCA_013397975.1. NCBI lineage: Eukaryota > Metazoa > Chordata > Aves > Passeriformes > Dicruridae > Machaerirhynchus > Machaerirhynchus nigripectus. The sequence goes on along the minus strand of VZRQ01010146.1, from coordinate 1,270,127 downwards.
GTGCCTGCTCCTCCTCCTTCCCACCACTGTGTCTCTTTAATTCCACTTTACAGAGGAGTTGCTTCAGTGTCTTGTCACATTTGAACTTTTGTTTAAGAATACATTTTCCTGAGTGCTAAGCCTTACAGCAACTTAGGTACTTCCAAATCAAAGTCAGAGTAGATGCACGCTCCTGAAGCCAAGCTTTTCAGGGAGATTACTTCTTCTGACTTCAATTGATTTAATAACTACTCTGCACTTGAAGACTTCTGAGGACTGTGCAGCCAAAGCACAGCTAAAAATAACATTTAGGTCCAAGAGCCACTAAGGCAGTTTTGGAAAATGCAAAATGTAACTACAGCCCTTTCTCTTACACCTCACAGGCTGGAAGGAACAAAGGACTGTTTCCTAGTGTTTTGATGATGATTGAAACCTGCCCCAAACACTGGTGGTGTGATTCTTTTTCATTACTGGGGTTGATGAGGAAATTTGAAAGAGCTTCCCCCTGCATACATGATTATATGTTGGTTTGAAAGATTTGAACTGAGGTAATAAGGATATAACTAGTCTTTTGAGAGCTGTAATCCAGACTGTTGCTTTTGAATTGAAAGCTTAGTTTTATACCACTCCTATCAAAATCCAGTGTGTGTTAGGAACATGACCTTTTCTAGTCGTTTGCGAAGTATCCAGAAATACTTCAGAATGAGGGATAGGAAGTTGACAGGAAGGAGTAACTCTAAAAGCTGTTCCTGTAGCAGCAAGTTTGTATCAATTCTGTCTTGATCATGTAATGAAGACAAGTCTCCTGCTCATTAGGCATAAAGCTGAGTACGTAATATACCAAAATGTGGTTTTAACCAGCAAGACTCATGGAAAGTCCATGAGCTGTGCTGGACAGAGCAGTGCCTCAGGCCTAGCTGGGACTGATGACTTCTCTGGGAAGAGGTTGTGTGATAGATGGATCAAGTGTTGCTGCTACCTCTCTACAAAATTTGCACTCCTCCTCACAAAGGAGCTTGTGTTTGGTGTTTGTGGAGCAGCATACTTCACCATAAGCAGAGAATTTGGTTGTGATTCTCACCCAGTGATGCTCACCCTTTGTTAAAAGTGATATCCATCTGTCTTAAAAGACATTTGTGCAGGTAAAGCTCGCAAATATTGTTGGATTTTCAAACAGCATATGAATTAGTCCTTGTATCTACAAATAGCATATGTTATCGAATACATTCATCTTTCTGTGAAAAAAGCAAAACTATGAAAATCTGAATAGTCCCATGAAACTTGGCCTTCAAGCCCAAAATCAAATTACTGAAACCAGTCAAGAAACTGTAAGATTTAAGGTGGTATGTGACATGGTTTTTGAATAGACAGATTAAACTCAGTCATTTCCTAACAGCCTAGTGCTTGATCTGAAATCAATAATGTTTTGAAGGGTACATTCTATGTATGACTTTCTAGAGAGAGACTGATCTAGAATGCAGGCATGTACCCTTCCAAACAGAGTTTGGAGAGTGGTACAGCATAGGTGAGGGTGCAGTGGTTTAGAGAGATAAGGTAAAGCTGAGGAGTCACCAAAAAGAACAGCCCCCTGAATGGTGTCTGAGAGTAGGAGCAGAGTGAGAGTCAGCAAAAGGCCTGAGGGAATGAATGTATCTTGCAATGCTGGCCCAGGGTTAAAGGAGGAATTTTCCTTGGAACTGTGGGTCCGAGGCCATTGGTACTGTTTGGTTGCTTGGGTTTACAGGGAGAAACTGTGGAAGCCAGAAAAAGGCTCCTGTGACCTTACCTTGCAAGAGAGCAGCTCGTGCTGCTGTTTGATTATGGAGGTCACCTACAAGGAAAACACATGCTGGGCAGAATTTGAAATTGCACCCTTTCTGGATTAGCATTACTTCAGGTGTCCTTCCCTACATCATCACCTTCTGGAGACCAAGTTCTTCAGACTTTTCAACAACTTTATTGTATATCCAGTCCCAAAATGGAAGAGATGAGTAAAAACAGTTTAAAGGTACCCTGCTTGCTTCAGGCTGTCCTTGGGCTGCTTCTCAAGTGTGGATGCACCTGTGCAAATCTGCCTTGAGTGGGTTGGAGCTAATCTGGGACTGCCAAGGAGCAGAACATGATGCCTTTGCTTCACTCACGTGCATTTCCCCACACCTACCAGCACTACACATGGTTCCAGTATGGCAAGAAAGGGCAAGGCAGAGGTGCCCCTGTACCCCTGCTTGGAGCTGCCTCCTACCTGTGCAGCAAGAAATGCTTTGGGATTTGTGCAGCACCTCCTAGAAGAACTGTAGCAGGATCAAATTTTTAAAAAATCCCCTTTTCCTTTGCCCATATTGGGGTCACTTTGTCTTCCCCCTTGCTCCTCACCTTCATTAGGTCAGGAGGAGATGATGTACTGAATGCCACCCCTGACTCCCGTTGCTGTACAGGACAGACTCCCTGCATTTCAGGAGGATTACCACAAGCCTGATTAGGGTGACTAAAAAACCTGTGAACCCAGGTTCTGGGCACCTAGAGAAGATGTCCAGTACATATGTATTCTGACAAGATCTCTAATAAACTGGTTGGGGAGAGCAAGCAAGTCAGACTACAGCTGGCACATTTTCTGTGTGCCAGAGCTTTACAGTATTTAAAAATGCAAAACATGTAACTAGCAAATTTCCAAAGTGCCCCTAAAACAGAAGAACAATTCTAGACTCAGTCCTTTTTTAATTTTCTGGCTCTGTCTGTATAAAGCAGCCGCCACAATATTGCTGCCAGAAGAGGTATGTTTTTATTACATCTATTGACATACTTTCACATGCAATTTTAGCAGAGACAAAGCACAGCTGGGCTTTAGCTTGCTATTGAAGGTGAAACCCAATCTGCAATAGCCCAATTTCACTGAAATAAAAACAAGACTTTTATGGTTAAAAATCCCTTTGGAGATACCTCAGCAAATTTGTTTTGTGAAACAAATAATTAAACAAAAGTATAATTTTGCTTCAGGGTGTTGTGAAGACAAGGGATTAATATTTGTAAATGTCTCCATGAAAATCAGTCAGGTTACAGGACTATATTTCACCACAAAGCAAGGCCAGAATAATTAGAGGTTCGTGAAACAAACACAGCTATTCATAGCTGGGGGAAGCAACTTTTTCTGAACCTGTTCCAGGATGAAGTGTGACAGTGCCCAGCTCTTGGAGCACAGAGGAAGGGTCCCAGCACATGCCATCCCCAGAAGTGCAGGACTGAGTCTGGGGCTGTGCGTTCTGCTGAGGGCAGGGTATTGAGCCACGGCTCAGCTGGATGTGAGCACAATTAAACTGTCCCCTGACTGGGATTAGCTTGGAGCCTGGACAAAGCCAGCCTGCAAAGCACCTTGTAAATATACCTTCAGAAAGAGCTCCTCCTGGAGTATCATGTTGTGCAGAGGTTACAGCTTCTCTCCATGCCTTCTTCCAGGCCAAAGGGGAATCTCAAGTCTGCCAGCAGGTTCCTTCAGACCGGAGTTTTCCCCAAGAGGGGCAGCTTTTCTTTCAGGTGTTGGTAGTTCAAGGACAGCATACAGAAAACCAGTCATGCACATAACCAATATTTTTATGTCAACAATGGCAACAAAAAAAGCCTTTTAAAAAACCCTCAAATATCTTTCTCTCTGTCCTCTTTCTCCAGACAACACACACTGAAAAACATCAGGGCCTAGTGCTGAGGATTTCAACCTGTAAGATCTAAATTTCATAAATTCTAAAGAAAGGAGAAGAATGGACAAAGGGAACAGAGATGTCAGGAAAGGTATCAAGGAAAACAAAATAATTTTCTTCATTACATATTTTTCAAATTATTTACAATTCCACTGGAAAGCAATAGACCTTTTGGCTTGTGGCCTCCTGCTTACTGCTGTTTGCTGTGATAAGTTCAAGTGAAAAGATGGTGAGTTTTGTGTAAAAGAATTTGTAATATTAATGAAACATCATTTCCCCAGCAAAGGTTTTATATATTGGAAGAGTCTTTTAAGTTGAAAAATAACCCGGGCATCAGGCAAATCAGGCAGAGAGGTTTGTCTGTTCTTCACTGACACACATTAGCTGTTAGTGAACTGTAGACGGTGTATCAGGCTTTACACCTAGCTGCAGGATATCCAAAACAGCCTTAATCAGAAATTACCCCAGACTCCTTTTGCAGAACAGGTAACTGGACTTGTTCAGATTTTTAATAATCTTCGTTGTGCCTAGGAAGCACCATAGCCAGCTTAAAGCATCAGGGTTCATTGGGGCAGTCTGCTTGATAGACAAACCTACTACAATGGAGAGGATCAAAATAGACCTTTTTAATTTGACAGGGGCAATTCCCTGAAAATGAGAAAGACAAGGACTGCCGGGGGGTCAGGCAACCCTGAAGCTTAGACAGTTTTCCTTTTCAAATTTCGTGGGTTGATGCTACTTACTTATGAGACCGAATTGCTAATAAAATTAATTAGAAGCATCGTAAGTTGGTCATCCCAAGAGTATTTCTACTTGAAGCAGTCATTAATTATTCTGACTAGGATTGTCTGTCTTTTCTATTTATAGGCTGGCCATGGGCGACACTGACTGTTCTCGGGTTCCTGTACTGCTATGCTCATGTTGGAATTGAATGGGAGCAGAAGTATGCTGCGCATTAGGAACAATGCAAACTATTATTCTTAAGGCAGGTTGATGGTTTTTCTACACTGGATATTCTATCTGCACAAGGGTGAGCCAGACCAAGTCTTCAGTTCATGATTTAAAACCAAAAAAAGCTCATTTAATTGATTCTGGATTGCAAATGCAGGAATTGAACTGCAGAAACACTGATGGGCTACGGCCGGGGGTGGGGAGAAATTATGAAGCATTTTGAATTATGTTATTTTTGTAAAACAGCAATCTCTGTGATTCTCTGTACATTAGAAGCGTGCATCTCAGAACATGTATTTTATATATGTTGAGATTGTTTTCATGTTCTGCTGCCTATTTTGAGATACTGAAGAAAAAAAAATTCTACCTTGGAGAATTCAAAAAGCCCAGTCGCTCCCAGATGGCGTCCAGGGGCATGTAGGGCTGTGCCCTCCACTTACACTACTCCATGAAGGGCATGGTGCTCATCAGTTCTTCTTGATTGCTTTCTGATATAAGCTAGAACATTTTGTATTCTCACTGACTGGAGTAGTTCTGCCTTAAGCTACTTTCCCACCTACTGTAGCAAAGCTTGCTTTTTCTTTTTTAATGTCTTCATTTAAAATTTTGCCTTTAAAATAACACCTTTTTGGTAACCTTAGAAATGGTTTTGTTTCTCTAAAAAGAGAAAGTAGGGAGGCAGGTCTTTTCTTAAGGAACAGCTTTCCTTTTTAATCAAATATGCTCTTAAAACTCCTTGGGCTTTAAGCGCTCTCTGCCTTGTCTTAGAGTTAAAGCATAAAATACTGCCTTTATTCTGGGGCTAATACCACCTTCAGACTGTTCAGTCTCCTCTTGTATTGTTCTGTTACAAAAGGAGATATCCCCAGCCTGGGTGAATGGTAAATCTGTTCAGTCTGCTTCATTCTGTGGTGTCCAAGCAATCAGCTCCTGCAATATATTGCAGACACCCTAGGAGGAACTTTTTAAGACCTTTAGAAAAAACCAGAATGGTCCAATACAGTGTCACCATTAGCTGGAGCTCCGTGTCCTTTGCCCACAGCCAGACCTGTTACAGCAGCATCTTTGCCCAAAGATTGTGTTGTCCAGAGCTGGGAAGGTCATGCCTGCAGGTGTCCAGGTTGCAGGAGTGCTTCAGCACGTGCTGCTTTCTGAGGGAAAGGGAGACCCTTCCCCTGTCTGGTGCTGTGGGTGTCTCCTACACTGTTCTGTTTTAAACTGATGTTGAAGAGCAGCCAGAAGACCTTTAGTCTTTCTAAAGTTAGACATTCCCCCTAGGCATGGTCAAAAGGCCACGAGTTCTGGAGAGGACTTCTTCCAAAAGCAGCTTCCTCCACCCAAAGCATGTCAAAACTTGTTCCATGCCCCTGGCAGACATTTCAGCCTGTTTGGAGTTAGTATCCTACTGTCCATCACTACTGCAGCTTCAGCCAAGTCTGATGTAACTTATCCTTTCAACAAGGAATTCAGTTCCTGAGACAGGCTTCTGCTTATTGCCCACATTTCTGATGTCTGCTGCTCACAACTATGGCAGCCTTCTTGTTACCCTCCATTTATTCCTGAAGAAATAAGGGTAGAGGCTTCATCTCTCTGTCCATCCAGAGAAAAGCCCATCTCTTGCTGTTTCAAAGCAGAAGCTCCAGCCTTTTTAGTTGAGTCCCCTGGCTCCCCTGCCTTGAGAATGTCATGATTTCCCCTGGAAACACCTGGAGACACCGTGGCCTGTTGAAAATAACTTACCTTGAATGCTGCCTGGCCAGAGACATGGCCCTCCTGACTGACTGGATGATATGACTGCAGGGATTCTCTCAGTCACAGAGTATATGGCTCTAAGCCTCTGAATTTAGTAAAGGGATATGAGATTGGCCTCCATATTGGGGCAGCACTGAGCTAAGGGCAAGAAGTTGCTCAAACTTTGCTCAAACTTTGTAATTAAGTGGAATTAGCATTAGAGCAAAAAGACATGAATCTGTTCTTCAGTCTTATCGATTACCATTATTACATGAACCAAGGAGCTACTGAGTGATTGGATTCCAATTTGTATGCATGCAGAACTTCCGGCTCCAATATGGAAATGACCCTGAAGGCCATAGAGAGCAAGCTTATTTCTGAACTGAAAGTGTTTTCTGTTTTCTTTCAGTGCTTTAAATATCTTTCATAATTTTGTATCTTTTTCTGTTTCTATAAATAAAGCTGAAATGGACTGTTGGCTTGAGAACTGTGTCTTGGAAAACTGCGGCCTTGTGTAAGAAAAATAAGTGCTCCACTGTGGTGGAGAAACACTAATATGCACTGGAAGCCTGCAGGATGGGTGCAATGCAGACTGGTCACTTTTATCCCTGTTGTGCACTGCATGGAACAGGCCTTCCCTAATGGTGTGAGTGTAAAAAGAAAATAAGCCTTTTGTAGCTGGGTTAAGGAGAGACTTCAGCATGTGAAGCTTCTGGAAGAGCAGCATGCACATAAAATGATGCTTCCCACTCACAAAACTCCTGCTCAGTCCTGCTTATACCACAGCTGTCAGCATGGAGCATGTTCACTCAGACAACACACAGCTCTACGCCTCAAGCACTTCGAACTTGCTACTGAGTTACGCCTTCAGCTTGGACACATTTGGTTGTGGGTGTTTAGATGTGACTCTTCATGTGGCACCTGCTGTAACTGTGTGGTAGCCCAAAGTGCCATCCTCCAAGCAAGGCCTCTGTGACAGTCCTACAGAGGTGGGAGTTTGCAAGAGACCTGGAAGATACTGGAGTAGCCATGCCACTTGCCAAAGGAAAAAAATAGGCGAGGGGGGTGTGAGAGACTTCCAAACACTGAGATAAAGCTAGCTAAGGGGTGTAGGAAACAGGTGACAGACGTGGCCAAAGTAAGTAGAACTAAAGATGCTGGCCATTTTGAACCAAAAGGGAGCACTTCTAGTCGGGGCAGGGGGAACAGGAGACAACAACAAGTACTGCTCAGAGACCCTGAAAGTCACAAAAGTGCAATGACAAAAAAAAAAACAAAAAACGAAGGTGGTGGCTCTGAAAACGAGCTGGACAGCTACTTGGTGACTACTGACAAGAGTTCACAAGTGATTTTGAAAAGCTGCCTAAGTGACTAGCAAGCATAGTGTATAGTGATAGATGGCTTTAATGGCTACCACAGAGCTGTAGTAAAGTCTCTTGCATGCACGCACACACACACACACACACACACAGAGCCTTGCTCTAGCCCCTCCTTTGCTAGCAGAGCCACTGTCATTACTAGGTACGATTATGCTAAGTGGCTCTTTCTTTAATTCTGCATTGATTAGAGGGTGAGCAAGGCTTTGCTCACCTATCTCTTTCATGTCTGAGAGCTAAAAGCAGCTTAGCTGGAATAGGCAGTTTACCACCTGTCAGAAGAAAACCAGCTTAACTGTGAAAACCTGCAGCAATTCTGTTATTAGTCACAACAATAACGCAGGGCCTGTCCTTTCTCTTGCACACCCACTTAATTTCCTTCGTCACCACTAACCCTAGAGCCAGTCACAGTTTGCACTTGCTGAGTGGGGAGGCTTTCCTTCCTCTGGCTCCTCTTTAAGGAGCTGTGAAGAGAGAGAAGATTTCTATTCATGGTCTGTCACAACTTCCCCTCACAGTGCTTTATAGTTTCCCCCCCTTCCACGAGTAGTGCAGCCCATTATTGCTTTCCAAAATAACTCCCAGCACACGGCCACTTGTTAGTCAAGGCATATATTTTAATCCAGCAGGGACAGCTGAAATACTGCTCGATGCAAAGCCTGTGTGAAGAACGCTGTGCCCGTTACACCTTTGAGGAAGAAGGGAAATCTGCATTACAATGGATAATTTCTTGTATTATGGGACCTCTGAGAGTGACCCTCTCTGGTGGGTCCCCACGGATGCCCAGGGGTGTTCTATGCACATGCACTGAATTCAACAGTCCAGCCAGCAGCTGCTTGTGGAGCAGCTCTTCCATTAGTTGCGTGTAAAAGGAAGAAAAAATAAAGACAATTTAGTGGTTTTTAATTTTCTGCTTCATGCAAATGCAATCACATCCAACACAGGTCCTGCCAGAGCGCCTGAGAATGAGTCCCAGCTGCCTGTGGCACCAGTCACCTACGCCTGACCTATGGATGGGCAGTGTGGCTCAGACATCCCCCCCAGCCTGGGGGACAAGCACTGGCAGCTGCAAGCTTGAGAGGCTTTCACAGATGCCACCACTGCCCACGAGGACAGGAAAAGGAAAATTCTAACGGGTATGACACACTTGAGACACTGCACAAGAGACGGAGCTGAAGGGTGTCAAGGCTCAACTTTGAGGCAGCCTCGGCACCACTCCCTTTAGTTCCCACAAGCTTTAGCAACAGAAGTGATCTTCTCCAAGAGGAAAAGGGTGTGTGCATGCTGTACCCAGTAGAGATAATGCCAGGATTAAAACTATGTTCAAAAGTCTCCTCATTCCTTATGCTGGGAATCACAAAGATCTGGGTGAGAACAAGTTAAGCTAACATCAGGATCTAACAGACAAATTTTGACCACAAACTAGGTTGCACCACCTTTCTTAATATCCAGGGGCAGCTCAGTGTGTAAATAGCCTTAGGCAGCTGCATATCAGCACCTTTTGGGAATAGAACAAATTAAATGGCCTACCTGTGGCCTGTGCCTTCCCCGGCAATGGTCAGACTGCAGGTAACAGAAATGCATTCTATCCACAGGGATTTAAGAAAAGCTCTATGTATGGTTGGGTAGTTGAAGTGAATCATTGCAGACAGGTGCATCAGCCAGCCACTGAAAAATTAAAGTTTACTGAAGAAGTAGCACAGAAATATAACTTCAGTTATGACCTGTGACATTTAAATTGTATTGGCACTCCCTCTAAAGCTGATCTTTCTTGACAAAATTAATTAATTTTTATGGACCATAGCATTTTCATCCCTGCACTAGCGCATTTGAGTTTCCAAAATTAGGTGGCAAAAATAGAAGAACTGGAAATGATAGTAGAAGACCAGAAACAGCTACACTGTTCACAAATTAATTAAAAGGCAAGTCAGGGAAAAAATTAAGGTCCAGTTGATTTATTTTTTTTAAACTGCTCCTGGAAGGGTTAAGGTTGCTTTAGGGGCAGCAATGTGGGAGGATTCGTATAGTAAGCCACAATTCAGAGATTAAAAAAAGCATTTATGAGACAGTTCTTGAAGTGATGGTACTGCTAATTTATAGTTATGTGTTTCTTTACTCTTATGGTAATAGTTTTGTGCTGAGGTGGTAATTCATGATGAAATTACAGGCTAATAACTTGCATTTGGTCATATATTTGCTCCAGGCTGCTTCAGTGACCTCTCCACTGCCTTTCCCTGGCTCTTGGCATCCTGTCTCAAGGCTACTCTTACATCCAACTCTATTGAGCCACACTTCACACACCACTGCGGGTGCCATCTGCCTAAACTTCATTCAGATTATTCTTCTCAGAGTTCCTCAATTTGATCAAATCCTGCCAAACACCATTTGGTAAAAATAAGAGAATTACAAAGGGTCTGAAAACGTCCTGCTTGCCTTGAACAGTTACGCCAGTAACCACTGACACCATGAACAACTGCAAGCTGGGTATGAGGCCTGACATAGGTGTAAGGCTTTAAAAAGCATGACAGCCATTCAAAATAAAATAGCACACTGCTTTTGGAGTACTTGGGGCTCTGAACTTGGGGGCTCTTAGTTCATGCTGGTTGAGGAAACTTCCATGTTAAGAAAAATGACATTTTTCTTAATAATAAGGTTTCCAAGCTAAATCTTTAAAACTTTAGGGCTGCTGGCAGTAACACAAGGGCACTCTCTGACTCTGGTAGAGACAACTGAGGCAGGGTAAAGTATCTCACAGCTCCTTCCAGCAGGCAAATGGTGACTCAGAGGGCTACAGCCCTTTAGAACCTCCAGCTGAAGGAGCCTCCTGGGCAGTCAGTCCCATTTGCTCTTGTGCCAGTGTTGTGCTTCCCCTTCCTGCTCTCTCCCTAATGTCTGCCCCCTTGGTGAGTGCAAACCACAAACCCACCCTCTTGCACTTCATTTTCCAAGGCTCTCCTCGGATGCTTACCTGAGACACAGGCAGGTTTCCTCCATAACTGATTTTCCTGGGCAAAGGAAACACAGCTGATTCAAGCCACAAAAACAGGTATCCATGGCTCTACTTTCACTGCATTGTATGCTGCTTCTATTTGCTGCCATGACCTTAGACTTCTCCCTGGTTTACACTGGGGTCGGAGCAACCAGCCTGCAGCCTTTCAGCACACCTGGCCATAGCTGCTCTATTTGCTGCTCACAAATGAGAGGTGCCCACCCCCATTTTACAGAACTATTTACAATTTCTGTTGGCAGAATTGCGATTTCATGCAGTATTTCATGCACAGTTCCTGTACACTTCCCTAAAGGATGCTTTTTCCAACCTAGCTTTCAGCTGAGCGGCTTTACTTTGTATTTTTGTCTCTCCACTTCCACCTAGCCAGGTTCAACATGGTTGCATGTGCAGTGTTATCACTCTAAAGGAAAACAGAAATAAAGGCTTTATTTTGACTTGGGGCTCCATACGGATTATCTTAGCTTTTTTCCCAGTCCTCATGCTGAGAGTGTTCAATACATTTTCCTGTTATCGTTAGTTCTTCTAAAATACCTTCTGCTTAACTGTAAAACTCACCAAAAAGGGTTGCTGGAGAGCTTTGAAAGCAATCTATTTCTCCTGTCTAAGTCCTGCTTGCAGGGAGTCGTTTCTTGTTGAGCTGTCTTGGTCCCACTGCTGAGCACACAGCAGCTCCCAGGCTTAATAGCGCACTCCCTGTGCTACTGCTGCTTAGCATTTCCCCCCGGTGGCAGCCCCTGACGAAGAAGAGGCCATAAACTTCCTTTTATAGAAAATCCACATGTGTAATAGATACTCCAGCACAGTTTCTTTCTCCCCCCAGTTGTGTAAGATTGGGAACGTGGAAGGAAATTCCAGTGCAAAAGCACAGCCCCCTTTGATTTGCACAGACAAAGTGCAGTGACATTTGCAGGGGCTCTGTGTTCCCCCCAGGTAGGAATTAACAGCAAAGCCCATACTTTCTCCTCATTCCTCATCCACCTGAACATAAACATCTTCAAGAAAATCTCTATAAGTGAGCAAAGCTTAAAAAGAAACAAAACCTCTTCAAGGTTTCTCAGACACTCCTGCCTCCCTAAGTACTTAAAGTGGGGCTGCAAGGGAGAAAGCTTCAGGATTGGTTATGATGAATGGAGCTGCCAAAATTAAGCTTGTTTTAAACCTACACCTGTGCCATGGGGCAGCTTAAATTTGAATTTGGCTGTGCTACCTAAGGACTTGAACTTAATTAGGAAAGGGGGAGCAGGAATAGAAAAGGAAAGGAAAAAAAGCAAAAAGACAAGGCTTGAGCACATGTATTTTATAGATACATCTGTGCACAAGTGTCTTGGTGTCTGCTCCTGACAGACTTCAGGAGTTCACTTTCCCTAATGCCTTCTTTGGATTTCTCACAGGCTTTTAGTCATCCTGTCTTTGAAGAACAGGACAGGTTATTTCCCCCAGCTGCCACATACCAACATGGAAGTTGTGGTGAATTAGACCGAAAGAAGCACAGACTCAAATCTTCTAGGTGAAAAATACTTGTGTTGGCTGAGATTCTTTATATGCCTGTTGCAATTAAACCCGTGACACCACTGGCAGCAATAAATACCATAGCAACACGGCATCCTTCCCAGCATTTTCTGGTTGGATACACAGCCTTACTAACCAGCCTAACTCCTGGAGCAGAAGGCAAACACAGAGAGCAGCTCATCAGACTCAGTGCTGGGGCGCAGCGGCTGCTTCTCACTCGGTAAGGGGCTCAGTGCTCTCCCCAAGTTTTGGGGGGACTCTCCTGAGCATTGCCCTGTACCAGGCACACACACTGCTGGGACACACACACACACACACAGTTTGATGCTTCCTTAGTGCTGGGGGAACATATAAAACCCTCTGCTATGGCACACATGAGTGAGGGGGAGGGATTTGCTGCAGTTCAGTCCCACTGGCTCTCACAGCGCAGAAGAGCTGGTTTGTGCTGGTTGTCTTTACTCCATTGCAAAAAAGCACCGGAGACAGAGTGCTTCTTACTCTAACACAGATACTAAAATGCACCATAGGACAACTAAAGAACCTCCATTACCAAATGCAGAATTTAAAGCTGTGTAGGCAGCACTCACCTTCCCACAAGCCGATGCACTGCTGGCTGCCCCCGGGAGTCCCTGCTGCTGCCCCGGGGCCGCACATCCCGCTGGGTAACGATCCGACGTGCCTGGCAGGGGTCCCCAGCAGCTGCACACTAATTCATAACCAAACAGAAGAACAATACCTGCAGCTATTTCTGAGAAAAATCACAAGCCACAGCACACTCCCTGTGCTCTAGAAACCTTCTGTCCCTGCTGTGAATGCACTCCCAGGAGGGAATGAGGAGCAGGGGCTGGTGCAGGTGGGCCCGAGACTGCTCACAGCTGCTGGGGCTGCTGCTGCCCAGCTGAGCCCAGGCCTGATGGGCAGCATGCAGAACGTGAGCCTTTGCAATCTGGCACTTAAATCTGGGCAAAAAAGGGCTGTAGTAAATTACCTTTGGTTTGAAATGCTGTGGGGCTGCTGAGAGGAGAGAAATTCTGATGGGGAACATTGTGTGGCCAGTGCTAACCCTCCTGCGCTCACTGAAGCTTGGAGCACTGCCAGGGAGGCTGCGAAGAATGCAGGAGCAAAGAAAATACTGAATTCAGAAAATGAGCACAACAGCCTCTAGAGATCGCAAAAAAAAAACAAAACCAACCAACCAAAAGAAAACCCAACAACAAAAAAACCCAAAAAAACACCACCCAAGCAAAAAGGTTCATGCCTTCACCATGGTAATCTTCCCTTTGCTAGTAAATATAAGGACACTGTATAATATCATGCAAAAGAAAGCTGGATTTTCATGCTGGCCAGAGAAACAATGCGAGTGACAAGAGATCCTGTCACACCACATACGACAGTGGATGCAGAAATGGTGTTAAAAATAGCTCCTCATTGTGCTCCTTGGCTGCTCTCCGCACAGTTCCGCCCCAGCTCGGCAGTCTGAAAGCTTATGCTTTACTGCTGTTCTTTTGGAGATGAGACTGACAATCCCATGGAGCGCCTTAATACAGGTGACAGCCACATTCACCAGACCCTTGAGTGAGAGGATGAAGAATGAACCACAAAAAAGGCCGCAAAGCTCACGGGGCCCAGGCTGACATCCTGAAGACTAAAACTTTGTATAAACTTCCAGCGTGGCTTCTGGCCTGCAGGAATGACTTCTGACTGTGATCCTGTCACATAATGTCCATCCTGACCTGAAAGGATCTCCCATTCCCATGACCTTTGGTTATTGATTCCTTTGCTGAGGTAGCCAACAAAATAATATTCATTGCTGCCTGTTGCAGCAGTGTCACTGCCAGGTGACACACTGCTAGGGGCTTCCTCTGTGGGGCTTGTCTTTGTGTAAGTCCATGGTGAGGTCACTTTCTTCTGCAGCAGATGACAGGACAGCAGAAGCTTCTTTGATCCCTGGTTTCCATGAGTTTTGTCAAAGTTCTCAGATACTGCAGCAGTGAACAGTCTAAAACACAGACCAACTACAGACATATGTACCCTCAGGGTATGGGATGATCATTTCAGGTCACAGCCAGTCCTCTGGTGATCTCTTTTTGCTCAGCAGATACCTGGGCTAGACTGATGTCCATAGCACAGGACACTACTTGGGGTATCAGGATATTCACTTTACAGAGCACCTGAGTTCAGTTTACAGTGAGCCTGGAAATGTGAATCCCTTTGCACTGATACACAGCAGAAAGAAATCTGAAAAAACAACCTGAATCATTTACAATCAAGGCAATAATATCCCACTGCTCCACTGATAACACTTGAGATACAAACCAACAGCAACAAAACTGCTAGCCAGAAGTTCCAGAGGGTAATTTAAAACCACCTTGTTGATCTTATGAGCACATATTCAACACACAGAAAAGCACACCAAAGCAACTGTAATGTATAAAATAGTTTATTACTATAATAAATAAAATTAAACCTTTTTTTTTACAAATATTATTTGTGCTTGTTTAAAAATGTTGACTAGGGATATCATTAATGGAGGTGGCTGCATTTGTATCTGAAACATTCCCAGACAGTGCGTATACATACATACATACACACACTGTCTATCTACTGGCAGCTGCTTTGCTGACCACAAAAATAGTATCTACTCATTCTCTGTTTCTAGTCATGCTTCATTGAACAAAGTGACAAATGCAAAGAAAAAGAACTGAGAGTATCTGGTGGATTTCTGAAAGGATAAAAACAAGTGAAGTACATTGAAAAGCGCCAAAGCAACTGCATTAACTGCGTATCAATCAAGTGTCCATGCAGTGGTGGCTAAATATTGAAACGCAGACAGGTCTCCAACAGATGTACAAATATTGATTGTGTGTAGGTACAATAAGATAACACATTCATTAGAAAACTTGGTATTTCTTTATATAGCAGTTCATCCTGATACAAGATTATTGAACTTCTTTCATCTACAGCTAAAATGATTCTTTTTCTATGTTAGTGGTCACAGATTTAGTGGGAAGAAGAAAAAAACCCATGAGCCTTTCAGAACAGTTAGTGAAAATCCCGAACTGTTTTGCTAATATTAGGCGTTTGGATCCAGTTACAGAGATGTTCTGGGATTACACATCAAATATGTTTACACAACACTCAACAATCAGCTTGAAACAAATTACAGTTGCAGGTAATTCACATTAGCTTTGTCGATCTGTAAAAAAAAGTCTGTGAAAGAAACACTTCTGCAATGTGACGGGCTGGCTCCCTGATACACAGAAGTGTTTAGATGATAGCTATGTCTCTTTGTTTTATGAGGGGAGAGGGCAATTGGAGTAATTCATTATCCTAATAAGAAGGCAATAAGTGGAGAAAGAAATGTGATTACCAGCAAGTGATTTCCATTAGATTTAGAACGCTAATCAAAGTGCTTCATCTTTAGGCAACACTGTAAATACTACAGAACATTAAGAAGGAAGAAGAATGGAATCACAGTTTGAATTATATCACTTATGAAAGGGTCTTAAGGCTAAATGCTGGATATATCTTATTGCAAAAAAAGCTTTATTTTTATTTAATTGAATCAATGCTTCCCACAACAATGTGGTCAAAATGATGTCAGATTGGAGGATACAGTATCCTACTGTGCCTCACCTCAAATTTCTGGAGCTTCCCCTGCATGGGACTCTCTCTAAAAGGTTTGTCTCGATGTATCAAAAGTGCGGCTAAAACACAGACTTTGTTATTGCCAATACACCCACAGGAGACTATGTGGAAATGAAAAGTTCAGTAGAAGATGCTTTTTACCACCTAACACCAGGACAAGAAAGCAGAGGTGCAGCAACCATGTGTTATGCTGCCCATGAGAAGAAGGATAGGCTCAGCACCTTTGAGACAACCCCTGGTACCAGAAAAAAATAAATCCACCTATTCCACCATCTCTCTTGCAGAAAAAGCCATGAGAAACACTACCAGGGCAGCTTGGCTTCAGAGATACCGTGAGCAACAAACACCAGCTTGTGAGCCTTATCCCCACTGAGTAGGATACAGCATTTTTCCAGTTTCACAGGGATTTCTCTTTCCTTTCATGACCTTCACCAGATGTTCTCTCAGTCACACTATTTACCAGACTCACAGTATGAAGCTGAGGCCAGCTAGAAAAATCAAAAATCATGGCCTTAAAACGTTCAACAGTTAACAAACAAGACACTAACAGGACACTCAGTGGATGTCTACTGGGAAGATTTAAGCTCCCTTCTTGGACTGGAATAAATGAGGAATGTGCTTTTATGTAACCAAAATGCAATCCATAGACTTATCTATACATAGATATTATATATATATGTGTGTATGTACACTCATCTGCACAAGCGTCATCATACACGCTGTTGTTTATATAGTAAAGACAAATTATGCAGTAATTTTTTTTCACAGATTGGTTAAGAGTGATTGAAAATATATCACCAGATAGTCACAGTAAGTATCTTGTTCAGTTCATTAAAGGGAAGTACTGTAGAGACAGAACATCGCCTTCAAAGCTGTTAAACAGGGTGTTCGCTGGGGTTCAGGGCAGAACTGTGGAAGAGATTTAAAGGAAGAATGGTGTTTTCAAAAGTATACTTGTAATACCAGACAGAAATAAATGTATCTGAACAAGGCAGGGGTGAGGGCTGGGATTTGCTTTTTTAATCCTTTTTTATGTGCTGCATATTTCTAACCATTTAAGCATGAACTTTCAGAAGTTCCCATTTGACCGAATCATAATACAGGCTCCTTCTCTCAACTACCTTCTTTTGACTGAAATTTAATTACACCATAGAGTCAAAATGGAACACATCATCTCTTTTAGAATGATGCAGGTCATTTAGCAGGTTGTTAAATGGCAGAAGCACTATGCCAGAACACAGTTAAAACTGAGGTGTTGGGTTTTGTTTGGGTTTTTTCTTTATACTATGTACAAGAATTTGCTTTTGAATGGGCAGAGTCTTGTTTTCAGAGATCCTTCATTTCTAAGCTGGAAAATAATTTAAGTGAAAAGCCTTAACCAACTTGTAGAGAGGAACAAGAGGAAAAGGAAAAGCTGACAAATAAAATCAAAGAACAAATAACAGTTATGGTGGGTCCACATGCCATCCAGCCATAGGCATCTGTCTGAGTGTAAGGCTCAGTGGAGAAAGATTTGTAACACGGGGGCTTTCAGCCGCTCCTTAAAGGAAAGGTGCTGCATTGGCAGAGCCTGGGCGCCACAGCACAGGTCCAGATTAGTCCAGGGTTCAAAGGAGTGGGCATGGATTTGTTCATTTTTTAACCACTCAGTAGTCCAGGGAAGCCAAACACCAAACCTCATCCTAGATAGTATTTTTTTTCAAATTCTTTTACAACAAATACAGGTTGCTGAGGGATGATGCACTCTCCTACAACCAGTTTTAGTGCCTGAAAGTTCATAAAATTGGGCCTAATCTCAGTTATGGCTGTACAGGTCTGAGTGACACTGACTGCTGTCAGGGCTCATCTGGAGCAGACACCCTGAAGGTGTCATTGTGAAGAGCAGAGTTTCTCTGCAGTTTCATGACCATAGCAAAATTAAATTTGGCCATAATCTTCAAAGATATTAAATTTTAAGTGGAATTCAGGAGTGTGTTACAATATTTGAAGGCTTTACAAATAATAAATGCCTTTATAGGCCATTGTAAGAGCCTGGAAAAAGCCTTAGAAAAGGACTGGGTGCTGCACCCACCCACTGTTATACAGGGTAGGGAAGAGTCTGGTATCATTCTGAGCATCCCCAGAAAATGGGGACTTGTCTGCCTTTGTTCACAGGCCTGGGTTATTAATACAATTAGGGAGCTTCTAGGGCTGGTCCTGCTGGGATTCCAGACTGGGCAATCAGCAGCAGCAGAATAACCTTTAACATATCCCTGAGGGCACACAAAAATCTCACTGAGAAACATCAATTCAATATCAGCAACAAAGGGCAAGTAACCTGCAACTGCACGTTTAATTTTAGGTCTGCACTGCAATTCTGGAGACACTAGGCACATACTTGGGAGGCTGTAAACACTTCCTCCCTTGTCCACCTGGGATAAGCTCATGTCCATGTTTATCCAACTGCAAGTAAATGGGTGACACTTTCACAAAGGACTTGCTAAGACTTTCAGCCTTTCAAAAATTTTGTGAAGAAAAGTGTCATGAACATCATGCTGGTGAGGAGTTTGCCTGGATCAGGAAACTGACTCCAAGGCAGTCTCTAAAAACTTGCTGGAACTTTTGGAAATCAATTACAAATCCTTGTGTATCAGTACACCTGGGGTTTACTTTGGTGGTAGTTACTGTCTAAGAAGACTAGAAAGAAAAAAAATCATGACAGTTTCTCACAGGAACTGTGGATGGATGGGTTTCTGTGGCAGACATGCCATTGCTGTTGCAGGTAACTGCTGCCACTTACAGTGGTTAAAGCACCAAACACAAACTGTGTGGCTTTGGTCAGAGAGAGCCTTCCTCAGCACTGCAGGTCTGCAGTGAGCAACGGGGAAAGACACCAGGTACCACTGGAAAAACCTAAACATGGAACCAGAAAAAAGGAAGTGGCTTCTTGGTTTCAGAGCAACTCACCTCCCTGCCTGCCTTTTCTTGTGGGAGGGAAGAAGGTAACCTACAGATTTGAACCTGAGAGTTGTTTCTCAGGAGTATTTCAATCCTTGGGTATGAATTCACCTCCCTGTGGGCACCTCCATACCAAACCAAGGAGTAAGACAATGAAAGCCAACCCTAAGCCACCTGCCTTTGGACTTGGAAATGGTGGTGCTGCACTTGGATTAATAGTTATCTTAGAGAGCAAGGGCAGTTACTGCAGGAACAGGTACAAACAAACACACTGCCAGCAGGACCTGAGCTGGGAGCTTTGCACAGCACGGCCTCACCACTGTGCCACTCATCAGGGGACCTCCCACCTCCCCAGGGATGTCCGACACAGTTCTGCATTGCACTGTGCAAGCATCAGGCCAGCAGAAATCCTTAAAATTGATCGTGGTCCTTGCCTCTTCTGTATTTAACATGAACAAAAACCTTCCCCAAAAAACGCTGTGTTTCTTTGTAAATGACTTAGTACCAAGGAAAAAGAATGAGACTTAACGCACACAGCATTAAGACCTATTGCCATTAAAAATGAAAACCCCTTGAAGTGTGGTATGGTACCATACTTCTGAGCTCTAAGCTACTGTTAAGCAGTGAACATACCAGATCAGTGCTGTGAATAAATTGTGAATATACACCTGTATCCCAAGGTGAGAACCCAGGTCATGATACCAGCTATGCTACCCTATATGAATAATGAAGAGTAGTTTTGGTAAAGTGCTTCAATCTTCCTCCAAAAGAAGTTATGAAAATATAAGTTTTGGAAACATCTCCTTCTTTAAGAAGCAGATCTCTGTTTCCTTGCTACAATAGCACTTGCATACAGTAAGCACTGTATTTCTACCTCTACTATCCACTTGCTTTCAAGCTAGATTAGATCAGGAACAAATACATCTGAATGTAGAGGAAAATGCCACAATCTACAATTGTTAAAAATTCTCTGAAAGCCTTTGGCTATGATGAACATTATCAAAACAGAAACTTCTGAATAATAATTTAACAAGAATTAAAAGAGCAGATTCATAGCAGAACAGGACATAAATGCCACAGTATATTTTCACTGGGAGGCAAATCTGCAGGACCTGTTAGTGATGTTCCAAATATGTTGTGCCATGGGCTGCTCTCAGGTACACTGCACACCCAACCCTCTGGCCTCCAGCAGCTGGAGTTGAAAGCAAAAGTGTCAAATGCTGAAAGACATCTGAAGCAGAAGTTAAGTTTTGGAAAAAACATAAAAAGTTTTGAAAAAACATGTCCTTGATTCAGTGAATGACAGTGTGGAAGATCCCACTTATTAACCAATCTGGAATATTGTGGCTATTTTTGAAGATGCTGCTAAATGCAATTGTTTTAGCAATATCTCAGTTTGTAATTAAAAAGTACAATTTTTTTTCATCTTATTAGCCCTTCCTTGACTACCCAAAAGAAACTTCAGCACACAATGAAATATGTCTCCTACTGCTCTTTGCATTATTACAGATATATGAAAATATACTGTGACATCCAACATGCCGTAGAGGTGACTGAGACAGTGACAGCAGCAACAAAACAAAAAAACCAAACAACCCACCAAACACTGAAAATATAAGCACCCTGGCAAGTGCTTATTCATATGGGCATAACCCGAGCTAAGGACATAAGGCATGCTCCAAAAACCTCAGAGGTCACCTGGGGCTCACAGGGATGGCTGCTGCTGTCAGAATTCTTATTCCAACATCCCGAAGGGGAGAGGGGGTTGGGGGGGAATGAGGACAAAGGGAGAAAAGAAAAACTTTAGAAACTGTACCCTTGCTGTCAAAAAGGCTTCAAAGTCAGCTGCCATCTTGACATGAGGTTGCAATTCCTGTTACCATACCTTTTTAGACAGGGGGAACATGCTTAGTGAACAGGTCCCTCACTTGTTTTCAAGAAAGATTAAATGTAAAGTGTTAGGGGGCTGTTTCTTTGTTGGTTGGTTTGTTTGTTTTTAAAAAGAAACACCTCAGCTAGCTCCAAACACGTCTTTTTCTGATTCTGGAGACTGGGGCCTTGATATTTCAAACAACTCCTGTGGCGACTGGGAGCTTCTTCTTGAGGTTAATATCCTAAGTATCTCAGCAAGCTGATTTTCTATATTGGTCATTTTTGTATTTAAAGCCTTAATGTCCTCTTTCAACTCATGTTTCACTTCTAGCATGGTGGCCTGAAGAGTCTGTTCTGGGATGGGATAAAAGGAATGCTTGACCTCGGTGAGGACCGGGCTGTGGTCCTGCGGGCTTCTCGTCTCCCCAGCGTTATCCAAGCGCAAGTCACTTTTTGTAATGCCACTGTCACAAGAGTCTGTCTTCTTCAGGGTAGCTTCTCCCGAAGCTTTAGTTCTCTCAGGTAAAGTCTCCATGGACTCTGCTTTAGAGACCTTGTTCCAGTCTTCACCTTTCCCACAGGCTTCCTTGAACTTGGCCCAGCCTTTCCGCCGGGGGTAGTCCCCGGCTGCCTTACAGGCGGCGTGGTCCGATGGCGGGGCCTGCAGCTTGGCCTGGTCGGAGGCCGCGGAGGTGGAGGCGGGCTGGTACGGCACGGGGGTCGCCGGGCTCTCCCGAACAGTCACAACGCTGGCCTTGACCACTGCGCGAGCAGAGGACTGCTCCCCAACAGCATTGCCCTTTTCCACGTCCAGGTCCTCCGGGTCTCGGCCCCTCTCTGCCGCAAGCCGCGCTTCCTTCTGCTGCCTGAACCTCTGGAACAGCCTGCGGACCGGGTGGTCCGGAGGTAAGATCAGAGGCGCTTCGTTCTTCCTCTTCATTCTCTCCTCTTCTTCCCGCTTGACATCGCTGATTTTCCGGAACACGATCTACAGGGGGAAAGAGATTTCACTCTGATTAACTGCACATTTATTAAGGGGGAAACGTTGGAGAAAGAATTATTTGAAAGAATCTATTTTGACTGAGAAGTGCACAACCTCTGCACATTTATAGCACCATTTTCAAATGTCTTATGTTGTGTGGAACATGGCTTATTTCATTATTTAAGAGCAGACACCATCTGCCTTATAACACCAGAAAGAAAAAAAATAAACCACAAGAAAAATACTTCTCCAGCTCTGACAGGTCAGCAAGGCAGTGCCATTGTAAATATAATGATCCCAGGAAGATACTTGTTCTATTTTGTGTTAAAACTGACTTCTTGTATTTGTTTTCCTGACTCTGGTTTAGCACCAAGTTTCTAATGTTACAGAGCCATTCCTATCAGTCTCATCTCAGAGCTCACTCACTGTAAATGATCTGGTATTATTTTAGTGTAGCTTGGCCACTCATGATGCCAGTACAGCAGAGACTACTCTGGACTCTTCGACAGCAGTTTGCAAAGTGCTTCTTGCCCTCCCTTCCTCCCACATATTCTTCTAGAAGCAACGTGCAGTTTAAGGATGCAAAGGTTGAGTCAGTCCCAAAGCCAGGGGCACAAGGACAATGGGAGATGGGCTTGGCAGGACATGGAGAAGCTGCTCATGGCTTGATTACCTCAGAAGCTTGTAGAGCTTCAAGTCTTGGTTTATCTCTTTATTTCTATGCAAAAGAGAACATTTTTGCACAAAGAAACATTAATTTTCCATCTACCCTCCTAATTATATCTTCCTGAGCCTCTAGGCTAACTGATCTCTAGGAGCAGCCTGAGGGTCCCGCAGTACTGATAAAAGCCTCACAGTGTCCCAGCCTGTAGCCAGGCAATATTTCTTCCTTGTATGTGATGGAAACACATTATCTTCCAAAACTCTGTGCATTTTACATTAGTATTGGTATTTTCCAAGCAAACCCAAAAATTCCGGTCTGGCACTAAAGGAGAACCAGTAAACAGTCTTGTTTGAAAATGAGAGGTTCCCAAAGCTGAAGTTTGCAATACAGAGGGTAAAAGATGCAGCCCCCAGCTTCTACTGAACACTGATACCAAATCCCTTTAGCTGCTTTTGGGAAAATCCGCTCAAAGACCTTACACTTCAATGCAAAAATAACTTTCAGATTGCAATCATTATTAGGAAATGTGTAAATAAACCCATCCCTCTGTTGCAGACAAATTTAAATTAAACTAAAGTTAATAAGCACTTCTTCACTGGCACACACAAAATGAATGTTTCTCCAGACTCCAATGCTTCTTGACAGTTTTGTCATTGTGGAGCAGGGAAAAAAACATCTTAACAGTGCATCTTTGGAAGGAAGAAGTTGTCAGACTTGGCAGCATTTCCTAAATACAAAAGAATAAAATTAGCAGGAAGGATATTTTATTTCCAAGCTGCAATTAGGAAACTAAATATGAGATAAGAATAAGAAAACAGGGTACTTGACAGTCTTTTTTTTTTCCCTCCAGGAAACTCACTCTGCAGTGAGCTCAGTGGAAAGTGGACAAAGCAGCATAATCCTTAGAAATGAAAGAACAGCACTCACAGGGAAGGGAATTGAAAGCAATCCTGCAGGCTAATGGCTTCCCACACACTGGCAGTTTCCCACTTTACCTGAGGGATGAGTGTCAGCCCAGCATTAGGGCAACTGCCCTGCTTGCTCTCTACTGGAGCTGAATGATGCCAAGCAGGGTCTCAGGGGGTCACTCCAGCAGCATCCTGAGGCTGGCTCTGGGGGCACAAAGACCCAGCAAACCGAGGCAGCTACAAGCCAGGTCAAATTGTCCCTGCAAAATTTTGTGCCCCAAGCCTTCTCTCTCCTGAAGTTCATATGTTTGGTGTGAACATCCACATCTGTGCCAGATGCAGCTAACAGGGCTCACTCTGCATGTGAGCATGTTGTCTTGGTCTGACCTATGGATCAGGACTTCCCTTAAATGCTCAGAAGGGATGTGTGACTGGCTGGTGCAGTAGTCACCCTCTCACGGAAGGCTTTCCAGACCCAGAGGCCAGGATGCTTCGCAGAGTCCCTGTCTGTGCCAACCCTGCTCCACGCAGCCCAATCAGCACTTGTCTGGAAAGCACTGGAGAACCTCTCACTATTTAAAGACTGTTTTTTGCAACATAAATGGGGAAGTTATGTGACAGAAGCTGCCTTTAATACAGCCCCATGCAGGCGAGAGAGCAATGAGCAAGTCTCAAGCAATCAACGCCGTATTAACAGCCTGGCCCAAACCATATCAGCCCTAGCCACTGCACCTCAGGCAGCTGGTAGCATGATCCCCATGCTGGAGGACACAATAAATCTACCAGCAAATGCAGAAAGGTGAGCACTGATGGACAAGCTGTTGGCAGCCCTTATCCCCCCACAGCCCCCACCACTCTCCATGGCACTGCCAAGGTGAGTCCTCCCTGTGGATTCCAGGCACACTTGGCCATGGAGGAGCTGCCATCAGCGTTCCTGCTGTGTGGGGTCAGCCTGAGGGCCATGAACACACCTTTCACTGCTTTGCCTTTGGGAAATCCGACTGCAGCAGGAACAGGAATGTATGTGGAGGGAACTGTACATAAATACTGCCCTTGCTATGGGTACTGCTGCCACGCTAACAAGACCCCTAATTTCCCTTTTGCACGAGGCCTTACACCAGCTCCGAGGGAAGTACCCCATGGCAGCAGCCACTGCATGAACGCAGAAATGCAACCCTTGGGTCTCCCACCCTGCCTGACATTTCCTACACATATGCATTTATGTGACAAGCTGTGCCCATGCGGTGAAAATCAAACCTACGCACATTTTCCAGGGGACATCGCCTCCAACTCTTGGGCTGGCTCCTTTTAACTAACTCCTGAGACATTAAAGAAACAGCTGTCAGAGAGCAACTCCTCTTTGGGAAGCTCAGGCAAAGCTGTCACCTGTCTCCTTTTCTGCAAGTTCCCCAGTGCCATATTTTCTCCAGACAGTTCCATATTTATGTATTAAGCAAAAATGTTATAGCTATGCAAACTTCAGCAGTCATTGAAAATACTTCAACTCAATTTTGGATTTTTTTCTGCCTTTTAAAAATATTAAATGCAAGTCCTTAAAAATAAAATAACTTTTAAATTGACTCTTTTCTTACAAATGATAAGGAAAACACAGTTTTTAAGTGGTTAAACATCTGCAGGAGCAGCCAGGTTATTCAGAAAATCTGGATGTTAGGCCAATGGATATACAACTGCTCCCACAGGCAGTAAGAGTACAAAGGAAAAGAAAATAGATTTCATTTGTTGCAAGGAAGAGAAGTCTGGACCAACATAGATATTTTCATGTGGAATTTGATAGGGACACAAATATGGACCTTAATCAAAGTTAAAACCCAAAATATTGTGGCAAAGAGCCCAAGATAGGACTTTTGGAACAGTCTTTTTTCTATCTCTTTCTCCAAGCACTCATGTCTGTCTGGGAAGGGACAGCACTCTGTACCCTCAAAACCTCCTAGTCTGTGTACCATACACTGCTCAAACACAGGGGACTTCACAACTTATGCAGTTCTCCACAACATCGCACTCTTCAAGACCTAAGCACACAGCAAAAACCTAGTGGGAGCATTTTAACAGTATGTCAAGACCAAAAGATGGACAAAGAACCTGGATGGAGATGAAGTAATATGAAATTTAAACACCAAGCCTAAAGCTGCATATTTCACATGTCCCATCTCAAATCTCATTTCATAATTCTGTTTTTATTAAAAAGGTGCTGAATCTTGTACCTCCACAGGGAAGCTGCCCAAGCTACCAGAAACTTGAGTATCGTGGAGCTATTGGCCTAGATTTCCCAAAAACTTGAAAAATAGTTCTGTTAGGCACAGATCCTTGCGATCATATAAACATTTAACCAAGCCATGCAGTTTTGATGACTCGATAACAATTCAAGTTTTTGGAAAATGCTCTCAGAGACAAGTGGAGAATGGTGCTGATATGTCCTGGTGCACTCCTGCTCCCCTATGTCCCCACACACGTATGACAGAACGCTCTCTGTGACCATATTCCTGCCTGTGCATGAGTCCTGTCCAAGAAAGAAAGATGGAATTACACCAAGCACTTTTCCCTGTCCTCGGTACTACCTAGTTGTGAAGATGAAGTCTTAAGTGACTTTGGGTAAAAACTCTGCCTCTTTTGAATCATCATAGAATTTTCAAGTTCTATTTCTAGAATCAATGTTTTTACACATTAAGGTCAAAGTACTAAAAAAATGAGGTGGACATAAATGAATACTTGGTTGTCAAATGTCGAGTGCCCAGCAACTGTTACATGGATTTTACTGTGCTCAGCACTGAAACCCAAGCATCATTTAAATAACAGAGCATGGACATCATTTGTGAATATGACTTTCATAATTTCTTTATGATAAGACCAGGAGAACAGATGGCAATGTGACCCCCAGCATAAGGCAGGCCACTGGATTGCTCTGAGGGGCATTCCCTGGGAGGAATCTTGTTGCCACTAGATCGCATCTTTTAGAAAAACAGCCAGTTTGATGGCAGTGAGGAATCCATCATCACATCTTGATGAAAGATTGCTTCAATTTTTGATTCAAGACTAAGTTTCATGGAATAATAGAACCATAGAATCACAGAATGGTTTGGGTTGCAAGGGACCTTAAAGATCATCCAGTTCCAACCACTCTGCCATGGGCAGGGACACCTTCTACTAGACCAGGCTGCTCAGAGCTCCATCCAGCCTTGTCTTGAATGCTTCCAGGAATGGGGCATCCACAACCTGTTTGGACAACCTGTCCCAGTGCCTCAGCACCCTCACAGTAAAGAATTTCTTCCCAATATCTAATCTAAACCTACTCTCTTTCAGCTTGAATCCATTCCCCCTTGTCCTGTCACCACATGCTCTTGTAAAAAGTCCCTCTCCATCTTTCTTGTAGGATCCCTTCAGGTACTGGAAAGCTGCAATTAGGTCACCCCAAAGCCTTCTCCTCTCCAGGCTGAACACTCCGAATTCTTTCAGCCTTTCCTCACAGGAGGTGTGCTCTACTGTGTTGTCCACGGTCTGGAGTTGTTCTTGTCATGAACAAGTCATTCCCACACTGTTGGTTGTTCCCAAACCCCACCAGAACGGTGCTGCCTTCCAAGTCATGGCAAGTCACGTTCTTTGCCTTTCCTCACACTGCCAGGAAGGTGATCAACAGCAGGGCAAGGCAGGAATGATGTATTAGCAACCAGATTTTGGTCATGCAGGCCAATACTGCATGAGACAGACTTAAGGATCAAGGGATGCTACATTTAGACATACTGTGAATATACTGAAAAGCTTACCCTGACAAATGCTAAAAGAGACCTGCATGCACCTGCAGTGGAGAGGATCTTTTGGTCTTGTGCAAAAACATCCAAGTTTTTTTTCAGCTCTGATTTGTAAGGACTGATCCAAGACCCACAGGAATAGATAGAAATACAGATTTCATCATGTTTTGAATCAGACTGTCATCATGGAGTTACAATTATGAGGCTTCTAGCCACAAAGCTGCTGCTATTATTAGCTCTGCAAGCTTCCCTTCTTTCCACCTCTATAGTATGCACAAATACTGCAAGATTTGGCAGGTCTTCCTCAGCGTAACAGCAAGTAGCATGGCATTTTTCTCTGGTGCTTAATAATTCTCTTTCACGGATACAGAAACATTCCCAGAGTCTGGAAGCGCCAGATATCATAAACAATTAAAAGCTTAAAATTACTTCATACAGTGCTCACAGAAAATGAACTTAAGCGTGAGGAAAACAATCATGAAAAGGCATTCATTATTACACAGTCCATCTAGGATCTGCCAAGAACTGATGAAAATATCTTCAGGCTGATGTTAGTCCGATGAAAATTGGATCCAATCTTTCTTCCTTTTTTATTTAATTTTTTTTTGAGAACCAAAAGGGGGGTGGGGAATGGAAAGAGACAGAAGGCTTGACACTAAAAATGCTTTTGACACTGATGTTAGAGAAACCAAAGCTGCATGTGATCAGCGTAGAGTGTGATGATGAAGAATCCCTATAGCAGTGTATTAGCAGGTGTCAGAGAAAAAGGAGCCTGTGTCTTTTGCAATTACATGGGATGGCTTGTCAAAAAGGAGGGAATCACTGGTCCTACATTCTCATGAAATATAGGACCAAGAGAATATGCAGTAATGTTGCAGATGTCATTAGGTTCTCTTTAGTTTTACTGTCTGTAACAGCAGAATTTAGTTTCTGCTTCTGAAGAGGAACGAGTTTCTCTCCACTTAAGGCCACATCCCTTCTGGGCACTCCCAAATATTTCTAGTTTTCATTAATTATCTGAAAATTCAAAGCAAACTAAGATTCAGACCATGAACACACCTAAGGAGTGCTGGCACCAGGAGTGCCGGTACCAGGAGTGCCGGTGTCAGCAAACCTCAGGGATCCCTGAGAGACACAAAGCCCAAGAGCCAACGTGTGGACAGGCACAGCCCTTTGTGCTGTGGGGAGCCATCACCCTGCCCTTCAGACAGAGCAGTACCCACTTACTTTCCAAAAACCAGACTTCTGTGCACTTCATTGATAGACAAGTGCTCGGAAGAGACACAGCTTCAGCATTTCATGAGCATCCGGGCTATCCAGATGAATAGAGGAAACAAGGGTTTCAAGCCTCTACAGAACAACATCTGGGCTAAATGTTAATGTCATGAGCACTATCAGCTTCAACAGTGCTGAAGCTCTTCTCTGTGACAGCCTGCTTTGTAGCCTAATTACAAGTTCTAGAAATACCAACTCAAATATTAGCGTTTAATTGTGTCACTATTACTTATTTACAAGTTCTGTACAACTCAGGGCTCTACTCCTCTATGTCAAACTCCTCATTCTAATTCATGTTTGCAGGCTGTGCTAGTGTTGAGTGAAAAGGGAAAAGCTTTTACAAAAATACTACTAAAAATAAGACAGAATTATGTCTAAAGCAATTAGTGGAAATAATAAAAAACCCCAGCCTGATCTGCAACAGACTCCCTAGCAGGTTTTGAGGCATTAAGAGATGTCTCTTCCCCAAAACAGACTCTAAAACACTCTCAACAGTGAACTTAGACAACTGCACAACTAAAAACCACACTGATTTGGATAGACATGATTACAGCACATTACAGCTCATTTAGCAACCTCCTCAACTAACATAGAAAGAATGGAAGAGAAATAGGGAAAAAGAAACCATTGAAATACATATACTGCTAAAGATCTACTAGAACTTCATTATTTTGAGATGAAAAGTGGCTGTTACAAGCAAATACCTAATGTGCAGACAAGAGCTTTAGGGAAATTATGCTAGATCTTAGTGGTGGAATGTTATACCCCCTGAGAACTACTATGTCCATCCAAATGTGAAATGCTCTGTAGGAACATCTTGTTTCTAGTAAAAGAGGAAAAGAAGAATGTTTATGGGTTTTGACAGCCAAGTGTCAGCAGTTTCCAGCAGCAACTCCTATAAAATACTATTTTCATGCTTGTTTGGGGGCTTTTTTTGCAGGTTTTTCTTTTCTTTTTTAGCACATGGGGTGCTTCTCTAGCTGTGGGCAGACATCAGACACACTAACAGTTCATGTAGTGTCATCTTTTATTCCAGATCAACATACTACCTGCATTCTTGGGCAGACAACACTGCCTTGAAAACTGCTTTAAGGAGAGCCCAAGGCACAGCAGGAACTTACCTCTCTGTCACCTAAATTACAACTATACAAAACGTCATATAATCTGTACAACTTGCCTTCTCAGGACTCAGAGCCTGTTTCTCCAAGTTCCCTGTGGCTTGCTGCCATTTACTAAGTGTTTCCTGGAAGGAACCAGGCAATTTGTGAGAGTCAAGGATTTGGGATTTTTTTGTCCCCACCTCTAACTCAGACACAATTTCACTTGAGATCTGAAATGGATGCAGAGGTTGTAGAGCTGAGAAAAGCAATGATGTGTTGAGGGAATAGTTAAATTGTATAGTTTGCCTTATGTGATTACATTTTAGACACTAGCTTGCCATTAACAGAACTTCCTCTTAGCCTGTGTCTTTTTTTCATTCACTTGTTTTTCCTTCTACTTTCACTTACCTGCTTTCTGTCACTAGGCTTACAGTGAATGACAGGTATTTTACTTTCCAAGAGAGTAATCAAATGTATTTGCAAATGTATTCAAATTAATCAGAGCTTACCAAGAGCTTACGAGTCATTCAGCTACCTTTGAATGCCCACTCACAAACCAATCCACACAAATACAATGCTCCATGTTCCCAATGCACAAGGTTCGTGCAGCTCTTGAAATTATAAATTGAGAATTACATTCAGATGAAAACTCCCTGCATAAATTGCCTAAGATAACATGAACTCTCCTTTATGTGTCTCTCTCTGAGGTAACAGGCTTAAAGTTCAGCTACAATATTGAAGAAAAGCAAACTAACCTGCAGCCCTGCTTAAAATGAGAATAAATTTTCTACCCAAGCAGGTGGCCCAGTATGGCTGCACAGCCATGCACAGTCAAGCACCCAGAGCCACTCAACTCGTCTGTCCTTTCCCTGTGCAAGAGCTTGGATAACATTATGTGAGAAGGAAAAAAACTACTTGTTACTGAATGAGAACTGGCAACGGAAAAGTGCATTGCTTACCATTTCCCAAAGCAGCTGTCAAACCCCTTCAGCCCTAACTAACAGCCAGGAGCTTAAAACACTGGAGGGAAGACAAGAGTTGACTGTAGTGATGTGTTTCAGACCTTCTCGTTACAAGAGCTCCTCTAAACTCACAGTTCCTAGAAACACTCTCTGCCAGTTTCCCACAGTCCAGTTGCAGCTGGTGATGGTAAGTGACAGCCCCGTCTTCCTTATCAGTTGTCAAAACTGATAGCTGTCTCCCATCTGCTAAATCCACAGGTGAGCTAATTAAAATAGCCAAGGAGTGACTGATCCCTTCAAGTAAGTTCACAGAGAATCCTTTAGAGCTGAATTTCTTGATTTTGTTTCAGGTATTTTAGTTCTGTGAAAGCACACACTTAGGTCCCAAGGTGAATGTAGATTCAAATACTGGCAGAGGTAGGCGCTCTCTCTCTTATCAGTATATTTCATTCACACATCTCCAAGAGTTTTACAACAATTTCTCAATCCTCCCAATATGACCAATGCCATTATTTTTATTACTTACGTAGCAGCAATGCTTAGGGTTGTATTGGGCTTTCAGTTTATATACACACAGAGAAAAATGTCACTATTCAATGAGGTAAAATGGCTTGTTTCATGGGAAGACATCACAGGCCCAGCACATATTGCAGTGTCTCATGTCAGCCACACAAGTATTTATCAACAGTTTGAACTGTTACTTGTGCAAGACATCCCTTTCTGATACAACTGGTGAGGGTTCACCCTTACAAGTTTCAGATAAGAGATCCTCAATACAATTTGTCAAGTGATTTCACACATGCTTAACTTAAACATTCATTAATTTCTCCTGAAGAAAACACCTGCTCTAGAAGAGGAAAACCAGGATAATTCAGCAGGAGAGCATTGTTTCTTCACAAGCAGACCGAAACGCTAATTTTTAAAATATTTTCCATCATCTATATTCAAAGAATGACAAAGTTAGAGCTGAATATTGAAAACCTCCACTGCTCCTCTTTTACCAGGAGCAGTAGGAACCGCAAACTCCAGACTCCCTGAGACCATCAAATGGGAAGCTAAAAGCTGCCTTTGACCCAGCCTTCGTTTGTCACACCTCTCCCTCTTACACAGATAGAGGCAGACACATTCACAGTGCTTCATTCATCCCCAAACACGTTTTCAATCATAATTCAGGCTTCATTTGCAACCAGTTTTGTTAAAAGATTTTGTTTAGAAAAAGTGTGTGCTTGCATCTGACTCTCGGACACCATGGTCATGGTTTTTTCTACCTATTTTTTCCTGAGTAGTTGATAGTACTCATAGAGAGCAGAAAGCAAATTCCCTTTTCCCCTCTGCCAGAAGGATTTGAACGCCCCTTCAGAAGCATGGCTCTTGTCACCATATTATGAGGACAAAAAGTGAGTTCAAACTCCGATGTGCACAGAGACGCTGTGAGGGAAGCTCTCCCCCACTTCCCTCCCTTGCCAGAGCTTTGCCCTGTGACAAGGTGATGAGATGCCCACCCACTGCAAGCGAGACACAGGCCAGGATGGCTGAGGTTGCCTCACCGAAAGCTGTTCCAAGCTCCCCTGAGCTTTCACTTTGGAAACGCACACAACAGGGCATCCCGCCTTGCACCATACAGAGACCTTCAGAGCCAGTGTTCCCAACGAGGCTGAAGGAAGTTCTGCTTTT
The DNA here is from genome assembly GCA_013397975.1 of Machaerirhynchus nigripectus. Taxonomy (NCBI): domain Eukaryota; kingdom Metazoa; phylum Chordata; class Aves; order Passeriformes; family Dicruridae; genus Machaerirhynchus; species Machaerirhynchus nigripectus. The sequence goes on along the minus strand of VZRQ01010146.1, from coordinate 1,238,096 downwards.
AAAAGCATGAATTGGAACTGAGGCCCCCCCAGCTTCCCTCACGCAGGTGAGAGAACTGGTGCTCCAGCGTGGAGACACAGGCCCTCACCAGGAGGTGGGATCCCCACATTCTGGCTCCTGCTTCAGCAAACACCCTCACCACTGATTCAAAACAGAAAAATCTCAGCTGGAGAGACATTGACACCTAATCCCAGAACCCCTCCCGGGTAGCAGTTTCACTATTCTCTTCATCTTCTCAAATCAGTGAGAAAAATTAACTTCCTGAACCTGAAAACTATCTCAGTTTTATCAAATGGTCCCCTTCTTCTGCTCTGCAACTCTAACCCTTCATTTCTCCAAACTAAAATGTTTCATTTCATCTTACAGACAGCTTTTCATTTAAGCTTTCTCCTCTTCTCCTATTTTTCCACTTCACTGAGACAATGCAAAACATTTAATTTTCATTTGATAGGCAAGCAGGTTTGAGAGTTCAGCTTCAAGTAGCTCAAGCGAGGCAGAGCACAGAGTGTATGCTGACGTGGTCACATGCTTTTAAGTGATCAATAAAATATTGATTGTTTAACTATCGTGCTTTGCCATCTCTACCTCTTCCATGTCCTAATGTCATATTGGGCTAAACTTAAATACCTCAGGTGACATCTCCTTGATTCCTCCTAAAGAGCATTGTAAAATCAGTTTTCTCCTTGATCCCCAGTTCTGAGATAAGAGACACATGTGACACAGAGCTCACCCTTGAGCAAACTGCTCCTCTTCCACTGGTAGTACTGGGACATTAAGCCTTAACCTCTATGCATCACTGAAATGTGATTATTTTAGTTTCAGAGTTGTACTAGTATCCAGGAGAAGCCACCACCAAAGCCATATCTCAGATTAGGAGTGCAGTGAAGCTTTGTAATCTCATCTTAATTTCTCCTCACTCTGCATCACAGGCTCTTTAGTTCCCCATGTGCATTTATGGTTTATATCTACACAGCATAACCTTCTTATTTTTAAATAAGGAGCGTGTCATATTATGTTTTGTTACCCATTTTCTAATCTCATCTTTCACATGAACTGATTCTTATCCCAAGTGTAGGAATGTAAAACACCATCATCCTGATCAGAAATAAAGTCTGTGAGCAGCACTCTATACTCTCATTTTCCTGAAAAAGGGAAGAACAGCAGCCACGGAGAGGCTGGAGAAGCTGCTGGAAGTCAGGTGGGTTTCATGTTGCCACAGACCCACGGTGGGTGCTGTGACATTCTGCTTCGTCACCACCACGTTGCGAAGTTGTGCTTGAGGAGAGGAAGTAAAGGTTTTCCACGTCCCTCATACAACTTGGAGGACACAACCAGGTCCTCAGGCACTTGAGATCCAGTTGGGAACAGTTCCCAAAGCAAAGCACACCCTAAGAGTTGATATTTCAATGGTGCTGTAAAGTTTTTCTGTTATGACAATGATTGTACTTGACTACAGTGTACAAATTTGTTCAATTGCTCAGAATTAAGCAAACAAAGGCAAAAATCCCTCTCTTCCTGTCTCCATGAGAGGTCTTCTGTCCTTTCTGCTCTCTCTTATGCCTTTGTAAGACTTGCATCCAGTCTGCAAGAATTACTAGTCCCAAAATTCACTTATATTTGTCCAGGTGAAAAGATGGATGATCTTATACCACAGGCATAGGCTGAGACATTAAAAATTTATATCAAGAAAAGGAAACTATTTCCTTAGCAACTGAAGAGTGCAGCAGACACTTCAGCAGTTAAGTACATATAGAAATAATACCAGGCTCCACAAAGAGAGTACTTCAATATAGTGGAAACAGTCATTTAATGGAAAATGCTATTTTGAGATCCAAAAAAAGAGAGTGTTATCCAAAATAATGTTAGTCGTGGATCTAAACTCAAGGAAAGACAACACCAGATATGGCCCAGTGCATCCTCCTGATCGATCTGTTATGTGTGCATACCTGAAAAAGACACAGCTGGACAATCTAACAGAGAGTTCAGAGAAAAATAAAAAGTGTTTGCACAAACAGCAAACCACACCGAAGAATCTCTTCCTGACATGGTTTTCAACTAAGAGGTTACAATCCTTGGAAACACAAAGCAGTCATCGTTATATAACCAGCACCAGCAACTGAAAGCTGGATTTTGGCAACAGCTTCATCATCCCACAGAAATGAAAAGTGCTCTTAATTTTTCACATAATGACATCCTAATCAAATGAACTGCTTTTAAGACCATCTCCCTTACTGCATAATAACCCCATTTCTCACGGGAACTCATCCACCAGTTTGAATTTGCCACCTAACTTCTGTGCACCCAGTTCCCTGCTGCAATCACAACTCAAGAGCAGGTGGACCCCAGCCATGGTCGTGTTGTTCTAATCACAAACTATCCGGGGGCTGGGAAGGACTAACAGATTTTAGAGGACTCAGAGGCTTGTCAAAGATACATCTCATCCTCCACCCCTGCTGTCCTCTCAAATGCCCCTGAACTCTCCCAACATGCATCTTTATCACCACTCTGCCCACAGCATAGATTTATATCAGGCTTTATCTGGCTCTGTGCCACTGATCGCACAGGGGTCTCACAGCAGAGGTTTTGGCACCAGATTCATAAAAAGAAGCTACAGTGCTTTCAGACTTCCAGCAGGTTTTTCAGAAGTCCACAGGACAAAACATTTTATCTCGAGATGAAGCAGCACAATTCCTACAACTCCTGGCATGGGGAGTCCACGTTAACCCTGCTGAAGCAAGCCTACGGCACGTGCACACACCTGGACTACTCTGCACAAAGCAGATTTGCATGCTTTTAAATTATCCATTTCCCAACACCTGGAGCTACTATTATATACCAAGTAAAATCTAGAGAAACTTTAAAGATGTGACTTCCAACCCTCCCTTCATGATTTTCATCTAATGCTGCACTTTCTAGCAAATACTTGACTGCAAAGGCACAGAAGGGGCAAAGAGATGGTGCACATTCATTACACCAGCACACTGGCAGATTTGCTTCACATTCAGATGGAAACCATTTGGCTCAGAAGCATCACTGCATAGTAAATCAGCTGTAATTTCCATTATTCTCATTGTGCTATAGGGGCATCCAGCCTGAAACGCCTGTTTGGCTGAAGTGGATGGAACCACCAGGCAACTGCTGGATCCAGCTTTTATTCTTCAGTGACAGAAGGCTCTAGAAAATGCTGTCAAGGAGGGCACGGCAGTGCTGGCAGAGATCATTTAATCTCCCTAAACTCCAAAACCTGCTCACTTATAACTTGGATCTGATGCCAGCTCTCAGGACAAGAGTCCTCCTGGCAGGATGCCAGTACTGGAGCATCTCTTGATGTGCCGCACACTTTCATTATGTGGAAAAGCTGGCGTCCAGCTCAGTGGTGGGGAATGAGCTGCCCCACTGTGCTCTTCACCTGGGTGCCTGTCCCCATCCTCAGAGCAGAGTCCTCACGACCACCACACCCACAAGCAGAGGGTGACACATCAACATGCAGGGCAAGTGTGGTGTCCTCGCTGCAGGGCAACATGGAGAGGGGGAGGCAACATGCTCAAGGGCTCTCAGTGCCTCCAAAAAGTGTCTGAGAACAGTAAATACACTGTGCCCTCTCAAAGCCAGGTCTTGCACCACAGGAGGTCGAGGATTAAAATACTTGCCAATAGCCCTCTTCTCTCTCTCTCTCTCTGCTCCCTAAAGCTCAGAAGCAGAACAGGCAGGGCACAAAAATCTTTTTCCAGCACACAAAGTTGAACCCACAAGGCCCCTCTCTCATGCACAGACAGTAGGGAGTGCTGGAGATCACCAAATTCACCTGCAGCCCATTTATCTCTAACACAGTGCCAGGCCTGAAACTTCTCAGAAGAGTTTGGAAAAAAAACCCAAAAACGATAATAATTAAAATAAATATATTTGATCTCTCAAATCCTAGAAGGCCCTTGGGAAGATTTGTCCTATGCTGTTGAACATGGGCACTGGGAGGAGCAGGAGCTGCCTGCATGGGCGTGTCAAGCAGGGTGGTGGGAGGTCTGCAGGCAGATGTGCAGACCTTGGCAGCACATGAGCTCAGCTGCTAACAGGCATTCCTGTGCAGACAGATGCAATACCTTCCCCAGCAGCTCCAAGCTATAAAGTATGGTTCACTTGTGATGTTGGACTAAATGAAAACACCCTTTGAACAAGTGGTGCTCAGGAATTTTTTATATTTTATTTGCAAAATCACTTTTCCCCCCCTCAGACAATCTGTCTTACCCAGTTAAAAAAGGCCCAATCCAGCTGCTATTAGATATTTTTCTAACAGGAGAGTTTGCCAGACCTGGCGTTTGAAACAGATTTTGTCTTTAATATTCCTTTTACTTAGCATTTGCTGTTTCATACATGACTTCTTAGGAAATGTGGTTTATTAATAAACAGGATTATTTCTAGAACATTAGTTTGCATTAAACCAGCTAAAATTCAAAATGCTGCTCTTCAAAATCACCCTCCTCAGAATACTATAAATTGAAAAGCTGTTGCTTCAGTAAGTCATGCAATTTTTTAGCTTTTATCTTAAATATGACTATGTATCATCACCTGCTCTGCAACCCAGCTGCCCCCAGCACAGTCTAGAACTCAGTTTGCTAAAAATAAAGAGTTACAGCAGCATCTTCTGATCTTTCTTGCTTTGCTTTTTTTCTTTTTTAATACATTTATAGCATCTGCATCCAACCTTCCAATCTTGTTCAGGTGCAGGGGTGATTAAAAGAAGGTTCTTTTAACTTTGTTATCAGAACTTCCCTGTGAGAGGCCCGGGTTTGCTGCTGAAGGGTGTAGAGCTGCCCATGAACAGCTGGCTGCCTGCTGCTCTAATGTGCAGACCCAGAAGGCCTCGGCAGAGGCACAGGATGCTGCCATCGCTCGCTGTTAGCTGAGTCAAATTACTTCACAGGGCATATTGCAACTAATCAGCACGCAAACCTCATCTTTGCCCAGCTCAAGAGAAGAGGATTCCCCAGAGGGAAGGCAGAAGTTCTTCTGCCTTAATAGATGTTTGGCATATCATATTGCATTTGATTATCTTCTTAAATACATCATTTGCTGGATACATCTACCATATCAGAGCTTTGAAGAAGCAGTCATCAGGCAGACAATACAATTCAGATAAAGAGGGGAATACTTTTAGCCTGTGCCTTGGGGGCAGGGAGAATCTAGGCTTATCTCTGCAATCACATCCAGCTCTGAAAACACTTGGTCCTTGTGCCTGCATGGGTTATTGAAACTGCATCTTGCCAAATGATCTCCAGCACTGGTGCTAAAGCAGTGAGTCACTCTCGAATGCCCGAGATTTTCCAAGGCATTTACACGCTTCAGTACAATATTCTGTGCCTGTTCTCAGAGAGGCCTCTTCACATTCAGACCTGTTCAAGGACAAACCTACAGCAAGCAAGTACCGACACCAAAGCAGTGCTGAGACACCCCAAAATTTGTTGTTGCTGTAGTTGGTTCTACTTGGCATTGTAGTTGGTTCTACTTTTCACAGTGTCAGAGGCTGAGCTGCATCCCCGTTAGTGCCGCATCCAGGACTGGGCTGGGCTCACAACCCTGAACGGGAGGCAGGGCAAGGAAGCAGTGCAGGGACTCTGATGCCAGGTTCATGCAGCAATTCACTGACCAATCACCACATCTCAGATGTGAACCTATACTCAACCCCAATGAAGTGCGAGGACGATGGCAAGGCTGCTCAGTATGATGGCAAGGGTACCTCAGGAGACACAAAGAAGCCTCCTGAACTGCATGAAAACATTTCGATGGCAGTGGTGACACCTGCCAAAGAGATGAAATCACACTCCAAACAGACCACATTATCCTTTCTCTACACACAGACCATTAATTCTCCTAGCTGCAGTCTGGCATGATGATGACATAACTATTTTATGGAAAGGGAACAAAAGACAGAAGAAAATAAATTATTTCTTAAAGGCTGCCAGAGACATCTTTTTGCAGAGATGTGGACTAGTGTCTCCCAAGCCTCATATTAATACACTACACAAAGGTTGCTCTTCCTCTTGTAGGCTTGGACTAAGTGATCAAAAGTTTTCTATGATAGCAGGCACTTACTGGTGCAGAGGTCCTGCAGGACCTAAGTGCTGCATAATGTCTCCAGACTGAGGTACTGATAGGGCGATCCAGCTACGCCTCACTGGGTTTGTAGACAGCCACACACACAGGAGGTGAACTCTGAAGGCTTTTGGCTAACCAAAATGCCTCCAAACACAGCCACAATTCACAGACCAAACACCCACGTGGAATATTGACTGGCCTGTGTCCTCACTTTGACTGCAGGAACAAATCAGGCAACAAATTTGCAGATGCATCATACACTGCATTGAGATGTGTTTTGCATGTAAGGGAACCAGAGCTGGGATACTTCAGACTCCTTGTGCCTGATGGCAGCATCTCATCTATTGTTGGTTTTTGCTGATTTGCCCTGACCAAAGGCAGGAGGGTCAGGAGTCAGGACTGAGCTGTGCTTACTATTGGGAAGGTCAAGCACTCCTGGGCAGTGCAGGATGCAATGGGAAAATTCACCACCTCTGATGAGGCTTTTAAACTCAGATGGTTATAAAAGGAGACCTAAATGCCTGAACAGAGTGACAAGAGTGACAGTTCTACTTTCTCCTTTATGTTCTCAAAGCTGAGATAGGGTCTGCACTCCGCTGCATGTCTTCCCTCTTCCCACACTTCACTGCCAGATTGAGCCCTAAATTTTGTATCTAACTATAGCTGATGGCACCCTCTTAGCACTGGCAGTTTTAGGCAACAAGCAGATGTCACCGTGCCTCTAACACACTGGTGGACATAAGCGTTAAAGCACCATGATTTTGTTGAAAACATCTCCAGTTTGTATTAGTATTCCAAAACCAAGCAAGTAGAATAGAGACTAAGTCCAAGTGTTTAACAGATAACAAATTCTGTTTCACAACACCCAGGAAATATGTGTCACAAGCAAAAGGCTCAGAAAATCAAAGCCTGGCCGCAGCTGAAGAACCATCCATACCATTTCATTTACTGGCCACTTTCTATCAATTTGGTAAACATCTGCAACCGAAAGGTCTCCTGCCCTCTGTCATATATAGGAAATGGTCCCAAAATCAACACAAAAATAACAGTCAGAAGAGCAAAAAAAAACAACCCCACAAATAATTCAATTGAAGTAAGTGTCAAATTTTTACAGGAGTTTTGATACTGAGATGAATCACCATACTTAAACCCCTCACAGGACAATTGCAGCATATCTCTTAACTTTTTAGGTCTTCTCTCCCTATCTAAGAAGACTTTTTTTAAGATTGGATCTAGATTTAAGTCCAGCTACAGTGTCTAGGTCACTAAAGATGTTTGGGTATGCTCCAGGAGCTCCAGCAGTCAATGTCCTCCTCACAGAAGGCTCCAAGACAAGATAATTCCGAAATTCCCACTGATGTAATGACAGTAAGGAGAAAGACAGAAGGTGTATGTGAAGCCCTTCATTCCAACTGGAAAACTAAGCACTGTCAAAAAGCAATCTTCCTGCACACATGAGAATCAGTAAAAAATCCCAGTAAAATACATACTTTAGGATTTGATGTAAAATTTATAACCAACAGCAGTGAATTTCACTTTTTTGCAGGTTTGTTGGTTTTTTGGGGGTTTGGTTTTGTTTGTTTGTTTGTTTTTTACTACTGATCTAGGCTGTGGAATAAGCCTTAGTCTCTCAAACATCTTTTACCTGGGAATCTTAAGTGGATTCAACTTTGTAACCGCTTCTGAGGCAAGGAAAACACTGCTTTTGCTGTCTGACTGGAGAGTAAAGAGAGTGAATAATCAGCCTAGCCTTTAAACTAGATGCCTGCAGTAGAAAGAAAAACAATCCTTGTTTTCCCAGCAATACAGGATGTTCATTGTAAGAATAAATGTTCAGAGGAGTCATATATGCTTGCAGAATACTCATAGATAGAGCATTGAGTTACCAGTGCAGTAAATAAATGCCTTTGAATTGTGTAACACAACAGGAATAAGAGGTCCCTACTTTTAGTTCATCGTGATGGGCTGCTTCCAGGCGAAAACAAAGACATGGTGGTAAAGCATCAAATTGCTACCATCATAATGGAAAAGTCAGGGCATGAATTTGACCATGCTTTACCAGACCTATGTACAGATAAAATAATTCACTTCAGGTAAATGTAAATGGATTTCACTCCCACAATGGTGTGCAGGTCCCACAGATTTCCATTACTGTAAAGAAGCTAGTATTGCAAGGTTAAATTTCTCAAGTAGAAAATACTGCACCTATAAAGTATGCAAGTTCAGAGACCATAGAATGGTTTGGTTTGGAAGGGGCCTTTAAAGGTCATCTAGTTCCAAAGCCCTTACCATGGGCAAGAACATCTTCCAGTAGACCAGGTTACTCAGAGCCCCATCCAACCTGACCTTGAAAATTCTGGGGATGAGGCATCTACAACTTCTGTGGTCAACCTGTTCCAGTGCCTCACCAGCCTCACAGTGAAGAATTTCTTCCTAATGTCTAATCTAAACCCGTCACCTTTCAGTTTGAAGCCATTGCCCCTTGTCCTATCACTACCTGCCCTTTTTAAAAGTCCCTTTCCAGCTACTGGAAAATGCTCAAAGGTCTCTCAGAGCCTTCTCTTCTCCGGACTGAACAATCCCATCTCTCTCAGCCCATCTGCACAGGAGAGGTGCTCCGGCACCCTGATTATCTTTGTGGCCTCTCTGGACTCAATCCAACAGGTCCAAGTCCTTCCCATGCTAGAGGTCCCAGAGCTGCAAGCATTATCTTTCAATCACCAGAAAATGATACTTCACCTTCTGAGTGCTGGGGCATCCCAGCAACCTCAAAATCAAATCCAGTTTGATTTAAAAGCTTAAACAGCGGAATTCTCAATGGAGCTGAGCACCCTCAATCTCCCCATTTCTCAGTGGCTACACAGAGTGCTCATCACTGACCTTAAGCAGTTTCTCAGCCTCTGAAAACCCCTCAGGCATCCCTCCCTATCACACACATGGAGGCAGGCTCAGAAACTGCACTGGGGTGAGGCTCAGGCAAACCTGGTTAAGAAACCTCAAGCTCTGGTTGCCTCTGAGAACCCTCCTGCCTGCCACATTTCTTATGAGAGCCCTGCCCTCTAGCCCAGGGCTCCTGTGCTGACGAGCAGTGCTGAGTTCACCAGGTGCTATTTTTCACAGGGCTTTGCATGACCTGTCTATCAGCCAGCAGCCTCCAAACCCTGCACCGCCAACAGAGCCATTTCCTCATGGACCTTCTGTGTTGCAGTAGCTTTATCCTTTCCAAAGATTAATGAATTCCCCTTTGCAGTGCTCTGTGACATTTTACTACCCATTTACCCACAGAAGAAGGATTGCACGTCTGCTCCTAGTACGTACTCATGCTTTATAATCAAGCCAGATTGTTTCTGTAATATCAATACATGCAGTTCATCCTTTAACTTAAATCAATTCGGATCAAAATAGGTTATGACTTCTATGCAAAAAAAAAAAGGTTTGAGACAGTCTGCGAACAGCTGTATGGATTTTGTTGAGCCTGAAGGATGACTTTGTCGAAAGCATGGAAAGTTGCACATTTTCAAGTAGCCAGAAAAGGATGGAAATGTCATCAGCTAGTGTTGGTGCAAGTGCATCTCTCAGGAGTGCCAGAAACTAAGTAGGATTGGGGAAATGATTAAAGCATACTACAATGCAACACTCACACAGACACCTCAACCCATACTCCTTTATATATATCTATAAGTAAGAATTTAGGGAGAAACCATCGAACTATACTGTGATCTGTCTTCTTGTAAGATAGATGTTTGTCTTTTTTCTAGGCAGGTCTTCAGGAAGAGCGAGATATGAGGAAGAAACAGCAGTTGGAAGCAAGGGATTTCCTGAGAATAAGAATTATATTTTCAAGAAATCTTTAAAACATCCAAAAGAAATAAAACTGTATGTGCATTGAATTTTTTTTTTTTTTTTTTTGTAATGAGAACCAGCTCTTGAAAACAAAATAATTTAAAAAACATTCTCCAAAAACCTTTGCATGCTAGGGCAGTAGAAATTTTCCTTAAGTCTAAGGAAAACTGAGACAGAGCACAGCTATTACTCAAGAAAATGTGGCTTCCGAAATGTCTGGTTTACCAGTTTGATGCATTTACATTGAAGAATGTTAAAAGCCCTGTGCAACGGAACAGAAACATAAGAGGCATGAGTCAGCAACAGGACAGGATCATCTTTCTTTTGATTTAAAAGAGCTTGAAGAAACTCTGAAACATAGAAGCATTCAGATGTAAGCAGTTTGAGGAAGATTATAATTTTTTCAATCTATACAGTGGGGACTGACCAGACAGAATTAATGGGTGTTTTGCAAAAGCCCTGCAGTCATAGTAAGATGATTCATGCTACATTGTTCTTATAGAGCATATGTGCATGGAAATCTCTATTATCATATTCAAAAGCTACAGAATATTCACACTGTGTGCAAGATTTCATGGGATCAGAGCAAGAAAGCTTTCCTACACTGAAAAAACATCATTTGTATTTTATTTTAATACAGCTGATACCAAGCAAAGAACAGTCTGACATGCCCATGCTGTGTAAAGCCACCCTCACCCTGAAAAGAAGGAATTGTCAGCTTTCCAACAGGTACCTGCTGTAACTCTGCACTATGGAGATGAGATGTCTAATGGGGATTTCATTCAATGAGATGGCTAATGGGGATTTGATTCAAAACAGGCAGTGAGACATCACCGAGCTCCAGTAAGGAGCTACTTCTACTGCTGATGACAGGATAATGGAAGAGTATCTTGGACAGATAATTTTTTGAGAAAAAACTTCCAGGTTTTGGGTGGTTTTTTTAATCACATAATGTGGAAAAACTGTAGTCAGCTCATTTCAGATGGTACAAAAAGGCCAAACTTCTAAGACAGGCCACACAGAACCACAGGTTTCCTCAGTCTGTGAACTTGTTCTGCCACCAGTGGCATTCAGAGAATCATACAGTCGTAGAATAGTTTGGGTTGGAAGTGGCCTTTAAAGGTCAGCTAGTCAGAGCCTCCTGCAATGAGCAGGGACATCTTCAACTAGATCAGGGTGTTTAGAGACCTATCCAATCTGACCTTGAATTTTTCCAGGGATAGGGCGTCTGCCATCTCTCTGGGAAACTTGTGCTAGTGCCTCACCACCCTCACTGCAAACTATTTCTTCCTTATATTTAGTCTGAATCTACCTTCTTTTAGTAAAACCATTAACACGTATCCTGTTGCTACAGGCCCTACTAAAAAATCTGTCTCCATCTTATATACTCCTGTTCATATTCTCCTGTTGTTATTTTTAGGAAAACATAGTTGGAACATCTATGTGAAGCATCACAACATGATTGCAGCACTCCTAAAAGAAAACTGTAAGGTGGGTATGGAACAGAAGCCAAGCTTCTTAAGCCAGAGTGAAATTAAATGTGTGACAAAATGGCTGAAGCGAGGATACCTGATCCTCAACATATCAAGATGGCAACTTGATTGTTTGGTGCATTAGAATTACATTTTCAGAAGTCTATTTAATCCCTTACAGATGCCACTGCTTTGTTTTGGTTTTCCTGCTAGACTGAAATCAGTTATCTCATACATTTTTAATTATTTTGTCCTAAACAGAACTTATTCTCCATTGGTTCAATCACTCTTCACAATGAAAATTTTAGAGGAGATCATTTTGCCTTGGCTTTACTTCTTTTATTCTGTGGGAAGGATGAGGATGCTGAAAAGGGGCTTATAAACCTGCTGTCAGCAGAGCAGGGTCTCCTCCAGTGACAGTGCTGTGACAGAAGCTACAGGCTGCCTTCCTGCATGGCCCCTTGCGTTAAGAAAACCACTCTGGACACAAAACTGTGAAGGACACAATGCTACAATAGGTGGCACAAGGCCTGGGAGGTTGCCATGACACAGAGAGGGCAATAGGTTTGCTAAATTTCACCATGGGCCTCTCCAGCCCTTGAAACAGACAATTTAGAAGGCCAAACCCCCAGTCAAATCCCTCAGAGGTGCAGGCTCAGCATAGCTTCACTGAAATTACTGGGATTGTCTAAAGAGGAAAGCAGTTAGCCAACTAACTGAAACCCCTTCCAGGAGCAAGAATAAAACTATACAAAAATCTATCAGTGAAAGAAACCCTGAGTAATTTTGGAAGATATTCAACCCTTATCTCACTTCAGAGCTTGGCATCATCACATTTCTCTTACCAATTTCGCTAAAGAAGTTTCACAATATTTTTTGTTATCACAAATAATATATGTTACAAAATATCTTTAAAGCTTTATTTGAAGTAACTTCCACAGCAAGCTGGAATTGGGAGGCCAAATGCTGCAAGCAGCTGCAGTTAGAGCCATAGTGGAGTTCTGAGGACACCTGAGACACACCACTTACAGGATTAAGTTCCCTACAAGTCACCAGCACGTCTGTTGAAGTGCTACATACCTTTATAGCATAAGCTTTGAAAGGAAGAAAAAAGCTTTTGTGACAAATTAAAAGATTAAAAATTTCAAATATCTGACAGCATCTTACAGTGATGTTCAAAAGTTGCCTCCATGCAGTTATTATTCTGCCTTTATTCACTGACCCACATCACTTCCTTACTGTGCTGGATTTTAAAGCCAATGAGAGCACAGCCTTTTCACATCTACATTTTGCTCAGTCTGAGTCTTTAAATGTCCCTATTTTACTATTCAAGATAAGTGAAAAAGTCCTACTGAATAGCAGTGCACAAACGAGTAATACTACTGCCTACTGGATTAATCTTTAATTTATCTTCCTCACCTGAGGGATGCTTTAAAGCATCAGTCTAGGCTCAGACCTGCAGTGTCAACCTGCTATAAAATTAGCAGACTAAGATGCAGCCCAAGCCTGCATTTTGGAGAGATGTAACTCTAGGGAGTGAGAAGTGGTCGGGAACCCACCCAACCCATTACCAGTCTGTCTTGGCTTTCAAATCCTGTCAAAGCTGGTGAGGAAGGCAAGTGTGTGCACACAAGTGCTCTTCTGGGTCTTTCTTCCTGTCCTAGGAAGCAGCTGTTTTGAGGTTTGCTGGTCCAAAGGGTAGATGCAGGAGTTCAAAATTTGGATGAGGGCTTCCTTGGAGTTTTTAAAAGTGCAGACATGGAGGGGTTTTGTTTGGTTTTGGTTTTGTTTTGTTGGGGTTTAGTATCTCTGGAAATCAGGTCCAAAACCGAAATACAGCACTAGAGAGGCATATGGATTTATTATGGGATTACGGGTTCAGAATCCAAAAGACCATATTAAAACACTTCTCACAGATACACACTGGATTTCCTATGAAGTAGACAAAGTCTTATTCCACTACTGTTCTGGTGACTCACGAGAATACAATACCAATTTTCTTTGTTTCAATGCTTTGGCATTTAAGCAGGTAAAAGATACTGCTCAGGCTCAGCAAACTGGGAAATACAGGCCTTACTGGTCATCCTTATGAGATGAGCAGAAAGGGGACAACTTTTCAACCTTTTTTTAAATAACACTGCATTTGTTCAATCGCTGCTGAAAAAAAACCTTCTCGTGCTTAAGCTAGCAGGTGTTTTTTGCATGATTTGTCCTCAATTCACACACAAGACACAAGAAATGCCATTGCAAAAAGAAGTGGCTAGGGCAGAGCAAAGTGAGGGGACATCACAATTGAAACAACAAGATTATGCCTTGCGTGCGTGACCCTTGTGTAAAAATACTTCATTCGCTTCTGCACGATGCTACCCTATAAAAAGGTCAGATCTACTGTATTACCAACCTATAAATAATTCAGGGTTATAAAGCTTCTTATCTGATGTTGGAAATGCAGAGGGCACACAAGAATGCTTTTTGAATAAAGTCTTCATAAACCTTGCAGATCAGAGAGTATTAAGCTGTGCTGCCTCTACCCCAACCCTGAAGAAGGATGCACTATTCCCTTAGCCTACAACAGGGCAGGTCCCTGGCATCAGTTGCACAAGGTCCCAGAGAAGATCCACTGCAAAGCAGCTCAGCCACCCCAGCTCCCGACTCACGGGCTGAGTGCACAGCCTAGGCTGGGCTCAAGAGCCAGACAGAAACCTTGGATTCCCATGGCAGCTCTTTCACACCAGAATTTGTGCCAGCACAAAGGAAGAGCCTGTGTTTTTCACAATGAGTTTTGGTCTAAATGCTTGGGAGAGAAAGATCCACCTTCTATCACCCCAGTGCAGACACAGATATTTATTAGAAATCAGGTTAATATTAACTCCATATGTCCATACTCTAAACCTGCTGCACCTGAAACTGAAATGTGAACACATTCTGCTGACAGCTCTGACGCCACTACCTGTACACTGCAATTTTCGTGAGATGCTGCAACTTGCTTTCACTAGCTCCCTTAGCAGAGAAATTTTAAAGAGTAGCATCAGAATTTTTGTTTTCACAACTATTCCAATTATTTCAGCAAATAGCTTTTCAATTTGTTGAAGTAGACCTGCTGTTAAACATCAACAAGCTAGACATTTTAGAGTATTTGTCATCTTCTGAAAATTGCCAACAAGAATTAAATAATCTTTCTTTTTTCCTTACTTGTGACTTAGAAAACTCATTCTGATTCTGTATAAAACAAAGAATGAAGGAGATGGCTTTGAAAATGACTGGACTTTATTAGCTAAATCAAAGCTAACTGCTTTTCTTTCTCAATGATGCTTTAAAATATTTGCAATAAAGCAAAAATATACCCTTATCTGTTTGAACCATTTTTCTTCTTTATATATTTTCCCACTGTTTTTATGGATTAAAAAAAAATGCTCCAAGATGAAGCATCTGTTTGACCTTAAACCATACAATCTGTCCATTGTCTCCTATGGCAAACAGAAATTATATTGATTTTCCAGGTTTTTTTCCTTCTCTGCAATGGAAAATTGAAAATTACTTCAGCATGCTTAGACCTTAGCCTAGACTTGTATGGCCCAGCTGGCAATTCTGTAGGCCACATTGATTCCTCGGGATTTTTTCTACCTGTGCAACCATCCTTTCCCCAGAAGAGACTGGGAACAGCTGCAGGGGATGATTGCTCAGCACTGACAGGTGACTCTGTGTTTTCCTACACCCCAAACTACAGTCACACATCCACTTTGGTGGTAGGAGTGGGGTTGCAATGCACCTGAGGTGCAGCCCAGCACCAAAGAACACAGCAGTGGGAATATGGGGGGACATAGAGGGGAAGCACGATCCATCTCTAACAGCTTGTGGGGATGGATCTGCAATACTTTTATCTGAATATGCCACTATCGTGACTGACTGTTTAAATATCTGCTGTGTGCTCTACAGGCATGCAAAAAGAAAAATCCTTGGTTTAAAAGACAGTGTGCTGTCCTGTGCTACACAGCTACCACACAGAGACCACCTGGAATTGCCTCCTCACATCTCTGAGCGCAAGTGTAGAGAAATGAACTACCTGCCTACCTGACCAGGGGCAAAACATGAGGGAGCCACTCCCTGCCTCCTACTCTTATGAACCAGCCACCCCAACTCAACAGGGAAAAACTCCCCTAGTCAGGTCAAGTTACAGACACAACGCTTCTCCTGGAGGCTGCAAATCACAATTTTCTCAGAACAAAGAGGAGAAGTGATAATTTTTTTTGGATGGCAAATCCTTTCGAAGGTGCTGTGAGGAGCAGCACAGCTACGTACTGCAATTTATAGAAAGATGATGAACTGTGACCAAAGCCCATACTCCCCAGGTTAAATCAGTGCTTCTACAGGACTGAATTCTACCAGAAACCTACTGCAATCAATCACATTCTCATAGAATTAGAACCCCAGAACACACAGTGGCAGAGCAGCATCTCAAATGGGAAGAGGAAAAGGAAGAAAGCCTACAAGGAGCAATTGTCATGACTTTCATTTTCTCAGCATTATTCTTCCTTTTCACTTGTTTATCTTGTTCCAAAATTCTTATTTCTCATACAAAACGGGAAAGTGGGTCCCAAATGCATTATATAAGTGCCTCGATAATATAGTCTTAAAATTTTAAAATGAGTGTGCTTACAATGTTGTTTTCATTTTATTTTGGTGAGAGAAATTATTAATATTAATGCAGGGAACACAGTATCATTTTACATTCATTTTGTTAGCTGTTAAATTGCTGAACATCCCCCACTCACTCTTATTACTCATCGCTATTTTCCTGCTCCCGTGGTAGCCGTAGGAGTGAACTCTTGGCTGCTGTCTGTCCACAGCACGTAGCTGTCTCTCAGTCAGCTTTAGAGCGTTAGCAGTCATGCTCTGATAAATCTGCCACGGTAGGAACAGGATTTGGTCTTATGTTACTTTAGCAGGATCAGAACTAAGCCTTGAATCCTCGCATATGTTACGCACACACACACACACACACACACAAATGTGCCAGCAAGCAAAATACCTCCAGTGCTTCCAGAGCCCTGCAGCACCTCAGGTTTGCACCATTTGTTATCAAGACTATTAGGCAATTCCATGGACAGGAGTCCTGTGTTGTGCGAGTACACACACAGGGATGGACATGGGGTTCAAATGGGTGGGACCAAAGGAGCCCCACCATGGCACCATGGCAGAGCCAGGGACAGCTTGTCTGCCCAGGGAAGGCACAGCAAGGGATGCTGCGCACAAGGCATTGTGCCAGCAGCCTGACCTGTCTCCTTGGCTGCTGCCACAAACCAGAGACTGGCTAAAGTAAGGGTGACTGCAACGCCCAGCAAGCAGCTAAAAAGCACCGACAACCCCTGAGAAGAGCTCTGTGGGTGGCAGCTGTGGCAACAGCACAGGCTGGGTCCTGGGCTGCATGAAGGCCTGAGGCTTTCCAGGAGGCTTTCTCCTCGCAGTCCCTGTGCTGAATGCCTGTTCTGGCAGCCCTGGCCAAGCCTCCTTCCAGGTGCATGGGAGAGGAGCACAAAGGGACACAACCTGCATCAAACCCCTTGTGTGTATATACCCTGAATCCATGATTTGAGGAACAGGAAAGCTACCTATGCTCACCACAGCCATGGTAATTAGTTTTGCCTCAGAGAGCCAAAAATCTCACCTATCCAGCTGCAAAGACATGGCCCCTTCCACACGCTACAGAAATGGTGTATGAGAGCAAACAGTATGTTCTTGAGATCCCACAGCACAGGACAAAATTTGCCTTGAGGACTTCCATCGAAGTTTCCTGTCAATTCTCCAAAGACAGCTGTGGCTTCATGTCAGCACAGACAAGTGTGACCCCCAGGTGGGGCAGAACTGCAGTTACAACGTGAAATAACAATTGGCCATAGCTACAGGTATCTCTTATGCCACAAAAGCAGAGCTGTACAGAGATAAGTTATCACAGCAATATAGAAAATGGAAAAGCCTATTTTGTGCAAAACACGCAGCAACAGAAGGATGTAATAGACACATCTACTGTTTTGTTTTCAAAGGAAATCTAATTTTTTGACATATTAAAGTACTTCAGAAGACAAAGGTAAATTCTCTGTCACCTCTAATCAGATGCAGATGCAACTAGAGAATGAGCAATGACACCAATGAATATAAAATCTACAGCAGTTATCTGCTTAGCTAAGTGGACAGTCCACTTGAGCATTTGGGATTCATAATCTTTTTTCAAACCTAGCTGGTAACAGGGACATAAGCACACAGCAAGATACTGGAGAAAGACTTCTCTTGGCCTTAAAAGTCTGGCTAAGCTACTCAGTTAATAATAATTATGCAGTGACTTGTGAAACTTAAGATATCAGAACAGTTAAACTTTGCTGCAACATTATGGTATTGGGAATTTACTGTTTCTTCATTATAGGGAAAAGTATTAAAAATGCATTTTCTAAATAAAAATTTAATAAATAGATGGAAGTAGTCATTCCAATCACTATTTAACATTTTGCCTTAAACCCCTCATTTATAAGAAAAGAGGGAATGCTCTTAGATGGCACACCCCAGGCACAGAACTGGCTTGGAAGCATATGCTCTCCCATAGGCAGTGCCTGACCTCTGTTCTCTCTATTAAGACTAAAACTGCCATGCAACTAAACCAAATATAAGCAGCAAATGCCTGATGATCCACTTGCAGTTACACTTTGCATATTAAAGGAATTATTAAATAAAAATAAAAAGTCAGAAAGGGGCAGTTTTAGAGTAGGGCAAATGAAACCTTTTAGGCTTCCCTTCCCCCCAAAAAAGCTACTTCTGGCTTTGCTTTAAAACTGGCTGAAAGATGTCAGACATGCAAATTCCTTCCCCCAGCATCACCTCTAAGAGGAGCAGAGCTGCAGCAAAAAGAGGAGCAGAGACCGAAGCTGAGCATCTGCTGCGTTAAGTGGGAGCTCTGCAGCCTCCACAGCTCTCCTCGCTCCTTCCAACCCCCTCTGCCCTGCACCACCCGCCTCCCCTG
The DNA here is from genome assembly GCA_013397975.1 of Machaerirhynchus nigripectus. Classification (NCBI taxonomy): domain Eukaryota; kingdom Metazoa; phylum Chordata; class Aves; order Passeriformes; family Dicruridae; genus Machaerirhynchus; species Machaerirhynchus nigripectus. The sequence continues at coordinate 1,219,682 of VZRQ01010146.1, read as the reverse complement.
TGAGCCCCTGCTCTAAGACATGGGCCCTCATTCTTTATTTCTCCTTCCAGTCCTGAAGCAGCTTTCTTGGAGCAGAGTCGGCTCCTCTGCTGGAAGGTGCACTGCTCCTCTGAATTAGGAACATCCATCTCCCACATGGTTGTCAGACAAAGCCTGAAATATTCCAGGTACTCTTCTCAGTAAGAAAACACTGAGCAGTTGGCTATCACTGCTACAAGAGAAACTGCTACTGGACTGGGGAACCATTTGGGGAAATCTCAAAGGGTCAGCAGAATAAGGGCAAGCAGAAAAGAGAAACTCAGCTCATGAGTTTTGTACTCATGAATCTCATTTGTAAAGCCCTGGGCTGAGTATTGCCGTACTTGCTGTGTTCTTTTGGGACCTGTGCGTGTGAAAGGATAAGTCTATGACATAGATGTACTTTTCTCCAGAAGGCACCTTTTCAGGGAAAATGCTCACTGAGCTCCAAGTTAAGAAACTGTGACTTCAGTTACCATCACTATCCCAAACAACATTCATTAAAATGTTTGGCGGTTCATCACGCCAGCCACCGGCTGAACACCCCCTCCCACCTCCTCAGAAAGCAGGAAAGGCTCCTTCTGTTTCCGAGGAAAGCAGCATCAATGTTTGAATTCAACCACAGCAAACAATACTCACGCCTGCAGAAAGCAGAGGCAAATCTCTCATGCCACCTGTGTACGCATGCAGCATTCATCTGGCCATGAGGCAACACACTTCCTTCAATGTGTCCCCTCAGAAAACCTGAGGCACGGCCCTGCTTTCTGGCAAACCATTCTGCAGGCTCAGGTAAGACGCTTCCCAGCCTTCCCACAGAACATGCAAGCTCTTGTTTTCTGCTCAGTGGCAGGGTTTTTGAGCATGAAGAGGCTTGAGGCACTGCTTTTGTACAACAGAAGGGACCATCAGTGTCCTTCTCCACATGCTGGCTTCTCAAGTATGTGCTACAGAGATGTTCTCAACAACTAAGAACTCATGTGTTTCACTTCAAAAAAGGAATGGAAAATTCTGATGAAAATTTGGTTCTGCGTCTCACAGGAGGAATTTTCAGAACCATGGCAGTAGTATGGCAAAGCTGCACACAGTGAGCTTGCAACAGAAGGGCAAAACAAGAGGAAAGAGGATGTTAGTGGAAAAAACCCGCAGTAGATACCTTCCAAGATAGGCAGTATCCATTTTTATGAGAAACTGTAGCTATCCCTTTAGTGCAGACCTCAAGGAAGACAAGAACTAGCCTGGCTGGAGAAAACTGAGAACCTCTGTCTGAAAGGTCTAGAGGAAACATCCACTGACACATACCTCAGCACAGAGTCAGTACCTGCCACTGAGATTTCATTCAAATAATTTGATAAATAACTGTATATACGTCACTTCTGTAGCGTTAGTCAAGCTGACAGCTCTTGCTTATAAAATATAAATAGGATAGATAACAACAGGATTAGTTCAGTTTCATCTAACTCAGCACTGTTAATATCTTTTCATAAAAAGGCACTCAGGAGTCTGCCTTGCAATCATCCAGGCATAACTTTGTTATCATGAACTAATTATTATAGACAGTTTGCAATGGCTACACATTTCTGTCTCTAGTAAACAGATTAAATCACTGAAAGATGTCTACAGCAATAATCATGCAAGGCTGTTATGGCGAAAACTCCATTTGCTAATCTTTTTCCTTACTGCTCTGAATATCACAAGCAACTGATTCACTGGTGGGGCTGCCTGTAGGACTACCAGTGAATATTCCAAGAACAGTGTTACAGAGGAAAATGCTGACACCTTTCGTGGAAGAATGGGAAAAATACAGCCTCAGTTTTGCAATTTTTACCTCACCATAACAAACAGCATCTCAGTGCTACAAGACACACCAAGTTAAAGAAAAGTTCATTGTCTAGCGCTACACACATGATCAAAGCCAACAAATATGAGCTGACATACAGGACAAAAGAGAGTGGACAGCCCCCAGTAAAGCAGCAACAGCACTGCCAGTGACCTATCTACCAATGTGCCGTGATGCAAGTCAAAAACCCCATCTCACTGATGGTTCATTTCCTACCTGGGCCTCACTGCTGTCCTATAAATTCTTTCCTGGAATCTACGGGAGTTGATACCTGGCAAAGAGGCAGAAAGCAGGCACACCACCCATACAAACCTTTTCCAAAGCAATTCTTTGCTTCTGGTGTTTTGGCAGCTCCAACTGAGTGACAATAAATCACAGCTGTTGGCTGAGTCAAGTGTTGCTTTAAATGCCATTGTCTGCAAAAACTCATACCAATTTACTGGTGCTATGCTCTGATGAATGGAAGACAGCAGTGTTGAAATCCACTTTAGAGTGACACCTTTACTGTCAGTATTTGGTAAACAATGTAGAGGCTGATCTGGATATCAAAGGGGAGCATGTAAATACTTTGTTACAGCATTTGTTGAAAGCATTTTATAGATAAATAAATTATATGAATGTATATACATAGAAATTGCAATTTAAGGTCTTGGTTGGTTTTTTTCAATCCCTCTGTTCTTTGAAGTAAAATTCAGTCTTGTAGAAACCTCACAGTATTGTGAGCATTTAATTGGAAATGGTTATTTTCCACCATTTGCTTTATCTCCCACAGAAGCTTTGCTATTCTCCTGGTGACAAAATAAACTTAGTGCAAAGTTCCAGAAATTAGTGATGCATATCTGCAGAGCCTGAATTATAGATTTTTCCAATATTCAGGAAAAAAAAGCAGAAGTGGATTATGTACACAATAAACAGCTTTTTACCTTGATATTAACCTGAGGGTTGAAACCAGACTGGCTCAATAATCCAAGACACACAAGGGTTGCCTAGAGCCACTTTTATGAAGAGGACAAAAAAATGAACGCAGTTGAGTATAATGGAACTTGGTTTTATCACTCAACTGTCTGGAAATTACCTGGTACATTCACACTAGTGTTGGAAAACCATTATCATTAACAACCATATCGATTCCCACTTACAAAGAAGTCTTTGAAAAAGATAATTGCCCAGTCTGACTAGACAATTCCCTTTTAACCACACACAGAAATATGTGGCATTGCAACCCCCTACACAACAGCGTGTTCCCTACCTTTGCTGTGAGTGAAGATGCAGTAGAGAAGCACTCTGTCCTTTGGTGATCTGTGGTATCATTCATGTGATGCCACTGCTTTCTCTTTCAGTGCCCTCCCAGTGGGACTTAACACAGACTTAGAAGAACGGTATGTGGTATTTCTGTCTGCTCAAGCTTTGTGTCAACAAACTACATCCATCATGAGCCTCTATCTTAAGCTGACAACCAACTAATGGCTCTTGTTTTGGGGTATACACTTCCCCTAAAAAGGGGGCTGTTGGTATTGTTCTGCTGGTCCTTTGAAAGAGGAGACTGTGATCGCTGAGGTGCTTTGCTGAAGGGAAAACTTCGTGTCCCTTACGAGTCCTGCTCAGATTTCATCAAAAGCTTGGAACAAATGTCAGGGTTGTGCCAAGAGTCTGGTTACATGGTGGAGCAGACATCCAGAGAGGAGTGTAGCTGGTCAGGGGCGCTGAGCACACACACAAAAAGGCAGAAGCTGTTGCTAATTTTATTGATCTTGTTGCTGGTCTTGTGCCTACTGCCTCGTCCTGAAATCAGTCTGTTCTGAACCACTCGAGGGAGGAAGAACAGCTATCAGGCCAATGCTTGACCCCACCTGCACTAAATCAGCAGACAGTGTATGTTCTTCCAAAAGCAAGTTTTACAGAAATTACAGATCTCCCTGTGACTATCTCTTTTCTAGAAATAAAACTTCTGAGATATAAATGTGAAAGCACAAACCAGTAACAGTGTCACCATCTTCAACAAGGATAATTTGCCAGGAACTCCTAGACTCTAATTTGAGAAGGAAATAACATATTTAAATTACACTGCAGGTTCAACAGTTCATAACAGATTTCTCTCAATTGCTACGAGAAAAAGCTTTTCTCTTAGTTCTTTTATAATGCTTGTTTGCCTTTTAACTAGTTTTCCTGCAGGCATATACTATAAAGCCATAAAAGTGGATTTTTATACTGCCGTATCTTAAAGGTTGTGTGTCTGCAGCTACCTTAATGTTATTTGTTATTGGAGTCAGCACCATCAAATTTATCCTTTCATCATTCGTAACCCTCATGAGGCTGATACAACTGCATGAAGATCCAAACACATTTATTTCCAATGCATCTACATTTGAGCCATTTATTTTGCTTGACTGCTGACAGTCCTACACAGTAATAGAAAACATTTTTGATTAGCTGAAATAAAGCACCCTTCTAGCAAATGAAGTCTTGATGAGGGTGTCATTTTCTATCATTGACTGAATTTGTTGAAGTTCTCAATATTTAAAGTTGTTTAGACTGATTGTTCATCTGGGCTGAAATTTTATTCTTTTTACCTATTTGTAGTACAGTTTATAAATTACTTTGATCCTGAACGGAACATCTAGAATGAGGTAACAGAAATATTTCAGTTATTGTAGACTCAAGAGTTTACATTGCTTCTCTGTGCAGTATGGAGCCAGAAAGATCTTACTCTTTAGAGTTTCTGGGATTACATTTTTTTTTCTATTTTAAACCAAGATCTTGACTTCTGTTCTTCCTCTGTGTAACATTTTCTACTCATCCTCCTATCCATTAGAGCCATTCAAAACTTACAGTTACTGCCCACACCATCCATCACCTGTGCTGATCCTCTCTGGTGATGTGACACAAACCAAATATTCTTCCTTTCTTTTTTTCTCCAGGCTAAACATCCCCAGCTCCCTCAGGTGCTCCTCATAGGACTTACTCTCCAGACTCTTCACCAGCTTTCCTAAACACTACACAGAGAATCAACAAAAATCTAAAAAGTGGATTTCCCAAATAATTCTATAAAGGTTTCTTTTCTGTTCAAAAATTTTAGCTAAATACACCCTTACATATGTTGGGCCCCACCCTCTTATACCAACTCAGCACTGAGATCTGCACTGTCATCAGCCTGTGCTGCATCCTTTACACCATGTCCTTACTGCACACTGGAACAGACTGTCCAGAGAGGCTGTGGAGTCTCCCTCACTGGAGATATCAAAGAACCTTCTGGATGCATTTCCACATAATGTGCTCTAGGATGACCCTGCTTGTGACCCTGCAGGTCAATTGGAACAGGAATGCACTTTTCCCCTTCCCTCACAGGAAAAGGAACATTTCAAACACAAAGCAGCAGAGGACTTCCAAAATCCCCCCGAAAAACTCGTGGCCTTTCCCTGGTTCTGTTCCTCTTTTATGCTCTCCCTGGCAAGTACCATCAGAGAGCCCAAAGAAGAGGGATCACAGGCTTGGGGGGGGCTGATGGTGCATGGTCCTCAACTGAGGTTCCTTGACAGTGGCCCACCATAGGGAAAAATGGAAGGAGAGATGACATTTATGATTAAGGAGTATTTCAGTTTCCTTTGACGTTTAATTACCCACAGATATCTTTTCTCGATCCTGAATGCTATTCTAATCATCAGCTCCTTGTTGCACTAAATGCCTCTGCACTCCCAGCACCAGCAAGCTCCTGCAACGTTCAGCTTCCAAGAGAAGCTGAGAGCTTGAGGTTCTGAGCTGGAGCTTGAGCTCCACTGAGAGCACAGGTTCTGTAAACTGAATGGAAACGAAGGGCAGATCTGGTGTGCGGGGATGGAGGAGGGAATAGGGAGAGGTGCTCCCTAGCAAACAGTTCTGTGCTTTTCTATCCATGACAGCCATGCTTTGGGGAGCACTAACAAGATCACTGCTAAAAATGGATTAGGAACAACCCTCTCTTTGCTGGGTCATGCTTTAAATATGCTAAATAAAAGTCAATTCATTTTGTAATCAATGGAGATTAAATCACAAAACATCTTTTTTATCATCCCTTCATTGGAAATACTTCCGCATTGACAAAACCTTAAAGCATACACTCAAAGTTAGCAAACAAAACCTGCCACTTTTAATGAATGTTGTGCTAAGATTGATTTTTAGCAGGGCATAATCACCAAGATAAAGACACTGTTATTAGAAGCCACAGTATAAAGCTGAGATTCCTCTCACACCGACTTTTCCAGTCATGGGTAAGTGACAAAGAATCATGCAGACTTTTAAATGTTGGCTTTCTTAAAAGCTGAACTGCGGTAGTTTTGTTCTCTGGGACGTATTTGAATCCCACTGCAATAAAGCCACGTTTAAAATTAGCTAGCAACACAACTCTTCCACAGAATCATAAAATCATGGAATGGTTTGGGTTGGAAAGGACCTTTAAGATCATCTGGTTCCAACCCCCCTGCAATGGGCAGGGACAGCTTCCACTAGACCAGGTTTCTCTGAGCCCCATCCAACGTGGCCTTGAACAGTCCCAGGGATGGGGCACCCACAGCTTCTCTGGGCAACCTGTTCCAGTGTCTCATCACCCTCACAGCAAAGATTTTTTTCCTAACATCAACTCCAAACCTACTACCTCTTCTTTCTCAAGACGACATAGAAAAAATTCCCGCTTTGCAATACTACAGCCTTAACAATAAAGCCATTCTTAGTTGTTATTTTTACTGTTTGAAAATTGTTATTTTTACTGTTTGAAATCCATTAATACCACCATTGTAAAACAAGATACCCTAATTTTGCATTTTAATATGCTGCTTTAAAGAATTTATTAGGTTATTATCAAATACGAATTTAGCCCAGGTTACAGAATAGACTTGAAAAGCAAAGTGGCACAGACTCAAAACATAGTCATTTACCTTTCTAATTTGTAAGAGAAAGATTTCACTTATTTGTCTTAAATGAAAAGAAAACAAACCAAAAATCTCCTAGCTTATTCTTCTTGTGGTGAGGAATCACATTAGAGGTAGATACAAATCAGTGTTCCCCTCTCACTCCATTTTCAATGTCCAGGCCAGACAGCCCATTGGCAAGAGGCAGATTTAGCACAGAGGGGTGATTCCAGTGACTCACAGACACCTCGCTGTTGTATAATCACGCAGAAGAAGATGCAGAGGCTTCAGCACAAATTGCTTATTTGTGGAAGCAATTTTAACTAAGAGTAGAACAAGAAAGTTGGTAGATGCATTTATGCAATAATTCAGGGGTGACGGATGCAAAAACACAGGCAGGACTTTTGCTGCATCAGTCACTTGACTTGGTGTCTCGAGACTGACAAAAACAAGGAATGAGACACAAACAGAAGAAAGCAATTCTGGAATGAACACTGTAAGTGGAGGGACCATAGACATCCCAAGCCAATGACTGTTGCACAAGTGTGCAAACATTTGTACACTCAGACCTGTGTAATAACAGCACCATTTGAGAGGGCAAAGGAAGGGGGGTGAAGAAGGGAAATGCCAGACATAGTTTTTGGTCCCTTCTGGCTCTGACAGTGCCTCTGGCTGGGAAATACTGTGAAACACAGAACTGACTCAGCAGGTTGCAGACTTTGCACCTCAAGCATAAATACCCTCATGCAGGCATGACCCTAAGTACCCATGTTATTCCTCCAATAACATGGAATAAACAGAGCAATTTAAACAATTCCTGCCAGCAGGACAGGGGAACATAGGCTTAGAAGGCAATGACACCTCCTCCAAATCCAATCCTGTGCTGTCACAGACAACTGCAACCTCTTCATTGGCTTAACAAGTTCCGCTTGACCTAATCTGACTTTTACTCATATTTAAAAGCCAGTTTCAACATCTCAGCCTTTCCATAATAAGAAACCTGATTTTGAATTCCATCTAAATTTATCCATGATCAATGTAGATCTATTTGGCATAAGCTTCACTCTTTTTTTAGTAAGCAGTGGTCATTAAGTCCCATTTTATTTCCTCTTGGAATTCACCACTATAATAATTCAAAAGTAAGACTCTGCCATTCTCTGCTTTCAAATTAAAGAAAACATATTGTCAGAAAACTATTTGACCACCAACTCTAAAAGAGCTGGAAGAACAGTATGTCTTAAAAGTCCAGCACATGAAAAACAATGATTAATGATGGATATCATATTGACCTTGTTGCAGCCCATGAAGCATTCGTTGTGGCCAGGAAAATGTTTTCAAAAGCCAAATTTGGCAGCAAAGGAAGGCTTCCAGCTGGCTGGGAGGTTGCTCTGTACCTGTTAAGAAACAGTACCCTGTTTCCTATTATTTGGAAATTGTTGGGAATTCTCCACAGTTTCTCCAGGTAGCTTTCGGGATTTTTTTTTAGTTTTTTGCTTTTGCAAAAAACTTATTAAAAACTTTATTCTTCCTCATTAGTTATAAAGAAGGATCATATAAAACCAGCTTGTCACAATATGTTTGTTATTTAAGTAAATACAGTAGGTGAAATTAAGAAAAAAAAAAGGTTAAGGGCCTTTTACTGAATATTAATATCTCAGTAAGTGGAATTTCTACTCAGTGCTGTAATCAGAAGCCTACAAAAGTTAACTGCACGTGCATAAATATATAGATATTTACATACATAAAATACATAAAACATACTTCTTGTATATGAGTGTATGCCTACATCTTTAGAACACAGCAACAAAATACATTTCTGTGAAAACCTTCTCATATCCAAAATCTTTTAATGAAAGCCCTTTGTCTTGTGACTACATTCTTTTTCCTGTCCTTTATTTTATAACTAAGTAGGTATTTTATAACTGTTATAGCAAACAAGTATAATTTTTCACTATTATTTTAGTGCTTTTAAAATTACTACCTAATTTAAATTAAAACAAAATTGATGATTTAAAATATATTGGTTACATACAAAACAGAGGATCAATATAAGACCTAGAGAAGTAATGCTAAGATGGGTATAAAATAATCTTGCTGCTTTTTTCCTCTTTTCTTCAAAATAGTGAGGAGACCAACACGTTACCAACACTAGTATTGCTTATCATGCAAATGGGTTTGGAACTCACAGGATTAAGAACCAAAAATACCCTGCTTTTTAGGTTTTGTATTACACATTTCCAAGTATTTGTAACTGTGGGATTCCTAAATGTGTGAGTTGTGTTCCTTGCATAGATGCTTGTATCCAGGAATTGTGCCATCAGGGGAAAAACACCAAATGGAGCCTTTTCATGAAATTACAGGAGCTGGCAAGCACAGTGACTCTTGCTATTTTATTGTGAATCTTAAAATATAAAGTGGGGGTTGTTGTAATAGCCTAGTTCTCAGAACCAAACTGTGTCTGCAAATGAAAATACTTTCAGTAAGCAGAAAGAACGAACTTGCTGTTGGTCTGTAACAGCAGCTTGGCTGGCACTCAGAAGTGTTAGCTTAAATACGTGGTTTAAAAATTCTTCCCCATTGTGTGAAATGAGATTTCTGGCACATCCTGACCCCTTCATCTTGTACCATCTGCTCTACCTCTCCTCTCTCCTGAAGGCAGCTCTATCCCCACCGTCAACCTCAAAGAGGTTTGTGCTGCTGAACATTGGGCCAGTGCACATTTTTCTTCTCCAGCTCTTCCATCATCAATATGTCTCATTTTCCTAACACTGTAGTAAAGGAAGCAAACCAGTCAAATACAAGCCATTCATCATCTGGACAGAAAGAGTGCTGGAAAATTAAGGAGGGGGAAAAAAGAACACATGCTTTTTGAAACAGAGGCAAAAAATAAAAGTCCATCATAAAACAGGAAAACTATTGAAAATTTTCACAGCTTCAGAATCTGAAAAATTCAAAGCAACTAACGAGCAAAAAGGAAACAGTTTGGGGAGTACGTCTGCAGATTCACTACACCTCATTTAATGCAGCCTCAAGTGGGTTTAGAAAAGGGAGGTGCACCTTGGAGTTAAAGGCTGTTCAGAGCAAAATGCAGTTCTGCATTAGGATTAGATTCCATGCAGCATTCCCATCTCAGCAGAACCCAGACGCAAAACGGTGGCAGGCAACAGAAGCAAATGGAGAAGGAAGAGCAGTAAATGAGCAAGAGCTTTATGCCATGCTGCTGGAGTGCTGCTGTCAGTGTCTGGCTGCCTCACCATTTATTTGGCAGATCTCAGCCAGGAACAGACTTTTCTAGAATTCCAAGTACGTTTTACCTTTCCTTCAAATTAAAATTTTAAAGCCCATGCCAAAAAGCAGACCATTTATACTGCAATATTTTCATTTTATTCTCTCTTCTTTGGGAGGTTCTCAGTACTGAGGCTTTTAAACCAATATCAGAGACAATTACAACGATATAAGGAAAATCATGGGCTTTACTGTAGAAAACTGAAGTCAATTAAGCACCTGAAAAATTATCTGAATGCTGAGATACTGAACTGCACAATGAATGGAACAGAGTAAAAGCACGTTGCTTTTGAATACCATGACGAGGTACATTTGGAAAATAAACAAATTAAAGCCATTTCTATTAACATCAACGACTTTCTTTCACAGGAATTACTCAGACCAGTTGCTTATCCCCACTCCCCAAGACTAATCAGTATCTAACTTATCTAGAGGGCACCATGGAGAATCTTATTTAGAAGACAGACATGCAAGGAGGGAAGAGGGGCTGGGAATGGAGGAGCCAGAACTGGAATTGCTGTCATTGTGAGAGAAGGAGACAGAGCAGGGTCAGGCCACAGTGAGCAATGAAGGGTCACTGGCCCTGTATCTGAAACCTGCAGCATCTGAACGAAGAGTGTATTCCAATGATGCTGTTGGGGAAGAGTAAAGCACTTCTCAGCCAGAGTCTTCCCACCAGCTCCCCTGTCGCTTCTGGTTGTACAGCAAAGTGTTAACAAGCCTGTACTCCACACAGCTCTGTGTGGCCTGGGACCCGACCATTTTCCATCACGAAAACTAGTTTACTCAGTCTAGTCTCCGAAAAGGCTTGAAGCAGCTTGTTCACTTCATCTCTCCCCCTTCCCTGTGTTCAGCAGCTCCCCAAAGCTCCTGGTTTAACAACAGCAAGAAACAGTCCATGTCACTGTTCATTTTGTACCCTTTCTCTCAGTATTGTTGGCAAAATAACTCTGATGATAATATTACTAATTGCAACCAAATGCAATGAATTCATTACAGATTTCATTTCATAAATAACTGTTTTGGTCTTACATTCTTAGATGCTTTCAGAAGTAATAAATCAATTAATAAACACAGCAAGTGTCTTCTTTTTCAGTGCTGACAAGGTACAAATTTTGTTAATTGTAGATGTCAAAGTCTGTCATTAAACTAGTAGGCATACTCTGCATAATAAATACCAAACAATCACCCTTAATTCTAATTTAATTTCTGCACTACGACACTGCATTTACATTTGGAAAAAAAAAAAGGAGCTGAAAATTATGCCTGCTGTGACTAGTTATCCTGAAAGAAATGAGAGGGGAAAAAAACCAACTTGTTATCAGATTCTTTAAACTTCATTATCTATATTTGAATAATTCTACTTTTTCTGAACAAAACTTTGTTTCTTTCTGGAATGTTCTGTTTGGAAATCATAGAACATACAAATTGGTCACAAAATTGCAAGCAAATTATAAAAAAAAAGGTAAGAACAGCAATAAATGGGCAATTTAATTAGAATGCATGCATAACTATGAAACAACTGTATGCTTTACTCTGTCTGGAAATGTTGATTTGCAAACACTGGGGCAAGAAATATGGTTCCAGAAGAACATTTGTGTCTCAAAACAAAATGGATATTCACATTGTAGCAATATAAAATATTTTTTCTCTGCAATCAGAGGTAGAAAAACTGTAACCTAAGCACTAGAAACTGGAGGGAAAATAAGCAGACATTGCCTTTTTATAGGTAAGCCCAGAAGACTTGAAGCAACCCATGCTGGGAGGAAAGTGCAAAATGGCACCATCGGGTTATACTGAAATACTCACATTTGAGCCTCTTGTTCTCTGCATCAGTTTCCAGATATGTTTCAGAAAGTATTTTCCTATTCTCAAAGAGCTCAGGATGAGCTGGGCTCTTAAACTTATTTCTCTATACTGAAGAAAATGTTTCCCTATTAAAGACTTCTAAAAATCACCTTGAGAAGTTTGACACTCGTCTGCAGCACGTTTAGCTTCCCAGCACAAAGTAATACAGGCAGAAATCTGATCTGATGCTTTTGTTTCTGAAACACTCAATGGCACATAACTCAGATGCAACCAAGAGAAACATGGGAAATAAATTTGTCCATCATGAATATTTTATGATCATCTGAATTTTGTGTCACTTTACAGGCCGTGTACTTTTCAGAACTGAGCAAATTAAGTATGTCAGATACGTTCAAAACATTGTTAAAAATTTAATTAGCCCAGAATTAATCTGGGGAATTAAGGAAATGTATTTTTTTCAGTTAGAAGTCATAATAATGAGCATGTTTGGGAAAAAAATCCTGTAACTTCAAATCTTTTTGTAGTTTTGGAAGTTGTTCCCTGCCAGTAATTTCCTTCAAAATTTCTGCTATGCTTCTTGTAAGATTTACAAAAGGAGTCTGGATTGGTGGAGTTTTAGGACAAAAGGAAGATTAATGTACATAGCACTGTCTCGCACTTCTAAATGCTAACTTTAGTAGTAAGATTTATTTTTAAGTACTTTTCCAAATTGGCTTGTTCCCTAATTTTACTGACTCAAAAACTATGGAACGTGGGGGAAGGACACTTCTTTTTCCTCCTTCCAAATTAGTTTTATTTCAGCATTTCTTTTGTTTGTTTTCTATAACGAGATAATTCTCCAAAGGAAATTTCTAAGGAGATAGCAACCTTTTTGGTCATTTGGAGTACTGAATCTCTGAAGGAAATGCTAGGTTACAGCAAGAGCTCCTCTCACAGCTCAGACCAAGTCTGATTTCCGGTATCTGCTGATAAAGCACTGCCTTCCCAGAAGAGACCACTGCTTAGCATTACACTGTTGGTCATCTCACAGATTCCCAAAGTGCTGATTGAGCTTTCAGTTTAATGAAAAAGTGATAAATGAATGGAGGCACAGCATCTGTACACGTAAGTTCTTCGGTGTATGCTCTTCAACATAAAAAAACCCCATAACACTGCCCAAAGCAAAATTATGTGGAATCACAAAGGAAGGTCACTGCAACAGCAGCTGAGCCCCCTTGTCTCTCCATCCACGAGCAGTGCAGATCCAGTGCAAGGACGAGAGGTCGTTGACTCAGGTTCTGCCAGCAGGAAGCACACGGAATGATCTGGGGAAAGCGTTTTCCATTGCCACCACCATGGATGCAGTAAGGAGAGTCAAATGGCTGCTAAAGCTGACCACCATCGGCCACGTATTTGTGTCAAAAGCACGTGAGAGTGCCAAACCTTAAATACAGGTAACTGTATTCACCAAGAATAAGATTACCAGCAACAAGGAAATAAGTATTTTAGGCACATTGACCCTCTCACATGTTTCGTCACCGTGCTATGGAAACCGAGGTTCACATCTTCAGTATAATTTCAATTCTCTGCAAATACAGCTCTGGTATAGAGCTGTGATATTCCCACTTCAGCCTTCATATATACAAAACGAGTTACATTGGCTGCCATCATGATGTTAAAAATGGAAAAGGGAGAGAACTGCCCAACCACCTATTCCACTTCTGAGCCAAGGAAACATTTTTGTTTGCTTAGTTTGGCTTTTTTTTCTTTTTTACAATATATACCTCAGAATGTATAGATAGATGGGCAATGTGATTTACAAGAATAGATGGGCAATGTGATTTACATTTCTTTTGTCATACTTTTTAATGAACTAATTAATTCTAGCAGTAATGAACTAGATAGTGCTTGAAATTCTTCTTGCTACAGGAAATAATTTGCATAAAATAATAAAACAAGAAAATTTTTTTCTTGTTGGACCTGTGCTGAAATATGGCCCACAGAAAATCTTATGATCTAGCATGTTGCAAAGGAACATCTATTCATCTAGGAAATAATTCAGACCCCACCAAGTAACAAGCAAAAGTGCTTTTCCCTTGCCACTACTGCTATTTGTGAAAAAGCAAACTGGGAGAGACCCAATAGTTGCAATCTGCTGGCTTTGAACTACCCACTCATTGCTATTCACACAATTACCAGCCAGTATGTGCATTTCTATTTATCATTTCTTCTTGGAACTAATCTCTAGGCTGAATCATAACCACATGAAAGATGACTTTTCCAAGGCAGCAGCATTTCAAAATTTAGTGTGTGCATCAAATGTGGCTTGCTTATTTTGATCACACTGCTTTTACTGAACACTCTCTGAATTACTGCGAAAAACACCCCACCCTCTCTCCTGTTCCTGCAGTCAGTGGACTCTCTACAAACCACCTTATAATGAAAAAAAGTAGAAAGGGTTTGGTTAAAAGGTACTTTTCAGGAAGTCTGTCAGCCTTCCTCAGCTATAGGAAAACAAATCTGATTCCCTACATTCACGTCACAGGCAAAACGAGCTACTTAGTCTCAAGCATGTGATGAAGAAGATACTGGTTATGAAGGTTTCAGGCAATAGTGAAAATGCTTTCTAACTGGAAAATCAATCTCAGTATTTTTAAAGAAAGGAAATCCAAATGTTCCAGAAAGATAGAAGAACTGTAAGAAGTTCTTATGAAATATAAATCAAGGTCTCCTCTTTGACATACCTACACACACATCTCACCCAGACACTTCAATCTCCTATTGAGAGATAGGAAACCAGTGACCGAAGGTCAGTCAGGCATAATCCCAAACCAGATTACAATATCCCTCTGTGTTCCCACCCTTTTAAAGATGCCAGGAACTACTCTAGAGTATTATTAGGCCTACAGTTGCATTACCCATGTTTTGGGTTTAAAAACAAGAAGTAAATTAATAAAAACATAAATCTGAAAACAACAGTGGGTTCCAAAATCATTCACTGTTATCCTGCTGGCACACAGATTATTTGTTTTTAATTTCCACCCAGTGAGCTGAAAGCATTATGCTCTTCCAGAATTTCTTACACGCACATCCAGCATTCAGCAGCTCACTCCTCCGAGTGACTTTGCATTGCCATCCCTTGTTTTTCAAAATGCCTCTGCTGTGTGAAAAATAAATAGCTTCCCTCCTCCACAGCACTATTCACTTAACATTGTGGTGTTAAATAAATATTAATATAAGACTAGACTCACACTGTTTTATTACAAGTAAGTGGTACCTTACTCTGCAAATATTTCCATTCCCTTTAACAGAGCAAGATATTCCTCTGCAGAAGTAAAGGAGGCAGAGCCTGGCTCAGCCCAGCAGCAACATTTACTCCTCTTCCCCCCAGCTCAGCTTGGCCCACTGGTGCAAACACAGAAACCTGCTGCCCGTGGGGAGGGCAGCACGGAAGGACAGCCCTGCAGGACACCACACTCGGCTCAAGCACCACGACACCCAAGCACATCAACTCCTTTCACCACATCACAACACCGTGCAGAACCCTTCCGTGCCTTCCTCTCAGAGAAGTGCACGTGAGCAAGGCCAGGGGACAGCAGGCTGGGCCAGAGACTCCCAAATTCAGCTGGCATCTAAGCCAGACCCACTTAAAACTCAGGCACAGAACAGTGTGGCAAGAACATGCACATGTATGCACTTGTACCTTTTCTCTCTCTTGGGTTACAAGAAAAGAAATCTAACTCCTGTTTTTGGGGAAGGGGACAAAATACATCCAGGCTTACAGGCACTTACCCACCTAACCAATCCACCTTGCTGCATATTGTCAGCTTGTAAAATACTCCCCTTGCTTCAAAGATTCATCTACTCTCTCCAGTTTTACTCTATGTGGTACATAGAATAAAACATCAAACATTATGCTACTCTGTGACATTTCTCCACAGCAAAAAGACTTCAAAGATGCAGCTTCTATTGCTCTTATTTTCTGCTGCTTGATTTTTGTGTTCTTTCTTAACTCCTGTTTACTATTTGTATTTTAATGCATACTATGTTGAATGACCTTATTTTTTAAAAGAAACTGTTTAAAAGTATTTAATCATTTGCCACGTTCCATCTATCTAATTCATATACTGAATTTCTATTGAGCTTCCTTCAGTTTGTCTTCCTACATTGTTCTAGTAACAACAGCATGCCAGCAACTAAAAGTAATAATTAGGTTCATGATATACACAAGTTACATATAAAAAAACCCACATAATTAAGTTTCAAAAGCCCACAGCTTTCATACCTGTATCCCCCATTTAGTGCTATTTTCAGATTTTCTTCCCATTTTTATTACACTAACTTTTCTAGAAGCTGCTGACCACATCTTTTTCTTCTTTTAAACAGGGGTCTCTGACTTGCCACTGTAAGCTCTTTCATATGCCTGTGCTGCTTTGGGCTGGGAAAGAGTTGATTTTCTTCCCAGTAGCTAGTGTGGGGCTGTGCTTTGGATTTGTGCTGAACACAAGGTTGATAACACAACATTTCCACAGTCATCTCTGCTTCAACCATTTTAGACCTCTGATTGGAGACAGGCATAGATACGTTCCAGTTTCTCTAAAAACAAGGCCCAAAATATTCCAATCAGACAATCAAAGATTTGGCCACCCAAAAATTAGAAGTATCAGGCCATAAGTGTCCAAGCAATCTTTAGGAACACCTCTGCCTTAGTAGCTAGGAGCCTAATAATGTATTCAACTGCACAGTAGTTCAGATTTTTTGAGAAAAATCAGATATCACAGTTAATTAATTCGGCAGAATAATAGAGAAGGTTTTATGATTCTGCAGGTTAGCTATAAACACAGATTAAAGCTAGGTGAACATACTTGGAGTTTCTGAAGTTGATAGTTTGGATGTAAGAAAACTAAAATTGCCTTGTGTCCATATTTTTCTGGAGTTTTGTATTAGTAACAAAAAAAAAGAAAGAAAAAAAGAGAAAATATTTAATCTGAGAGCTCTTTGTGCTTTATTTTTAACTTTCTAATAAGCAGTCAGACTGAAACTTTCAGAATTAAACTGATGATTAGATCACAGTTAGATGTTAAAGCAGCCAGAAGAGGTATGAATACAAACCAGAAAGGGCAAACGCGACAACTCTTGTATCAAGGTCTGCACAAAGGCTGCAGGGAGACCAACTCCTTCATAGTGACACCTGGTTCTGTGCAGACTCTGGATTTTGGCTGGAAGATGGTGTCCCACAGCTGGGGGGCAGCCAGCCAGTGCTGCCAGCCTGACCCGGCTCCCACTGTGGAACAGGTGGAGGCCTGATAGCTGAAAGGCCGCAAGGCAGCACAAGGACTAAAGAGAGACAATTCAGTTCTTCAAAAGAGAAGAGAAAATCCCTGTTATCTGTCGTGCACACTCAAAAAATGCTGTTTTATCACAGAAGTAAGCTCCTGAAAACATCCTCAAAAGAGGTACTTTGAGTCAAGAAAAATGCTTCATTTTCTTCTCAAGGTTTTTTCGCCTAATAATATTGTTTTGTGTTTTAATGTGTTTTGTGGTTTAATTTAACCATTATGAAATGCACACCTGACTTTGAAAATGTGAAAACAATTTTACATCATCATTTTTTCTCATCACGCTTTATTAGTCAAATTCAGCATGAAGCTGTGAATGACAAGTAGTCTCACACCTACCTTGGGGGCAGGGGAGAGGAAGAGAAGAGAGGGAAAAAGAAGGAAAGCATAAGGGTTTCTACAGAGAGCTATAAAATCATTAGTGTCACATTAGAGGACAGGGGAATATTGCTCACCCTCTCTTCTGATGAAGAATTAAGTGGTATTGAATGGTATTAGCAGGTTCAAAACAAGAAAGGCAGCTTTTCCCACACAGCTGACTACTACTAACCTTTAGATCTCCTTGCCATGGACCTTATGAATTTTTAAGTCTTAGTTTTAAGAGGACTCAAAAGGCACCAAGACAAAGTCACAGAATAAAATTACACAAAGGATTACGAAATACAAACAGGCTGCTTCTGATCCTCTCCCCTAATTGGTTGGGTGCCTGGAGATTATTCCAAACAGCACAGTGACATCTTCCTCCTGTACTTGTGCTGTCCCGCAGGCAGCACCGCTGGACACTGTCTCATGCCAGACACCCAGTAGGATGGACTTCTAAGGGGAGCAATCTCTCTGTGCTTGCACCTGTGCTCCTAAGCAGGCTGAGTAAATATTTGTTGTAAGATACCAACGCAGCCTGAGCCCCATAACTGTGTGTTACTATCCTTGACTGTGCTTATTTTCCTCCATTTTACATAACTGAGAGAAAAGCAGAAATTCCACTGGCTTTGCAAAACTGCATTCCCCCCAGATGAAGGTTTAGAAACCACAGCATGCAAATACATTCTCAAAAGATGTGCTGGTAAAAATGCAAGCACAAGCACTCTCATTTATCAGGACAAACTGAATGACTGCATGCACAGTTCTGGAGCAGGAATGCACCAAAGCCATGCACAGTGCTTGCAGACAGAAAGGACTGTGGAGTAACCCCGGAGCTGCCTCCACCACCAAGTGTGGATTACAACATTGTACATCAGCTTTTCACCAGGCCTGAGTTTGTGTATCTTCAGATGTTTTAGGGCAAATAGTTACTTGCACTTACTGTGTTCAGGCACCCTTACTCTGCACAACTGACAACTGACAATATACTCTGAACTTAGTAACAAGGAGCGCATATTTCCTAAGAACATGATGCAAGCTTTTACTAAGGTAGATAACATAAAACCCAGAGACATCAGTATCAGCAACAGTGTAAATTAAAAATTCCAAATAGTCACAAAAAGGAAAGAAAGAATTGTAAGTCAGGGATCTATTCTTAACTTTATCTTGACACGCAAAATGGCTTCTACTATGTTGCTTTGTAATCTTGAAATTCTAATACAACAACAGAAATCCTAGACAAGAGCTGGAAGTGGGCAGCATATGTCCCTGCAAGCTCTTTGGACTTTACTCCAAACCTATTCCTTCTGTGCAGAAGCAGAAGCCAGAAAGAGATGTGATTTATTTCTAACAGTTTACAGATCTATTAATTCTTACTAAGCAAACATGTTACTGAAAAGCTACGTGCAGCCTGCTAACCTTTATCAAAACCCTTCCTTACTTCAGTGCTCATAGGCAAGGCGCTGCCATCATACTAAGAGCTGAGAGAAAAGCAGAAAGATTCTTGCAAGAGGCACAGGATTTATACATCAATTGTAATTTGCACTACAAAAAAAGAGGCTCAACATAACAATGACAGATTACAGGAGCATCCCATTGTGATTTTTGATACAAGAAGAAATACTTAGTATTCAATCAGACATCTTTACTGTAATGCAATAGAAGGTTGTAACAAAGGCGCAGAATCCTCCACTATTCAGGCTGATGCACAAGGCTAGAAAGAAAATCACATTTCTATTTTTGGTCTCTGTGACGTTGACTACATGAGGTGCATGTAAGCCTAACAACTACCATTTACTGACTGAAAACATTTAGCAGGCATGCTGACAAACCCTTTGCTGTAGTTCTGCAGAGACAATGCCATGAAGGAGATTTAGCGTGAGAAGGAAATGCCAGAACTGAGAGAAGAGTCACCAAGGTACAAGGGATGTCAGCACATTCCCATATGCTGTACCTGAGCCTGCTATCATAGATGCAGCTGAAGGCACTTTCACACCCCAGAGAAGGGTGGTGAGTGGAAGCTCAACATGGGGAAAACCCATCCAGCCCTTATTCTGCTGAGGGGCCCTATGGGAAACGCTGAGTGCAGCACCAACCAGACCTTGGAGGTTCACAGGTTGGATACTCCTCCTCTAGGCAATCGATTTTCAATCTCACAGCAAGTCTTTTTTTAAAAAAAAGTATTTTAATTTAGTGGCTGCACTGGAGACAGCAAAACTGTGTTGCTTGGAGCTCTTTTAGGGTGACAGAGCTTTGTCTCACAGTCTGAGCTGTACCCAAAAGCTGGCAGGAGACTCTAGTTCCAGCCAGCTCATAGAGAAACCTCTAAAGGACACGGTGCCCCACAGCATCTTGAGGCCAAAGTGAAACTGCCACAACAGTAAAAGGTACAAGTGAAATTAAATTGCAGTCCCTCACTCTCTGAAACTTTACCGTCAGATAAATGACATCACCACAAATTAGTCACTGTGAGTGTATATAATTAAGTCAAGGTCAATCATCTCTACACTGGGTTGTCTAGCTAAGCATAGGATTGTGATTAGACTCAGAGATTTCTATAATTCAATATTTCAAATGGCAGTTTTCAGTGATGTGTCATTAAAAGACACACTAATACTGTGCAAAAATGGCTACAAATGCAGGTCTGCTTTGTAGATTTCTAATCTAAGAGGCACTAAGACTTGCTAGAACTGCCACTTGATTTACAGTCTATTTTTCAGGATCTAGCTTACAGAAAAGCCACCCCAGAAAGTGCCTAAGGACCTGGAATGGGAATCTGGCCATCTGGGTTTAGCACCTGGGTCTGTCAGAGATTTCCCGTGTGACCCTCGGCAGGTCATTTAATGACAAGGGACGAACAATAAGAAATATGTAGAGCAAAACTATTAATAAAGTTAAGTGACTTTTATGGGCAACTGGACTCTGACAGGTTTAGGAAATCTCACAAGGTACCGAACTCTTTTGTAACTTCCAACTGTTCAGAGGGAGAGGTTAATTCCCCATCACTGCAACAGGAATCATGCGTCCTCTGCCTTAACCAGTTCTGCTTCAGAGCAGTATCTTTGACAGGCTGACTGCAATAGGCAAGTCTGAGGGTCTCAATTTGCTAAGGACATTTTACTGTTGCTGACCTGAAATCGTGAAACACCACCATCACAACCACTGTCCTCAGCCCTCAGTGAGGGCACAGGTCAGCAGGAACTCCTCAGCACCTCGCAGTAACACACATCACTGCCCAAACCCAACTTTTTAAAAATGGAATCTGGAGTTGGAATAGTGTCAGACAAGTAAAAGAGCCACCACTGGCATATTTTGTGTTCTGGAACAGATCTCTTCAAGTTGAAAAGCAAAGTAAGTCTGTGGTGGTTGGCATAGCAAAGTCAATTCATCTGCTCCGGAGTAGTCTGTGAGCAACACTACTTTGACCATCTCAGCTGTCTGACAGATATTCTATCCCTCCCTCTCTCATGCTGAGCTTGTTTACTCATCTCAGTTCATTCTTAGACTACAGACTGACATAATTTCTAATTATTGTGGACCACCAATGCAAAATCCTCAGTACCATGATCTTTCATGATAAAAGCATATATAATCTCAACTTCTCACTGAATTCTCAAGGAATGTAAAACCTTGCTCAGTTTCCCATTTTCTCCCCAGCTCTGTAACTTCCAGAGGTATGTTAAAAGTATTTCAGTTCTAGGAAAAAATGCTCATAAAGTCTTGTCTTCATTGGTATGAGATCACTTTATACTGTGATCAACTCTCAACTTTCCCCCAAGGGAGAACACAGAGAGGAGGCATGTTGGGCATGTTGCCAGATGGCCTAGACAGGAGGCAGACCCTGCACTAAAAACATACTGCAAGAAGCTGCCCAGAACCTGAGAAAATGAGAGACAGAGGAATGGCAGCATGACCCACAGCTCACTGCAAGACTCCACAGAGCTGGCAGACCACAGAGGAGAAAAAGGCAGCAATAGATAACAAAACTTTTTTTTCCACAGGGAAAAATTACTGCACCAGTTGAAACAGTTGAACCTATCAGGCTGTTGCTGACAGAAAATGGGGGAACCTCACTAACCTTCTTTCTACTCCAGCAGCTTCCTCACCCCTGCTTCCCAGCCACCTCCTGTCCCTTGCTGATACCCAATGGTGCTCAGCAGACTGGGATTGCCATGGCCCATCCCCTCTCTTTCTGCCAGGTCAGTGAACTGAATGTGGCTGCAGACAGGGTCTGAAGAGGGTCGGAGTTGCTGTACACAAAAGAAGTGACAGAAGTGTGCACCAGAAACAGGGAGGAGGAGACAGCAGGGATTCCTTGCTCTCAACCACTGAGATCTACCAGATTCAGTCCAGTCACCTCACGTAGTTTTAAATTATTTGGAACTACTCAAGCTTTTAGATTATAAATTGTCTTTCAAAGAAAGAACAACCTGAGAAGGCTTCTGCATAACTTTTTGCATTGGTGGTATGTTCCAGAATCACACAGAAGAGAATGCATTTTCAGAAGATTACAGCACTGCTGGAGTGCAGAAAAACTATCCCTCCAAAAAAGAATATCGAAAATCTCCCTACAGTCACGAAATGTAATCCATTCGTCAGTGGAGATGCAAAGCTGCTTTTATTGTGAATTACTAAGGTCTTTATTTCTATATATACAGAAAAACCCCATTTTTCTCAATACTCACAAAAGCTCCTCAGGTATGAGATCTCATAGAAGGAATTGCATGAATGCCTCCTTACCTTTCCCAGAAAAGTGGAATGTGTAACAGGGCAATAAGAATGATAATGGGTCTCAAGCACTGAAGAAATGAACACAGCTAATGAAGAAGAACTGTTCTAGCAGAGGAAGGCAATTCTGAGTAGGCTTCAAAGTGACTTCCTGCAGTTCCCAATACTATTAAGGGATGATAAAAAAGAAACCTGAGTAAAGATAAGACAGATGAAACAACGAGGGTGAAGATTAAAGAGCTGTTAGAAATGGAACGGACAGGAGCTATAAGCAAAAAGAAAAGTGATTTTCTAGCTTTCTTAATGCACCAAGTACGGGGACATGTATTGAAAGATGATGACGTTTAAAAGAAGTCATTCCAAGAGACACCACCACTGCTGTGCTTGCGCAAGAACCAAACTCATTAGGAGATGGAATTAGCATTAGGAAGAGGATGGAGGGAGGAAGCGCCCTGAGGCTCTCCCTTGCTGGGCTCGGCCAGTAGGTGTCACAGCAGTCAATGCTATCGGTGCACAGCGACTCCAGGCCACAGAGGTGTCTAGCTTGGAGAACGTTAAATTACTGTACTTAAAATAAATCGGCTTTAATTAAAATTAAAGGCAAAAAAAAAATAAATAAAAAAAGAAGTCATTAGTAATTTCTATGACTTTCTATCAGATATTTCAAGTATCCTTAAAGAGTTTGGAAAGAACGCAAACAGATTGCCAAACATGTCAGCAAATACCACAGCTCTTACACCTGCACTTAGGGCTTTAGCGAGGCATTAAACACTCTGTGCTGGCACAGGTTAAAAGAACAGAGATGCTTGCTGCCCCCTCCCCAGCTGTATTAGCCAGCCTAACCAGCACACATGGCTGAGGTTCGTTCCCAGACATGCCTGGTCTGAGAACTGCAGCTAGAAAACATCAGGCTGTCACAACACGAACACAAAGCCAGAGCAGTATGAGTTGCAGAAGCAAGAGAATTTTAAATAATTTTTTAAAATTTTCTACTTCAAAGGAAATCAAAAACAAACACATCTAGGAGAGCTCCTTGGGTTTAGCCTCTTTTTTCCTGATGCGAATGCTCCAGCAGCAAAACTTCAGGCTGAGTGTTTTCCTACCCTTTCCCAGCACTAAGGGAAGCAGATGGGCTCTAATCATGCTCTGGTATAGCAAAGGGAAGAAAAGCATATGATGGCATTCCCCATCATGAGTCTGCCTTTATGCTTGCCAGTCAGCTGTGCACATATAAAGCAATCATGACTTTGTTTGGCATTTCCTCTGGAACATATGGTGATTTACTATGCAGTTTCCAGCATGTATTGACACTGTTTTGAATTGCACTTAAATCCTTCCCTACTACACACAAAAACATAAATACATGAGGTTTATGTTTAGGGTCATGTCTACCCGATAGCAGAAGTGTCCTACCAACAGCCACAGAGAGCTGCTGACAGCCTCCCGGTCCCCAGAGCCCAGAGATTTCAGTGGGAGGAAATGGCTTTGTTTTGGGGGGGAGACCATGACAACTTGCTGCAAAGCAAGACCACTTTAAACAGCCCACCTGTGTGCCCAGAGGACCCCCACTGCCTGGGTGAGCACACCAAGTGGATTCTGTTTATCAGCATCCAGTCCTCCTCTATCCTCTCTGCCTAGTCCCACTGAGTAGTGGGTTGCATAATGATCCAAAAATAGATCACTAAAATATGAAAATTATTAGACATACTTAATAATAATCCCTGCAGCTAAATTTTTCATAGCAGGCAATTGGCTGCCAGGTTACACAACACAGCATCCAAGATGTGAGTCAGAGCAAAAAAGAGAGAACATCAGTTAAAAAAGCCCCACAGATTTAGGCAGTGCTCTCAGTTCATTACTTAAATACATCAGCTGTGGCAACTGGATCTTCAAACCCTGTGCAACTCTGGAACAAGTAACAGTTCTCTTTTCTCACGAGTAATTGAAGAAACCATCCAATAATTAATCTCCTCATGCCAGAAAATACACCTTTTTCTTCAGTAGCACTGATATGAAGAACACAAGCTAGATTTAACAGAGTTAATAAAATTTTGTAAAATTAAGAGAAATACCAAATAAAATTCCCTATGAAACACCAAGATCGAAATATTTTTTTATTGTATGTTTTTGTTAAAACAAAAAAAACCCCAAAGGAAATCCATTGGATTGCCACAGTGTCTGCTGATCTTTATAGTCATATTTCTAACACTCCTGAAACACTGAAGGGAGGAAACATAGTTCATCTTTCAAAAGACACAAGTAATTCCAGTGAAAAACTCTTTAGCCCTTTACTCCTAGGGAAAATAACCATACTGCCCACAAGATGCATCTCATCAAGAAAATGTAATTAGGTATAATTACTTCATCTTGCTTTTAAGAAGCTATTACCACTTGCTGTTCTTGGTGCATAGCCTCCACCTTCTTTAAAATACATGTACTAAAAAACCTGACCAAAGTAAACCAGGATACTGAACATACATTTACTTCTCCAAGGAGAAGAGATGACAAAGAATAAACTACATAAGGCAGATGTTCAGGTGTTAGTGGGTTTGCTTTGTGCTTCACCAAAAGACACTGGGATAACACAGTGCTAAGGGCAGTGAGTCTTCCTAAATCTGGATAAAACTAGGGAAAAAAAATAAAAAGCAAATATTTTAGTGGTACAATAACTGAAACGAAGCAGGTGAAAACAGGCTATTTATAGCACTTTTAGAGCCTGAAAAGTGCAAAAGCAAAAAAACTGCCTTTAAACATCTAACCTTGGGTCGCATTAAGCAAGCCAGATAAGAAGCACTCATGATTGCTCAAGGCACTTGGGTGAGTGGTTCGCTCACCCGAAGCTCCCACCCTTCTGCAAAAAGCTGCTGACTGCTGGCTTCCAGCTCTGAGAAGACTTACTGAGGCCCAAGAACGACCTGAACAAGAGTGCTTCACAGTATCACGCTCAGTCATCAAAACCTTGGTTTCAACAATGGCCTTATCAAAACAGGTTTATCAGTTAAATTTAGGCTATTGTTGTTTTCCAAAGCCCCTGCTCCAGTCTCACCTAAAGCTGCACACATGCAGAGCCCCACCTAAAGGGGTAAGAAAAAGCTTTGGTGTTCTGCATTCAGTTACTAGCTTTAAATTACAAGTTTTGTAGAGCCTTGTAACTCAGTCCCTCACAATGTAACTTGCCAGGTTGTAGAGGGGAGATGTTCTCTGGAAAGCACAGGTTTCATGGGAAATCAAAGTGGGAGCTCCTGCCTGGGTGGCAGCACTAGAATCACAATCAAGGAAATAAAAGGAGCTTGATGGCACCCTAACAAGCATGAGTCAATGTATTTCATGCTTCTCTGCCATCAGGAGAGGCAGAGACGTTTTACCAGTGCCCAATAAAAAGAGCAGTTTAATTTCCAATGTCTAGCAAGCAGCTTGTTCCAAATCTGTTGTTTGCTTCATTGGAGTATAAAACAAAATCAAAATTAAATCATTTGTCTGTTTCTCTAAATCACTTAGGATGTCTAAAGGCAATTGAAGCTTTTTAATAGGAAACAAAGAATATTTATATCGCAAAACAATCTCAAACAATTAATGTTATGCTTTTAAAGTGTTACTCTTTCTGCATTTAATGCAAGTTGCCATATCAATACCCTAAACAGAAAATAAAATGGGAAGCTTCCTAATGCAATCCTGATTAGTATGTTCTAAGATAAGCATACGGGAACTAAAGAATCAGGGATCCAGGAATAGCCAAATAATGACTAACATTAGCTTCCTTTACATTACAAAGGTAATTTGTTTAGCTTATCATTATTATTACCGTTATTACTGTTGCATCTTCACACCCTACTCCTATCTGCTCAGTCTTGTGTTACTGGCCATGCAGAATTCATGTCCAGCACTTAAAAAAGTAAAGAGACTAGAAGCCTCTGGTTAAAGATGGATCAGGAATTTCTTCAGTAGAAGTGTTCACCACTGGTGTCAGATCCATTTTAGGAGGCTCCCAGACATAAGAACTATTCCTATTTGTTTGTTTGTTGCACAGCTCCATGAACCATGAAACACCCTGCACTGAACTGTGCTAGATTTCAAAGCAAGAGTTTTTGCTAGAAACCTCCAAATAGCTCGGAACAGTAATCGTTTGTAAAAATCTTATTTTCTCCCAGATCAACTAACTTTGACGCTTCTATGGTAAAACTACCAATGTTCACTGTCAAGCTGCCCTTCCAGAATGTTCCTGAGCACTCTGTATGCCATATGACCTCAGGCTGGAGCAGGAATGTTGTCTTCTCTGCTGCTGCCCAGCCTGGTGTCTCCAGCAGGCTCTACCTGGTCTTCACTGCATCCCTGGGAGAGGACCTACTGCCACAGACACCATCCCTTGGCAGCTAAGGCAGTCGAGTCTCTATTAACACACTGGTCGTCCACACCACTCCCACAACACAAAGCAGCCCTACGGAAGGGACCCTGCCTAGCTCTGCTACCCACCAGCATGTGTTCAGGTAAGGTGAGGGAAATGAAGAAAGAAATCAGCAGCAGGAGAGATCCAGATCTCTGAGAGGTCAGCCTTCCTTGCCTGACTCCCTACACTCATCAAGGACTGTACGTGAAAAGCCAACCACCACTGATCTCTAGCAGCTTGTTCCAGTGGACTTGTTTGCTCACATGGAGCAGAACCACCCTTCTCCCTGCTTCTTCAGGCTTTTTTCTCCACCACTGTCTCCTGAGAAGGTGCTCCCACAACTCACAATATGACATGGCTCACAGAGCATGAGATGTCCTGCCCGTCTGAGCAGGCCCAGGCCATGGCTGGCCCAGGCCACCTTCAAAGGCTGCTCAGAAGGTGTGGGGCTCAGCTGCTGATGGGCAGAATACAGCAAATCACACATGCAGAGTAAATCTCAAAGGAAAACGATCTGGCACTGTGCTCAGGCAGGGGTAGGCAGCGTGCATGGTGTGTATTGGTTTGGCACAGCCTGGTTTTGGGTAGCACGGGGGTCACAAAAATGGCTCCTGTGAGAAGCTGCTGGAAGCTTCCACCATGTCCGGCAGAGCCAATGGCTGATGGCTCTGAAGATGGACATGCTGCTGGCCAGAACTGGGCCAGTGAGAGAGGCTGGTGATGACATATTTAAGAAGAAAACCAAAACAAAGTCACAAGATTTTGCTTCTAGTCAGAGAAGAGGAGGAGGTGAGAACAGGTGAGGGAGAACTACACGGCGACACCAAGGTCAGTGGAGAAGGAGGGGGAGGAGGTGCTCCAGGCGCTGGAGCCGAGGTTCCTCTGCAGGCCGTGGTGAAGACCATGGTGAAGCAGCTGTGCCCCTGCAGCCCATGGGTCCACTGGGAATGCAGAGATCCACCTGCAGCCTGTGAGGGAGGTGCCCACACCGGAGTGGGTGGGTGCCTGGAGGAGGCTGTGATCAAGCGTGAGACCCAGTGGAGAGAGAGGGCCCTTGCTTCCAGGCTGGAGCAGCCTGTCCTTGGAGGGCTGCACCCCCTGGGAAGAGACCCACGCTGCAGCATTTTGGGAGGGCTGTGTGCCCGTGGGAGGGGCTCATGCTGCAGCAGGTGTGGTTTGGCTGCTGCTCGTGAGAGTGGACCCATGCTGGGAAGTTCATGGAGAACTGTCTCCCATGGGAGGGACCCCACGGCCTCACAGGGAAGGACTCCTCTCCCTGAGCAGCGGAAGGAAATCTCAGTGATAGACTGACCAAACCCCCCCTGCCCTGCCTCCCTGTGTTGTCAGTGGGAAGGAGGGAGGGCCTGGGTAGGGGGGCAAGGTGTTTTAAGGGCTTATTTTACTTCTCATTACCCTCCTCTGATTCTGTTAGTAATAAATTTCACTTAGCAACCAAGGTTGAGCCTGTTTTGCCCTTGAAATATTTCTCCCGCTCTCCTTATCTCACCCATGAAGCCTCTATTAACCCTTTTTTCCTCTTTTCCTTCTTTTTGCCAGCTGTGGCAGGGGAGGGGGAGCGAGCGACTCTCGTGGTTGCCTGGCACTGGGCCAGTGTCAAACCACGACAGTGGTGTGACAAGCCAGTCTCAGATCCCAAGCACACACAGTTGCTAAGTGAGTCTGGGGAGTCTGAGCAACCCACAGTTGGCACTCACCCAGCAACCATGGAGCAGCAGCTTGATCACATGTTGTTTTTGTAAGGTGGGAGGGCTGCAGGACGCAAGCATTATATATCTATTCTGGTCCTTAAAGCAGCTTTGTCGCTCATGTTCACAAAGGAGGAGCAGGAGCATCAGGATCAATCGTGCACCATTTGGGTACCACGTGGAAATACCAATTAAGACTGCTTTCTGATGACCTCCATGGCGGAGGCCCAGCAGCATGACCTGTCCAGTGGGAGACATGGGCTTCATATCCATGCCACACAGCTTTCGAAGCAGCATTTTTTACGAGTGTGGTAGATCACTGGTCCAGGTTGCCCAGTGAGGTGCTAGATGCCCCATTCCTGAAAACATTCAAAGTTAATTGAATGGGACTCTGAACAACCTGACCTAGTTGAAGAGGTCCCTGCTCACTGCAGTGCAGTCAGACTAGATAACCTTTAAGGGTCCGTCTCAACACTCACTATTCTGTGATTCTGTATCGGGTCCCTCTGGCTCAAGGATGTGTTATGGTAGCCGTAAGACATGATGCAGTGGGTACCACTGTGGTCCCATGTCAGACTTTCTAGAAGGCACTGTGTTGGTAGGTTAAGCCTTGGGTATTAGACCAACCTTGGATACAGACAGCTGAAAAATGACCCCAAGTGCAGTTATGTCACCAGAAGATGCTCCTGACTTCATCTTCTTCTGCTGGCTGCTTTACTAACATTCCTTGGCGATCATGAGAGTGTAGATGTTGCTGTATTGCAGCGTCTGTTGTCAGGAAGGAGTGGCAGATGGGCTGTCAAATGGTGCAGTCTGAAGGGTTTCTTTGGGGGCCAGCTAGGAAAAATGTTGGTGAGACAATGTGAGGTTGCTCCTTATTGTTTTTATTGTGTCCACTCGGTGTAGTAAAACTGAGACACTGAGCTGTCTCTATCCCCAGTCACCAACTGCTGCCCTATAGCCTTGTGGATCACAGAGCACCAGCTGCTCCATTCATCCAGGTTTTTTTCACCCGCCTCCATGGAGAGACACCAGATGCTCCACTCCCCTCCTGCCTCTTCCTCTGTTTAACTTACTTCTCTACTGAGAGGCTCTCTTGGTACATGCAGCATTCAATAAGGGGAAGAGGGACAAGCCTGTGTTTCAAATACCATTTTTCTGGCCTCTCCTGACAACTTTGTCCTTGTTTTTGCTCCCTCAGTTGCTTCCTTTAGCACACTTGTACGTACTATTAAACACTTACAGGCTGGGTTTTGTTTCAAAGCAGACACAAGGCCTTTTGCAGCACAAAACTAGAGTCTGCTCTTCCACTACACAAAGCATAACTCAACATATTATGCCACGTGCTGCAGACCTTCAAAGGTCTTCTTCACAGAGTAGAACATATGACTAGAATGGTTCCATTCCTCGTTGTCACTGAGGATCACTGTACAAGACAGCAAGTCACTTAATCCTCTAAATTTCAGTTTCCCTTCACATAAGGACAATAAAGCATTCCATCTTATCAAAAAGAAAAGAAGAAATATGGCCCCATATGAGCTCTTTGGATGAAGTGCTCCATTTGTAGACCTTAAAATGTCCAGTAAAGAAATTCCAACATGTAATCAAATGACAATATTATTAAAGGTAATTTGGTAGAGGCCTTATAATTCTACAAAGCGTGCCTTTCTGAACAGCTCTCTGAAGAGCATAATGGGGTTTGGAAAATCTTACTGATTGGAAAATGTGGTGAAACAAGCAATATGCATTATTTCATGAGAGATTCTCAGAGAGCATACCTAGAAACACCCCCTCCATATTTCTGAAGTTATGCCTTCACATCTCTAACAAATACACTAGATCTAAAAATAACAGAGCAATTGCAAATTTTGATGGACTTTTATAAATTTTGGAAATATATTACAAACCAGAACCCACAAGTTTTCCAGACTCCCTTCATGGCTGCATCTGTGTTACAGAATGGTTTGGGTATGAATGCTGAAGGTCATTTAGGAGCTACTTTGATTGTCAAACACAAATGACCATTTTCAAGGTTGCTGAAAAAGACCACTGTAATGCTTTTATGTTACAGGATATAACTGATCCCAAATGACATCCCAAATAAAAGCTTTTCATTATTACTTCTTCATTTCACTCCCATGAATTTGTCATTGGACTAAATGTGAATCTCCTCTTTCAGAAAGGGTACAGGATAATCACTAAGAACATGTAAGCCACTTGCTGCTTGAGCAATTTGAAAAATGCAAGCAAGGAAAACCAAAGGTTAATATTTCTAGACTACACCAAATTTCTAATGGCAAAGCCAATATCCATTTGTTAGAGCTAACACTATTTTCTTCCTCTATTATTGCTTTGCATCTTAGCATGACCAAAGGTTACAGCATCCTTGTATTTCCACTCTAGCCAACTATCTGATCAAGTATGTGATGGAAGTCAACAGCAATTTTGTTTTCATTAATCAAGATAATAACTGGCCATAAATAACATCTTTGCAGTGAAGTAACAGTGAAACCTTGAAAAACAACAAATTGCACGTCCCCCTACTTAGAGGAAGACTGCAACGTGCCTCACTTCTGCATCACTGGATATAAAGCATGCTGGAATTTACATGACATTTAAATTTTATACAAAATCCAGGCATCAGCCTTGAAGATGGGAGAGACAGATGTACCTATTCCAGTCAACCTGGGTATACCATTAGTTCTTTTTAAAGTATTTTGTCTGGGTTTAGGTTTATTTTTTGGTGTGGTTTTTTTTTGTTTTTTGGGTTTTTTTTTAAAGAATCAAGGTAAAAAAGAAGGTTCTAAAAGGAGAACATAATTGTGTATTCTCACATAAAGACAATGCTTACAAAAGTAAATAATCCTATGTATTACAAAATTATTGTGGCAGAAATTTTCTTGGATTCTCTGATGTCAGCTGTGTAAATGAATAATGAAAAAATTTTGTTGTGTAGTATATTTATTACAGAGCATATGAGAGAAATGACCAACCATGAAGTGTATCAGAATGGTGGAAGCACATCCTCTGAAATTTTAAGATGGAGGCACAGTACCTTTAGATAAATTGCAAGGCAAAGCCAGGTTGGGGAATGCTGGGGAAATGGGGTAGATGTGGTTTGCCAAAGTCACAAAGACTTGGAACAGTGCATGTGTGGAGTGTTTTCTTTCTGTGTTTGGAAAAGATGCCAGGAGATGGTGACAAAAAGAAGAACCACAAAGGTATATGGTATTAAAAGCACAAAGTATTAAAGTCCAAACACTTCTTTAATTGGGTATTGGGTTTTCACATTCATAATGCTGTACTAATTAAAAATGGATTTGGCAGACTTAGCTCCTGATAAAAATCTGGTGAAAACATTATGCAGTCTCACAGCTGTACAGAGAGACAATGGATTTGAACCTGTGGATAATTAAGACCCCTTCATGTCCAGCTGCATGGCTGTTTGTGGATGGTGAAATTCCCACTCCAGGTCCTATAAGATCAGCATTTTGGGACACTGAGTATACTGAGAGTAGCCTACCACTGTATGCTCCTGCTTCAGTTGAGGGAGTTGTTACTGAACGCACTGTATATATATATGTGTGTCTTTATATTCTCATATATACACACACGATGCTGAAGTTCATGCCCCATTTTGTAATGTAAAAAGCAAAAGAGAAAATTAATGGGAACAAAAAATAAAGCCATTAAAAGAGGGAGAATATTAATATTTTCAAGTAAAGCTGAGTGTAAGGCCCCTCTGCAGTCTGCTAATTTAGAAAAATTACTCAAAAAACACTTAGTACATTCATTTGTATAGGGATTTTACATTCTACATCAGTGTCAGGTATC
This sequence comes from Machaerirhynchus nigripectus, assembly GCA_013397975.1. Classification (NCBI taxonomy): domain Eukaryota; kingdom Metazoa; phylum Chordata; class Aves; order Passeriformes; family Dicruridae; genus Machaerirhynchus; species Machaerirhynchus nigripectus. The sequence goes on along the minus strand of VZRQ01010146.1, from coordinate 1,187,523 downwards.
ACATTTCTGTTTGAAAATCTGAATCCAAACAGGTGTTTGACGTAACAGTGCCCTTCCTTTTGAGGAAGGAATCATACACAGTTTGAGCAAAAACCCAGTTGCTGGCTGCAAAATTAATACCAAAAGAGAGGGATGATTTGTGATCCTACTCTCAATGTATTTCTCAAAGTAAGTTCTTATACTGAGTCACAGCCCAACACACCCCTTAACACTTGATTTTAGCTGAAGGAATAGTTGGTAGCTACAGTTATAGCAGATGACTGGCAAGGTGCCCTATCAAGTTTTGTTTGCAACTGGCTCATTCCCATGATAGCAAAGCATACTGGATTTCAAATTCAGAAACTCTCACAAGGCCACACCTCGTCGTTACTGCACTTCAGGTCCAGCAGTCAAACACTCCAATGTCACACTGGAATGGGCAGCAGCCTGTAGAGCAGGTTGACATCAGACACTGTATTACCTGTGTGACTGCTTGCAGCAGGCCTGAGAGTAAGGAATGTGGCACGCTCCTGGCTATTGTCCCCCAGCAAGATGCTCATTCAGAGGCAACTAAAAGGCTGACTCTCAAGGATGGATACAGGAAAAACATCAGTTGTCTACACACACAGATTAGTTTGACCTCTCAGTGTTTACTGTTCATCTTTTCCCAGATCAAGCTCGGAAATTGCTTTGGTTCACACAAAATCTTCACAGGATTTGTTAGACTTAAGGTGATCTACTTCTTTTACGTCCATCATGGGGCATAGCAAATATAGCCCTTGGAGGAACTATGGAGACCTGGCTGAGGCACACAAAGAGGGAAAGGACCTCCTTTGTCTTGCTGTCCAAGAGCTCATCGTTACAATGAAAGTCCCAACATTTAAGCAAGAAAACAGAGGACCTGTAGGTAGAGTTTTCTCTGGAGCCAGGATCACAAAGTCTCTCTACAAAACACTAGCTGCAAACTCCAGAACATACTTCCTTTTACTTTCTTTTTTTGTTTTCCCATAGGGGGCAGTTATTTCAGCTTTCATTGCAGTGCCAAAGAAAGGCTCAATCTGATCACTTAGATTATAAAGTTTGATTGCTCAAGGGTGTAGGTTGGCCAATGTAACTTGGCTTTCATATTGCACAGTTATCTACATCCTCGCTCCTCCATGGAGTACCTTGAACAGGATTTCAAGGATCTGCAGTCCTATGAGTTCAGCTCTTAGTGACCCTAGAGAAGACCAGAAGGTCAAAGCTTATCATACCAGGAAATCATTCCCTTTTAATAAGTTTGTCCTGGACCCAGCTGCTTCCCAGACCAGAAAGCTCATTTTTAGAAAAAAAATAATACAGGAGGGTATTAAGTCACTGTTCTGTCTTTTGCTTGGTCAGTCGTGCTCCACAGTGAAGCACCAGGTTATACCAAAAAATAAAACTGCCAGGCCACAGAGGTTACCATGGCATTGACATAATTAGTGCAGTTATAATACATGACAGAACGTGGCACACACGTGCAAAAAACCCCTGGGTAACAGCATGAATATATTGGAAATATTGAGAGCTTCAGCAATAAGCCAGTAACTGTACATATATACACACACACACACATACACAGACAGAGATGGCAGGCGCCAAAAAGACCCCGTATCTTATTTTTTAAATTAATATACACGAAAAATGTTCAATCTCTGGCCACTCAGTCATGGTAAGCAGAAGACTGCTTTGGAGAAAGGGTAGGAACTCTTTGAATTCCCCTGGAATGTCCCCTCTTTGCAAGCCTGGTGCAGAACTGGACTAAGGCACCTCATTACCCTTGACTGTGAGCAGGTGGTGGAGTGCCACGCACACACTGAACACACCACGCAGACAGACTATGCACATTACACTTCTATTTCTCTAAATCAACACATTAGTAAGAAAAGGCAAGAGTTTAAATTTAGGATTAATCCTTCCTACTGTAGAAATACTAGCAAGAATTTCACTGTTTTCACAAGGAAGACTAGATTCCCAGACTGTGTAAGAGCAGCTACACTGTCTTTTGGATTATCCTCTTCTGTCCCTGGTGGTGGGCCAACATTTAGAACTTCCTCAGTTCCTAGGAAATTCATATTCTATTTTAAAAAGGCTTGGGGGAGCTATTCTGGGGAATCCTCATTCTCTCTGAATAACCTTTCTCTGTATTAAAATTATTTCTATGTTTTAGTCTACGTGGGTGGAAGAGGGTAAAAATCAAAGTGGTGCATTTTCTTCTGTTGGGATAAACAAGCTGGTGTGGGTGGTTGTGCATGTTAAAATGAGACAAAACCTTTTTTTAATGTCAACTTTCTATTACACATCTGAAAACAGTTTCACAGAAGCCAAATGTGTCTTTTTTTAAGGATTAAAAGAGATGAAAATAAATTTTATTTTAATTCACCATCAACCTTGTTAAATGCATTTTTCATCTGCTCGGGACCACTTTCCCATATATGGGAAGACTTTATGAACACTCTACAGATTACAAAAAGATCAGAATTTTTTCTTTAATATTTATGACTGAGTATTCTATGGGTCACTGAGGAAAAAAACTCCTTTCAAAAACAACTCAAGCAGGTATCCTCAAAATGTGATAAAACAAACAAAGCATCAATTCAGTTTCTGGACTAATGAATGAAGTGCTTAACCTCAATTTTTGGTTGACCAGAACTCACTCAACTTACTGCATTTTTCTTCCAAGTACTGACACATATGGAATGTCTTTATTGACATAACATTGACACAGTTTTCCATACTTAGAAAACACATTGTGAAATAGCCAAAATTCTGAGTTTATAAGTTTAGTCTGCACAAATTTAATTCCTAATTCAGTGATCAGAGTACAAATGATAGTTAAGAATTTAGTGACCAGCATGGGAAAACCTATAAATCCACAATAGCACAGAACAGGAAATATTCTCTTACTGAAGATACTCCAAGGCAGTTATGGCTTTAGTATCAGCTTCATAAAAGAATAATATTCTTCCATTTTAAGGTGAATTGGAATTTGAATTTCACCCATAGGAGCTCTTCCATCAATTTTATTGATGATTATTAATACCTATTGATGACTGCGTTACTTTTAATGGATTTGCTAGTGAATGGCCTATCAGAATTTCAACAACTTAATACTTCTATGAAGAAATACACAGCTTGCTTTGTATGGCATACTAAGTAACCTCTTTATAACAACTGTACAGACATTATACTACAGCACCTGAAAGTATGAAAATTACTCATTATTCATAGTAGCAGAATGCACTGCAAACATGTGATGAATTCATTAAATCAGTTTAGAGGGGATTAGTCATTTAAGAGCATTCTGAAGAAGCATTTTGCTACTTACCCACAGAGCTTTACCTAGGTCACAGCTAAAATTTACATGACAACATATCATGTAGTGAGTAAAAGCAACAGAACAGTTTTGTTGTCTGTTTTGGGTTCATGTGGCAAGGGTTTGATAGCAGACAGGCTGCAGAGGTGGCTTCTGTGAGAAGGCACCAGAACCTGTCCCCGTGTAGGACAGAGCAAGTTGTGGTTTGCCCCAAGACGGACCCACCACAGACAAGAGCTGAGCCCATCGGCGATGTCAGTAGCACCTCTGTGGCATTGTACTTAGGAAAGAGTAAAAAACACTGCACTACAGCAACTGAGAGACAGAAGTGAGAGCAAGTGAAAGAAACTCTGCAGAAACCAAGGTCAGAGAAGAAGGAGGGGGAGGAGGTACTCCAGAGGCTGGAACAGAGACTTTCCTGCAACCCACGGTGATGACCATGATGGAGACTGTGGAGCTGCAGGTTGTCTCCCTTCGGCTCCTGGAAGCCCACGGTGGGGCAGATATCCACCTGCAGGCCACTGAGGGGGGCCTAAGAACGAGCAGGTCTTCTGGCCAGGATCTGTGGCTCCCCAGGAGACTGGCCCTGCAGCAGGCTGTTCCTGAAGGACTGCCCCCCATGGAAGGGACCTGCACCGGGGCAGTTCCTGAAGAACTGCTGCCTGTGGGACGGACACACGCTTGACAAGTCTGTGAAGGACTGTCTCCCATGAGAGGGACCTCACGCTGGAGCAGGGGAAGAGTGTGAAGACAAAGGAATGGCAGAGAACAAGCGTTATGAACTGACCACAACCCCCATTCCCCACCTCCCTGAACTGCTCAGGGGAAGTAGAAGAGTTGGAAGTGAATTTTTGCCTGGGAAGAAGGAAGAGATGGGCATAAAGTGTTTTTTAGATTTTTTTTCTTATTTGTCATTATCCTACCCTGATTAATTGGTAATAAATTAAATTTATTTCATTCAGGCAGGTTTGTTTTGCCCATAATGGCAATTCGTAAGTGATCTCCTCGTCCTTATTTCAACCCACAGGTTTTTCATCTTATTTTTCTCTCCATGTTCTGTCAAGAAGGGAGAAGATAGAGAGGCTTGGTGGGCACAACCAGCCAAGGTCAACCCACCACAGTGTTTGAGAACTTTTTAGTTAATTATGTTTTCTACGGTACATACACAACCCCACTATGTAAACTATTTGTCTGTAGCCAGATCTTCCTCTCCATAAGCATAGGAGCCTAAGGCTCCAGGCCACATGCATTAAACAGAACAGAAATAAGTTTAGAATTTTGAAGTTTTGGAAAACAAAATTTAAGATGATGTGGCTGAAAGATAATTCATTTGCTTTGGCTTGAACACAATCACATATTTCAACAATCACTGAAGGCATATGAATGCTAAATGCTTGCAGTTTGTCAAATCCTTTCCAAGTCTGGGTGTTACAGCTTTAGCTGGAGGGGTCCAACAAACTACAGAGGAGGAGAAGGAAGAAATCCAAGGGGTAAGTCCTCCTGAGAGCATGAGGTTTCAACTCATTGACTGACATAGCACTAAAATCATCCACAGAAGATGTGCAACCCTAACAACACATAGCAGGCCTCAGAGCACTTCTGGTACAGACTGTAAAGTCTATTTGCCCAAAAATCTGTGGGCTAGCTAAACAGTTCTCTGTTAGAGACAGACAGAAGTTAAGATGTCCAAGGCCAGAGAAAAGATGCAAAAATGCAAAATGGAATCTACCAGTGATGAAACAGGATAAAATACATTTTTTTTTTAGATTGATGTGGAGAAACAGTGAATATAAGAACATCCAACTCCCTGAATAGCTTTTAAAAAGCAGCATGGGAAAGAATACAGTGCTTAACTGTTTATTTACATTTGGACAGGTTTTTTGGAAATTGACAACTTTGCCTCCTGGACAGCTAATCTGGCATAATTCCCAAGCCACAGGCCCTTCCAGACATCTCAGTCATGTCCAACATCCTCGGTTTTCAGTGCTGTAAGATGCGTGCCAGTCAAACATCAAAATCTCTTCCCACAGGACTCGTGGGATTGTTTTGGTGAGTACAAACACAGGAGAAAGAAGCAGGCTGTCAGTTTGACCATTCTGAAATCCATCATCAAATGGGACAAGATTCTAAAATTAAAACCTTTCTCGTCTCAGTGTAAGAAAGCTTTGTTGGAACCTTCCAGCAATTCAGGCTTTTGTGTATCAGAAAGAATTCTGGGATACCATTTTGAACCTCTATCATGAACAAGAACTTTAAAACTTGCCATGTGGAAAGGCAGAATATAAGGCTATGGCCTGTCTCTCTGAAAACAATCTGCTGCCAACACCCCCTGAGATTTAAAATCAGGGCTTGAGGCACTCCTAGCTGAAATGTATGATTTGAGAGAGGTTCTCTCTCTAGTTAGAGCTTACACTATCAAAAGAATATCAATTCTTACAATAATCAAAAGAAGAAAGATTAAGCTAATGCTGAAAAGGAAAGCACAATTACATTTTAAAATTGCTTTTTGAAAGAGATGTTGGGAGTCCTGTCCACTGGCACAGTTGGAATACCAGAGAATAAACACACCACTACATGTACAAAAGCAAGTAATCTTACACTGCCAAGGAGAGAGACTATTCTGCTACAATCACTGCTCTTTCGAGTATGTTCTGACTAGGAGCTTTGGTTCTAACTCACTAAATCATGTTTGATTTGTAAAAATGCAGAACATTCTTTGCCACTTCTTTCACTCCAACAAAATCCCGGTAACATGCCTAGATCCTACTGCCTTTCTTCTTTTATATCAGGTTACAAATTTCAGCTTCTGGGAAAGCTACTTGTGCTTTCTATCACGACACTCCGAAGTATTCAGAATTAGTCATTTAATCTCGAACCCAGCTAAAATGGCTTACTAGAGAAATCTGAGATTAATAAATTATGTATAAGAATTCTCCCTTTTATGTAGTGTGAGCAGTCATTTGAGCTATAACATCATTTATGGCTGCAGCAGAATGAAATGAGCAAATACACCGTGGTACAACCCAGTGTAAGTTGATATTGGTCACAAAGCTCATACACATGGAAAGAAGCAACTGCCAAAGCCAGAACATTTGCCAAAGTCCTTTCCCATTCTTAAAGAAGGTGCCAGCAAACTTGCACCCCATCACAAGCCAAAGACAATGATAGGTAGCTATGCTTCTACCTACTTGGGACTATGATGTGCAATTTAGAAACCCAGAAGTGTTTAAATATTTGGTGGGAGAAACCAGACCTCCATCCAGCCTGAGAATCCTGCTGCCCTCCTAACCTGCAGTATTTATTTTTGTCTAGCATACCCTCCATGAGGGTGAGTTTGTCACTTGACTATCCTACAATACCCCTGGTGTCGACACTCTGGTTCCTGTCCAAGATTCCAAAAATGGAGAGAAACATCAAGTTAACATGCTTGAATTTCAGAACATTGTTACACCAAGTATTGCTCTGAAAAACCTCTATCAGCTTCCTTTCAGCTGCAAAGTCTTCAAGTCCAACACACAGCCACCTGCAGCCACAGACTGCAGTTTCAGTTTCTGAGGATGGTGGAAAGAGAGATGCAGTAGATTATTCTCCCCCTGTTCCCACCTAGAGGAAAATTTCAATGACTGGCAGCAGAAGAAGTTAATTAAGGGTCTGCTTTCACTTTTCCTTTAGGAAAAATTAAAAGTTATCTAAGTTTGAGCTCCAGTCTGAGGTAACTAGACAGCTAATACTTCAGCAGGGATTTTAGTCACTTGAGGAAACTGCTCAGGGAGTCACCTGACAGCAAGCTGACACTTTTAGAAAAGAGGATATTTCACTGGCATTCGCTGACAAAGTGAGTGAAAGGAAACTGCTTTCACAGCCCAGACAGGGACAATAATGACATGCCAGGCACAGAGCACTGGAAACTCTTCCCTTGGCCACAAAGTCTTTGAGCACCACAGGCAGTAACACTTGATACCTGCAGGCCTGTTCTACGGAAGGTGTGAAGGGGATACATGGACCAGAAGTGTCTTGCCCTTTCAGCTCAGCTCAAACCACATTCAAGACAAGCAGGAAGAACAGCACAAGGAATGTTGCCTTTTACTTTGCCTAAATCCAGCTCTAGGTTTAGCTAAGTTCAAGACCAATTGACCAGTTTGGTCACTTTCCAATGTACCTGCGTGCCTGCTTATTTCTGTCACAGTCATCAGCACGTGGATCCAGACCCAGTAACTGGGGGAACATCTTGTCACTGGCACTGAAAGGCCCGGGACAGGGAGTCCCAACTCCACCAGGGTTCACTAGAGGAGACCCAGCACCCAAGAAATACGTGAATATGGTGAAAAAACAGATCAGTGCTAGAGCTCACTTAAGCTGAGTGAAACTTGGCTACAAAGCACCTTGCACTGTGTAGTGAAACTCAGTACCATGGCCAAGTGAAGGCATTTGTACCCTGAAGATGGGGACACCTCAGAGGAACAACCAAGTCTAAAAAGATGAGATCCTTCTGAAAAAAAATCCCCAAAGCTGCTTTTTCATGTATTTGGAATCTGTATGAATATATTTGGGAGGAATATATAGTATCTACATTTCAACTAGTTGAACACTTTTGGAGCCAGAGATGAAACTGTTTATTGAAATGAAAAGTGTAATTCTGGTATTTATACTCCAAAGGATATGCAATACATCACAAATGTAACTAACAGAAGGTACCAGTTCATTTCAATTCTACAAAATTCCATTTGCAGAAATAGACCAGAGAAGTGTTAGAAGAGACAGGCTGGGGAGCTATTTCAGAAAAAAAAATAAAATAAAAAATCACAGATATTTAAACCAGATTAAATTCTAAACTCTAAAAGGTTGCCTTTTAATGTGCATTACTACTATAAAGTATCGTACCTTCCGTGCATTTCCAAGAGCATATATTATTCACATTATTTAACATTTGAATTCTGATTGCAATCAGCCTTTTTTAATAAAATAAATAATGTTACAGTCTGTTAACCTAGAACCATCAAACTCTCGCTTCCATTATCAATCAATGCCACTTTTCTGCTGCCTGCAACTCAATTAAAATCCAATTATTTGAATAACTGGATGGAAATTGCTATCATATGATGTACATTTTTATTAGGAACATTTTGTGTAGAAAACTGACATCACAGGAGTTGTGACACTACAGTTAAAAAATGTTTTGTAACTTGGGCTGGGAAAAGCTATGCCAATAAACATGGAGGGGCAGTGTCACTTCTGGAGTAGGTATTTGGTTCTAAAGTTGGGCCTTTTGGCTCAGAGCAGGCCCAAAATGACGTGATTCTGGTAGCATTACTAAGAGCTTTGAGAAAGTTAATCCTTCTAAGCCTCAAAGCTTGCTACTTCTACAGATGTTAAAAAAGAAAAAAAGTAGTTATATATTGCGAGAGCATCTTACCAGATTTCCCATGGAGTTAATTATAAAATACGTCAGTCAGTGATACTGGTTCTTTAGGTGATATCAATGTCAAATTCTTTCATTTATTTTATTTCTTACATTAACTAAGACTGGGTAAGGAGCTGTTTATTAACAGGACATCTCTCTTAATATGCTTGCAGTTGAGCACCTTCATTTGAAAAAATGTCTTAGGAGGAAATCCCCAAGTATAAATTTGCTTCTTAGTTTTTAATCACATCAATTTTCTACCAGAGCTTTGATTTATTTCACCAAAGTGTGGATAACACATTCTTCTTCACCCAACCCTAAAAAGCTGAATTCTTTGATACTGATAACATATGCAGATAGAAAATATCATCACACTACTTTATTTTCAGTATGCCAACTCTACATATAAAAAAGAAATTATCTTTTAAAATGTCTAGATGTAAAGTCTAATTTTACAAAACAGAATTAAAAGATTAAAAGATTTCTATTTTTTTCAGGTCTAATTATCTAGGACTTACCTGGCACCCAAAATTACTATGGAGAACCATTTTTAGGAACAAAAAATTCTCCTATCAAACATATTTCTTTAGCTGATCTCAAATACCCTTATGAAGCAAGTACAGGTTCTCTAATGTATTTCTTTTCAATGTAATACTGAATGTAATAGTGTCTTCTACCTTGCATCATAAAATCATATCATCTGAATTATACCTACTACAGTTTTAATAAATTTCTGCAGAGGTTGTTCACTGAAGATTACACAGAGGATTTAAACTGGGCTATTAGATTATGATTACTTGCATTTGACAAAATAACTTGAACTGGCGTGCAGCAAGGAATGAAAAGAGCCAAAAAATCAAGGATAAGAAATGGAAATATTATAGATAAGCAATGTAATTCCAAAATGTGATTTATAATAAAAGAAAAGAGCCAAAAAATCAAGGATAAGAAATGGAAATATTATAGATAAGCAATGTAATTCCAAAATGTGATTTATAATAAAAGAAACAACTCTTGATAGAATGTCATGTTCATATTACTTTTCCATTGTGATTCCTGTACTTGACTTTTGTTCCATATATCAGATTTTATATCTTTCCTGTCATTTTCCTTGTGATTTCAGGCAACACCCCTAAAATATTTTTAGCTGCTTTACAAACTAAAGTTGCATTAAGTAGTGAACACTGTTTATCACAAGTGCATGACAGTGTTCACATATGCTGGAACCTGCCTACTTCCTAGAAATGGATAACACTTTCACATACACACAGTCTAGCTCCCTCTGAAGCTAGCACTGGAATAAATACTTACAGCCTTTTGACTCTACATGCTAGCAGGGTCTCTTAGGCAAGCTCTGAAAAGTCATCTTATAAAAGGGGTCCATGAAAAATGCCAGAATTCAAGCCAGTCGGTTTTTTCACGCAGACAGACGTTAAAAATGAGATCATTTACATGACGTACGTTAAAATCACAGCTACTTACCCTTTTTCTCAAGTTGTAGGTCAAAATGAGATTTCTGGAGAAGGAGTGTGAAAAGGCTGTGTAGAACTCCAGCACTTTCTGCAAGGCATCCCTTTTAATCACATGAAGATCACAGTAAGTCAAAGCCCTTACGTTAGCACAGGACTGGGCGAGTGTTGACTCCTTCCAGAACACATCACCAAAAACGTCTCCTTTGCCTACAGAAAATCAACAGGATTGCTTTCAGTAACAGCACTATTTCCATCAAAACTATAACAGAACAGACATCTCATTCATGCAGTCAAGTTTCTTCTATTTTTGTGCTCAGAAAAAAAAACTGTCTGAAAAAAAACCCCTTTGAAATATTTAATGGATAACTTTTCCCACTATCTTTTTCTTAATTACAACAGCCTAGCAAAACTTCATAAGAATAAATCATAATTAAAAAGTGTCCTATGTGACAACTCCCCTTTAAATATCAATAAAGGTTTTTCTTTAAAAATCAAGAGAAGTGGTTCATTCTTGGTTCATCTTGTTCTCTTCTGATCCCTTTCAGAGAAATTCATTAAGAGGAAATGGTTTTTCCCTTTCTCCTTTTAACTGTCACACAAAGGATGTGTTTCTTACATCTGTGTTGTTGAGAATTCCAAATCTGGCTAACATTTACGCACTGTTGTGTCAATAAAACCATCCTGTATAACACATCAGTGCAGTTACGGGCTGCAGCTAAACAGAGCCCAAACCAAGAGGAGTACAGATTAGTTATCCCCAAAACAACAACGACAAGCCATGAATGTTTAGCTGTTTCACACTGGAAGGAAGAGAACAGCCACTTCCTCACACCCTTCGCATGTGCACCTCTCTATGAGCTCGGGGCAGCCAGTGAAATCCCTGCTGTGGAATACTGCAATGAGGGCATTTGCACCAGTCTGGGCACTGCAATGCAGGGCACGTACACCAAAATCTACTCAGCCCCCAGTCAGGATTTCACTGGTTACACCCCAGAGCTCAGGCTGGGCACAAAAGGAATTGTGTAGGAGAAAGTTACAAGTTCATTCACAAGAGTAATGGTCTTTTATCCCCCTGTTTTCCAATACATAACGCTAACAAAGAAGGAATATTCACTTGTTACCTTGATAATGAAAAGCTATACTGTTCTTGTTTTGAAATGTGCTTTCCTCCCAAACTTCTGCTGTGCTATATTACTGCTGCCCATCTCTCTTAAGACCAACGACATGGAAATACATTCACATCTATCAAATTGTGGTCGGAATGGTCCCTTGTCTTAGAAGTAATACCTTGCCCATAGCAGTTCTTAAATCCAAAGCATCAAAATACATATTAGTTTTCTGACTTCGCCCAGGTTCTTTCAGATCTCCTTCCCTAAATAAATTGTCATTTTTGAAAGCCTGTATGAAAGTCAAGAGACCTATCAGGAGTAAAGAGCTCAAGAAAACTTCTAATTCAAACTCAGAATTCCCATCTCAGCCCTTCTGCTGTACTTCCACCCTTATCTAACCTCTTCCATTAGCCAATAAGCATTTTCTCTTTGAGAAGAAGCTATCAGCTTGATGGTAAACTACCCTGAAGTGCAATAAGCTGTTGTTAACTCTGATGTGTTCCCAGTCTTCCACAGAAGACCTACACCATCCACCTCCCATGTTTAGATGTGGGTACTCCCATGTACCAGTTTAGATCCTGATCACTTTGGACTTTATTTTAAATGTGTATATACAATGAAACCACCTGTTCTGCCAGCACATTTTTCACAAAATTAGGCAAAGACACCCTAAAGATAACCTTTCTTCCACCTCTTGTCTCCTTACATAGGACAATGCCAACACCTGGAAGTAGTACAAAAGCTTCATATCAGCAAGTCCCACAGCCCAGTAGTCCCACAGCCCAGTACAGTAAACAACTTTTCTTCTTAATAGCAATGACTTTTCACATTTTCAATTATTTGTATGGCTTCTGTTAGTAGATATATTAAAAACGGCTAAAGATAAAAGCTTCCATGCACTTAAAACAGATCATCATCTACAAGGCTTTTAGACAAATACACAATATATTCAAAATTGAAATGAAACAATTTTTATGCACCATAAAAACTGATATGCTTCACTGGGTAAAAATGGATTGTTTGCCTTTGGAATAAATATGCTTTTACTCACAGTCTTCCAGGCAATTAGCTAAACAACTGTTTTAATTAACGCTCTGGAATCTATCAAGCATTGAAATGTGCCATCACTGATGAGCAACAGTTAGAGCTGGTAGTCCAAGCACAAGGGAGAGGAATTCTAGCCCATTTCTAAGTGTGTTGCATAACATCTCCGGACAAGTTTCCCTACCTTAAAATGACAATAATTATGTTACTCCCCCACAGTAACATGATGAATAATTAGACCAATCCAAGCACAAACACATGGTGCTGCTGTGCCTACCTCAGAAGTGACATAACTACACAAGTTAGTTATGTCTTGCTCTTTTTGAAACGTAATTCTGCTTTTCACATAACGCGGAAAGACACAACTCTGTCCTTCACCTCTGGCAGCAACCACAGTTGCCTTTTGCTATTTGTAACTTTTCCCTCCGAAGAAATCTCCCTCCTGCAACGTCCTGCCACCCCAGGGAGCCACCTCCCATTAGTTAGAACAGCATTAGTTAGAACACCTCCCATTAGAACAGCACAGGAAGGAGTCGGGTTTGCTGGGTGCCCTCTGAGCCAAACCAGAGAAAAGCAACACATGAGCCACAAACTGAGTCAGAAGTCTCTGTTTTTAAGAAACAGACTAAAAAACCCAAAGAAGTTGTACCTTTTTCTTTCATTAAAAAACTTCCTTGAAGTTAACAGCAAGTGATCTAGTCAAAAATTAATCCTACATTGTATTTCAGTTTCCAAAGCAAGGCACATGCAAGCACCTCATTGCTTTATTTCTGTCAAGTCCATTTTCTAAATGATGCATACCAAAAGTATTAAATTTGATTGTCAGATTCTAAAAAAAACATATTTGACATTTATAGAAAAATGACAGGGGAAAGGAGCAGTAGAAATCTATATATCAAGAAGGAATTAAAATTCCACCCAGGATTACCTGCACTGCATTAGAACAATTGGCCTCTTATGCCTAACAAGGAATTGCGTACCATCTCCCTTTGTCTATATGTTCTGCACGAAGTGAGATCAATCACGGTGCAAAAGGGAATCAAAAAAAAGGGGGGCAGACTAAGTGGGTGTTTTATCAAAAACCATCTGTAATTGGAAAGCAAGAAGGGTATGGTGATACTTCTGAGTCAGAAGGTGGTTGGCAAAGTCCAATGGCTACATTAGGGAACCTGAGCCAAAAGCTTCTTTTTGTGTATAACTCCAGGCTTTATATATTTCGCCTTACCTCTGAAGAAAGATTAAAAAGCCAGAGAAATGCAGATGGCCATTTGTTTGTCAGTACTTCGCATTTCTCATTCCCAGCTTGCTGAATTCCAGCTGTTTGCCAGGAACGTTATCTGTCAATCACACTTAAAGTGGATGAAGCTTTTACCATCAATCATTTATACTCCCTGCTGGATTTGTGGGCTGAGGGCCTTTTCCACCATCAGCTCAACATGCATTGGAAAGCCAAATAGTTTTCTGCCTTTTATGTTTCCTTGTTGTTTTTAATTATAATAACAACTCCCCAAACCCTGATATATTTAAACCGTGAAGAAACAGTTTATAAAACCTTCTGTTTCCATATTTGTTCTTTCCCAATTTCTTCTCCACATCAAGTTTGCTATTTATTTTCTAAGTGAAAAGATGATTTCTCTGTAACCACTGCCAATTCAGCCCGAGTCAGGCATCAGGTCAAGCCACATCCACTCTGTCCCCTGAAAGCAGCACCAGTGATGAAGATCTGATTATTGCAGCTTAGTCAGGTGTTCTGCTGATTCTGAGAAAAGAACCACACTCTCACATTGCAACTGTATTGCCTTGAAACCACAACAACCCTTGGCTTTTTCACGCTTACAAGATGAAAGATTGAAGAGCTTTTTTCTCAGACAGAGGATATTCCACTCTACTCCAAAAAAATATGACTCATGTGGAATATGTGTTTGGCTAATAACCTACTCAGTCCACTTTTGGGTTCTGAGTGTCTGGAAGTCATGGTGCAGTTTTGCTGTGATAGCTGGGGGAGAAGATGGGGCTATGGATTCATGGCTGCAAGTCAGTATGGATTTCGAAGGCATTCACACAAATCCATGGATTTTCAGTATATCAGACATAATATTCATGTTAGAATCATTCTCAAAGCAATAGTAATGGTTGTTACAGCAGCCAGCAGCAGAATCTAGGTCAGGTCCCCTCCTGATTTGCCTTCATCTGCATGTTTGAACAACAGAATTAGGATCTGACACAGTCTAAGACAACAGACAGAATGACCAAAGATCCAAAGATCCAATAAAACAACCAAACACTGCGCATGGTGCCTCAGTGGCAACGCAGCCCTAAGCTTATCTTGGCAATCAGGTGTTAGCAAATCTGTGATGCTGATCCACAGTGGCTGCCACAATGACTTTCCCAGCACAGCTCCCTGGAGCACCCCCACTGGCCTTCACCCTCAGGATCTGTTCTCCACCTCCAAGCAGTGGGAGACGCCTACTGCTATAAAAGCAAGCACACAGATTCTCCAGGGTCAAACTCCCTCTGTGATCACCACACGATTATTTGGCTTCAACTGAAAATCCTTCCCTTCTCCTCTCTTCCCTCATTTCCTCCAAATCTAAGTAAGGCGTACAATTTAAATTTTCCCATTTTACAGAGAGGAGAAATAGTAAAGGAAAGTAAAGGCACTAGAGCAAAACCAATTTTTCCTCTTGGTGCATTGTTTTAATGCACCAAAATCTGTCAGCCAGAAAAAAAGAGGAGCCACCACTTGGCATTGAGGTGGAGTATTCAGTATCTGTCCCGCAGATAAACTGCACAACTTGACAGCCACTGAACAGGCTGTAGTTTGGTCCTCCAACACACTACAGCTGGCAGGAGATGATGCATGAATGTGATTTGCTATTTTGGATTTTCTTAAGATTTCTCAAGTGCAAACTGAGACACGTAATGAGAAGTGGATGACCAAACGCACTGCAGAGAATACACTATTTTTCATTAACCAGAGGTTACTCTTTTCCTCTAATTAGACCTCCGAAAAGCCTGAGTATCTTTGCCACAAAAGCCACAGTAAGTGTTACGGAGATAACAAACTGAAGTTGCACTTTCAATTATTTGCCTGGTGCACAAATAGAAACACAGTGTATCTGTTCATGTTGTAAACCACAGCCTGGCAACATTTTGCAGACAGTTTACTACACAACTGCATCAATTTTCTCTCTTGGAGCACATTACTGTACAGACAAAATAAAAGCATTTATTTTAGAGCTGAGTAGCAGCAACATGACTGAGTTACAGCTAAAATTTCTATTATTGTTGCTATAATTAAGGTGTTTGTCTCTCAGAATACAGCATGGATTATATTTCATTATGTGAACACTCACCTACTGTGATAAAGAGTTTTAAATGTCAGCTGGGCCCTACAAGGTTTATTCAGAAATAAAAGCCAGGAGGCTTCACCAGAATCTGCATCATTTATCCTTATTTGCATTTTAATGGTTACTATAAAAATGTTATAAATATGTGGCAGGTTTGTACAAACTCAAGAGGATATGGAGTAGCTCAGGTAACCGGAGTCACAAATGTATTTGAATGTATTTGCACTGGTTAAGTAATAGGAAAAACACAGCTCAATCTGGGTTGTCATTGCATGGGCATTGCTAATTCTCTGACCAAAAAAAACCTATATAAGAGGCTCAAATTGCATTATCCTCTGAGTTACTTCCCTGATTACTTAGGGACAGGCTTTATGTTCTAGATATTGCTTGAAACACACATTAAGGCCCCAAAATTTTATTATTTTATTTCAGACAAAAAGGATTCACAAGAATTTAAATAGTGAGTTTTGTGTTCTGAAATATATAAAGTAAATATTTTGAAAACCTCATGAAGTCTGCATCTATCTTGTATTTCATTTTATTTACTATTTCTAGTAACTCTTTCAGTATAAGTTTAACAACGTTACAGCAACGTATCTGAAAAAAAGTATTAATTTGAAATTTGGAGAAAACAAAGAAAAACTGGTATTTCATGAAATGTTTTTCAATTATTTTTTAACCTGTCTCTTCACTGAAAAGAATTATTCTTCCTCCTCCAAAATTCTGAAACAGAAACAAAATCCTACCCAAAACAAAAGTGAAAATTAATTCAGTGGTTCACCTGGCAGAAATCAGGCTCTTTACAGAAAGCTGACTTCCTTGCTAAATTATAATTTCTCCCTCTTCACACATCTGCATGGAGCATGCACACAAACATGATGTGCAAACCCGCCTAACACAGATATCCTGAGATACCAAGGGACATGCAGGAACAGAGAGTTTCATCTCCACCACATCTCACTTTCAGCTGCCAGTGCCATGGATCATTGTTGCCAGTGTCCTGCCACACACTGCCCTCTTCCAAGGGAGGAAGGTACACACAAGTGTGGAAGGAAAGGGATTCCTTAGTCCAGAAACTGAAACACAAAAATCGATGCACATCCAAACTGAAATCTCACAGAATTACAAACGCATCCCACTTCATTTTAATTTCCTCTTCATTCACAATAGTCACAAAGAAAATGACAGAGCTCACCAGCTTTAGTGAGAGCCAGGGAACTGACTCCAAATTTAAAAAAGAAAAAGAAAGAAAAAGAAGAAAATAAAAAGTTGTGGAGGGAAGAGGATCAGTAGTTACATCCTAGGAGAAGAGCAGCAGCAAAATACTTCTGTTCATCCAGATACCAAGGGAACAGCCTCATGCATCCATAGCTATCACTCTGCAACAGCAGAGATTAGGAGTTAGGTTTCCTTAACACTGATTCTTCCACATACGATGCTGTCGGACTATTTAAGAGCACTTTATGCAAAGGTGTATAAATTCACAGCAATAAAACATGAAGCGTGCCAAAAAGCTCCCTACTGAGGCCTCTGTTCACAGGGAATACTCCTCCTCCTCAGTTACTCCAGCAAGACATCAAATGTTTCAAAAATCTGTTTCTCCAGTACCCTGCGCACTCTTAGACCATCTACAAACAGCAGTGGGCAGGAGCTCTGGCAATTCATGCTTTGAATGTCTGTCAGAAATCAGACATAGAACAAACAATGTCTGACTAAAGTCTCAAAAATGGCAAGTCCTGATAGCAACCCACCCCAGATGTCTGGAGGACAGGAATAAGGAATACTGTCTGTCCAAAACCACTATGTGGGATAAACCTATATTTCTCAATAAGAGTTTTAGTGCTGCTCCTACATCCACCATGAAATTAAAATTTCATATTAATGTAGACCTCTTTATACCACGGCCTTTTAAAAAGTTTAGTTGGATCTCCATCTGTAATGCTTTTGCTAAGTGTGCCTGGACACTCATTGAGCAAATCAGACTCTGAAAACTGTTCCTTCAGTTGATGTTTATTGAATCACTTCACAGAAACATGCAACTTGTCCAACCTGCCTATATAAATCAATCTAAAAAAACCCCACCTTTCAACTATAAATAGAAAAAGCACAATAGAACTACTGAGGATAAAGATGGATTTTAATTTCAGCCATTCCTTTGTCAAAGCACCGCTGGTCATGTTCCAGTCTTACTCAATAGCACAAACAATGCTGTGATGTTAGATACTGTCAGAAAACTCTTAATGCCATCCATAATCCTGCAACCATTTGTTAAGCCTGAGAGCACAGCAGCTGGGCATTTTTAAAACAGAGAGGTGTATCTAAATTTAAAATTCAGGTGAAAAATGAAGCAGAGAAGTAAGAGACTTCTTCCAAGACTTGGAATTAAATAACAGGCTGTAAAATAACACAACTAATTTTTGAAAATGGGGTACTACACAGAGCAGTTTAGTTTAGGGAAACTTGAGTTAGCTCAGGCACCAAGGACAGTCTAAAGATAGCAGCCTGGGCTCAGTTAACTTATCTGCCATCTTCATGGCTGCTGAGAAGCAGTTTTCACATGACTGTGTGGAAGTTGCAATGTTTTCCACGGAGAAGGTCTAAGACAGACAATACTTCTGCACTGCTATTGTCCCCCCTCTGGAACAAACCTTCCCCGTGGTGCAGTTGCCCTTGCGGTTGGCACTGCCCTATCTGGATGCAAATCTGTCCCACCAAAATCTGAATCGATCCTCTGGTGTCTACATCTGAATGAAATGCTTACGGCTAAATGAGTAAGTTAAAGCAATTGTAAAGAAAACAAACAATTATTCTTAAAACATTTCTTTAGGACTGCAATTAGATCAAATTAAATCAGCAGGAATTTCTCCACACAAAGCAAATGGAGCATTTAATATCCTGCTGAAACAAAACACGGCACACCAAGGTCCCCTACAACATCATGTTAAAACCACAGTCTCCAATCTTGTCAACTTCGTAGCTTTGCAAATAACAGTAAAAGATCTGTATTTCAGGGTCATGCAAATTTCACTTCCTCAAATCCTGTGTGATCTTTAATGTAAATCTATGCATATCCTTTGCACACTCCCTGCCACCCCTATCCCCCCCCCCAAAAAATTTCCCATTCTTATGTTACTGCATACTTTGATACTTACATAATATCTCCATTCTGTTATTGCCTTTCAGCTTTGATAGCAGCAAAAGGAATAGCAACAGCAAACTGACTTTTTGGAGAGCAATTGTATTCCTTCCTCATAATAAATTCCTGCCTTGACTTCCCTTCCTGTCTCAGTCACTTCACTTGCTCTTTGTGGAGCCAGGAGTTGGACTCAACAATTCTCACAGGTCCCTTCCAACTCAGGATATTCTGTGATGCTAAAACAACAGTCAAGAGAAAGGTTTATTCTTTTGAAAGTTTTTAGCTCAAATAAAGATAGCAAGAACATAAATGCAGAACAGCTGGAATGTAACACTTGGGACAAACTGTTTGGTGGGAGGGTGTTGTTTTTTCTTTTTAACTAAATCTTCTAGTAAATGTTATTTTTCTCATCCAGTGCTCAGCTGTGGAGACCACAGTGGTTTTCAGGGCTTTGGTTTTTAGTTGTTAAATAAAAGCTTAAAGCTCCCTGTCTTCAATCAAGTCCACAAAACTAACCTCCAGTCTTACCTTCCATACACACATGGCCCCCTTGCAGGAAGTATCAAGGCCACTTCAGCAGCTTTGAACATTTCAAATAAGTAAAGATCTGCTGCTCAGTCACACCCTCTAGGAGTCATAAATTGACAAATTTTGCAGCAGTCTGAAAATTTAAGTACAAGACACTGCTTTCCCCACTGCTATCTAGAAAAAAAAGTTTGTCACTCCAATTTTCAAGGGTCTTCTCCTTCCTCCCTCTAGCTTTTTACTGGAGTGTTTTCCTAAATGTCAAAAAATTCCCCCAATTTCAGGCAGAAAGAGTTTGAACCAACTTGGTACTAAGAAGGTCTCCTATCCAGCCCTTCCATGTATTTCCAGAAAATATGTACAAAAAGTTATTTTTTGCTTCTACGACACTCTTTTCTGTAATTTTCATTTAATTATCTAAGCACACATGCAGTTGGAGACATAGCACAGGAACCAGCACTTCTTGTAGCAATGGTGAGGAGAGATTGAAAAGGTTCTGACTAAATGGCTAGAGGGGAGTGAAATGCCTTTTCCCCTGCATATTCCAAAGAAAGCTGCAGACCGTATGGTCTGTGCCTGGAACACAGTTAATTCAGGAGGAATATTTTGAAGAAGTTATTTGATAAATTAAAACTTAGCCAAGCTCCTGAGCATGAGTAGGTTTTAACTTTTCAAAGACCTGCAGTAAAGTCAGGTTTTCAGATGCTCAGTGTCTCAGCCTGAAAGATCTGCTCCCAAGCAGAGAAACTAGAGCTGCCAAATGAAGTGCACATAAACACTTGATTGTTTTTAACAGAGGAAAAAAACCCTCACATTTTCTCTAACCACACTGGGATAAAAGGCTCAGTCTTTAAGTAAGAGTAGTTCAAAGAGATACTGTCAGTCTCAGGTGGATTAAGCAGCATCAGGCCAAGTGGGAGGGCTTAGAAAAGTTAAAAGCAAAGCCAAGTTGAAAACACTCTCTTAATGGAAGTTCTGCACGACCTGTGCTTCGCTCAGTTCTCTTCAGGGCAGAGATTGTGTGATTTGTCTCAGTCTTCCACAAAGCGCTGAGTGTACGTCAGCACTTCGTCCTACGCAGTAACAGCCGTGTCAGTGGAGGAACAGCAAACTACTGAAAACAGAATTGTATCTCATCCAGGCAGCTTCCCACCAGCTAAACCTCCCTTCTACATAATCCCACTCTCACACTTGCAGATTAACATAGAAAACACAGCAATAGAGTGGCTTTTCTTGCCAAGTCTTCTTTTTCTGACTCATTTGTATTGGAATGAATCACAAACAAATCAATCACCTGGCTGAGAGGTCATTTTCTACATTTTTTGTTTCTGTTCCTTTGACACACCAAATCCAAAGATTGTGTTGCATGAACATCAGTAATTCCTATATTTTAGCAGAAATTTTGCATAGAAGTCAAAAAATATATCTTTCATCTCAACAAATCAAACTTCATACAAAATGCATCAACTTCTTTAAATTTTTACTGCAAACATGCAAAGGTTTGGGTATTGGGTTTTTTTAATTTGCTTATTTTTGTGTTTGTGTCTTAAATTAATGGGAAAGGCAATCTTAGGGGACACACACAAAAAAGTACATTTTTTCACTGCTGGCTTATGTGCAATTTCTTCCAACTCAGTACCTGTATTAATCCAAGTCAATCAAAGTCAGTGCTTTGTTCTAAGAACATAAGCCTGAACTGAGAATACACCTGTCTCTGGGGTATTACACAGAACTGATTTGGAAGGATATTATGCAAGTGTACACAACACACTGCAGGCCCACACAATACACTCTTACATGCCTGTCTGCAAGGTTAAATGATTTCAGAGCTCGAAAATGTTTCCTATGAACTGGATCCTTTAGGGATTAAGTGCAGTTTGCCTTTGGTTTATGTAAAGCTGTACAGCAGTCGCACACACTGATTCAGAGTTGCAATTCACTTCTCCATAGCAAGGAGGATACAGGCTCCACTGCAAGCTGCAAAGGCTGCTTTATTACGTGACAGCCAGAGCTAAGCAAATAACTCACCTTGAATAATTTGTGCACTTATTTTTTTCATTTTCATTTCCAGAATGCCTGAAAGAAGATTAAAATCTCTGCAACATACCTGTTAACTAAAATTACCCCACAGAATTCCTCACATGGTTTGCTGTTACATGCCTGATGTTCACAGCTATGCTTAGTTGTGACTGGTAAACAAAACTCATGGCATAGGTTGTTCTGGCTGAGTGATCAGCAACAATCATGTTTCTTGTACAATGCACTTTTTTCCCCCTTGTAGTACCTTGTTTTATCTGGTATACATTCATCAAGAACTTGGCAAGTTTAGCTAAATATGAAATTAAACAACAAAACCAAAAACAATCAAAAAACCCATCCGAAAGCATTGTTTTCAACAGATAAGAAAACTGAGAGTACAAAGAAGTTAGGGAGGAAACCCTGACCCATCTCCTGGAGCATCCTTCAGTAGTGTGGTGGTTAAATTACATAATGCTGAAGGAAAAAAAAGTTTAACTGATTTAGAATAGTGAAAAGCTTAGTTCAAAGCATAATCTCTTTTCAGGACAGAGAAACCTTCATTAGAAGTTTTCACAGCCTGGGGGAGGAAGGTACACACAAGTGTGGAAGGAAAGGGATTCCTTAGTCCAGAAACTGAAACACAAAAATCAATGCACATCCAAATTGAAATCTCACAGAATTACAAACGCATCCCACTTCATTTTAATTTCCTCTCCATTCACAATAGTCACAAAGAAAATGACAGAGCTCACCAGCTTTAGTGAGAGCCAGGGAACTGACTCCAAATTTAAAAAAGAAGAAGAAAGAAAAAGAAGAAAATAAAAAGTTGTGGAGGGAAGAGGATCAGTAGTTACATCCTAGGAGAAGAGCAGCAGCAAAATACTTCTATTCATCCAGATACCAAGGGAACAGCCTCATGCATCCATAGCTATCACTCTGCAACAGCAGAGATTAGGAGTTAGGTTTCCTTAACACTGATTCCTCGAGCAATCTCAGCCGAGTGCTTTCTAAAGTGAGTGTTATGATAAAATGCAGGAGTTACCAGTAAAGGTGAGGAGATTTGGTAGAAAATTAGGAGAAATTGGTATCTTTAAAGAACATTTTTTTAAAAATTCGGTCTCAGTGCTTTTTACCTATATTCAAATAGAGCAGCAAGACGTTTTGAGGTTTTCCTCTCGGGCTAAACCCAGGTGGTGGCACGAAGGCACACAAACTGAGAGGTCTTAGTTTGTGTTCTACATTTGTCGTGTTAATTCATGACAGTTCAACATGGCAAAAGGTAGCAAGTTCTTGATGTGCAGCGTAGACAAGCAGAAGTTACAAATATCATACAGCACTGAACAGCACAGGTGATTCCAGAACAAAAGAGAATCAGTTATGCTCCAACTTCTCACCTTTTTAGCTTCTTGTGTGGTACAAAGTATTATCAACGTGATTCCCCAGGACTCTAACTCTACCCTATGCTACACATGCAATGCTGTTCAAAAGTAGAGAAATATAGAGCTCAGCACATTTATTAGCCCCCTCATTTTTCAGTAGCCATTCATCTTAGGAGAGCTGAGCGTATGTGTTCAGAAAAAAGCAAGATTACCAAGCTGTTTTAGTCTCTTTTTCCAGGCTGCTATGAGTGACAGGTACTGGATTAAGCCACCATGAGAACTTACCTTGCCACAAAAGGGCTTGACAGAATCAAATGGTAAGTATCACCTCCTCAATGCTCCAGCCACCCCATGATTCATCTACATCTACTGGATTATCCCACTCTTTTCCGTTAGCTTTGCCTCAGAATGCTCTATCAGTAGAGGTTCACACCCCTATCAGTTTCTTTTCAATGCCTCCAACCCAAAGCTTCCATTCCAAGTTAACACAAATTGGATCTAAGTGTTTTAAATTACTTTGACTTTAAAATAGATAAATATTATTTCAACATGAGATCTTAAATAAATCTAACTGGAAAAATTCCAGCAAAGGTGGATTATTATGGGGCGGGGGGGGGGAGGGGGGAAGAGAGGA
>VZRQ01010146.1:1076887-1164070 GCA_013397975.1 Machaerirhynchus nigripectus | reverse complement strand
GACAAGTCCTAAATGGAATTTCTAATTTAAATAGCTATCTGAAGACAGGAAGAACCCCAAGAATGACCAGGACCCCATGCTAAAGTAAAGTTTCCATTGACCAGACGAAACAGGGTTGAAGTAATCTGGTAATGAGATGGTTGCCCTTTAAACCTCTCCAGGATGTGGTAAAACAAACTAACCTGAAGCTTTCTAAAGAATGAGTAGAAGAGGCTACAAAAATGCTGTACATATCTGTACTTTTGCACAATGCATATTACCAGCTCTGAAACCCACCTAATATAGCAACGACTTCATCATCCTGGATTACTTCCAAGGAGCCCGAGACCACGAAGCAGAGGCTGTCGACGCTCTCCCCAGCGTGGTAGATGAGGTCTCCCGGAGCACAGTGCACTGTCTGAAACTCCATGGCGAGTGCTCGAAGGCAGCCATCGCTCGCCAGCCTGAAGGCAGGGTGCTCCTTGAAAACCTTGCGGTTCAGATGCACGCAGATGTCCGCTCTCATGTCCTTCGGGCAGATCTGCAAAACCTGGGAGGGAAATCAGGCCATCAGTTCCTGTGCATGGCTTCCACGTGCCTGCTATGGCTAGTCTACCACACAAGGTTTAAGAACTATTTTCCTCCTTCTTATATAATTTCTGATCTCAGACTGGAAGTTTATTTTTATATTATTTATCCACCTAAGCCACAATACTAACTTAGTCTACTTTATAACATCTGAAGGAAAATACTGTTTTCATCTCAGCAACATGCTCTGCTGGATATTGAATTACCAGAAGGCCTCAGGTTTTTAAGACAATAAAACTTAGAGCACAGCAGTACAGAAAGCGTTGAAGAAAATCTTCCTGAAGAATTGTTTCTAGAGGGCAGGTCACTATTTTCATAGGCAGATTCCATGAAAAGCCTGCACAAGTTCTATGCTTTAACAACTAAAACAACATTTAAAGTTTAATTAACTCATAACATTGAGAATTACAGGTATTCAAATTTACCCCTCAGTGGCAACTAACAAGTTTTTTGTTTACACAGGAAAGGGACTTTAGGTATGATGCTGTTTTGGGCAGCTTTTGATCTTCCAAATGCAATGTTCCTCAGGCAATTCATGATGTGTGCTCCTAAGAGAACACGAGCTGATGCTCAGCACAGCGGGTACCAGCCAGGGCCATTTCGGAAGGATTTTAATATAATTCGGACAGCCGAGTGGAAAGAATACAAAATCACTGCTGCATGTACAGACTAAAAGCGGAAAGAAGTAACATGAACATGGTTTGGGGATAACAAAATCCTTGGGGGATGGTCTATGATGAAGCACATCCAGGACATATTATTTGAGAAAACATTGAGTAGTCTAAGTCTGCCTCTTTTTTTATTTTTAATTTTCTTAGTAGTAACTATTCCATCCAATTAAGGGACACTCTGGTTGAGCTTCAGAGTTACTCCCACACATATTCCTAGATAGAAAGAGAAGACTGTCTCACGGCAAATACTCCTGGAAAATGTAAAGGTAGGAAGCACTACGGCTATGCCTACACTTTGAAATGGGGTTCTGTGCAAGATCTGAGCAGAGAACCAAGCTCATAATCCTGTGCATGGCACTGGTTCCAGATACTATGCCTGGTACTCCAAAGACAAATAACTCTACCACCAATAACATCACCTTTAGCCCACCTCCAAAGAGACCTTTTATTGCAGATACTACTTGTGAAAAGAGATAGATTTCTATAGTGCTTAGGTGTAGGGCACTCATGGAGGATTTTTCTTGGCTGCCCTGCACATGAAAGCTGCCAAACCTGCCAGTTCTCAGTTTTCCAGGCTCACAGAAATGGGCTGGGGCACAAAGACCAGCATTGAACATGGATTACAGGCAAGAGACATATCTGTCTTTTCCATTATCTCCTTTACTCTGGTGACAAAAATATTCTCTAGTGGCATATTCTTGCCAAATTTTGCTACTGGAATTACACACACACTTTGCAGTTACCTGAATATCACACACAAAAAGGGTTGTTGTAATAGAAATAGCAGCAAAAACCCTCAAATATACAAGAGAATATTTTAAATGATGCTCTTATCCAAAAAACTTTTTGGTATAGCAGTCTTAGAGGAAGTTAACTGATTTTCCATTCTCCATTTAAATAAGCTGTCTCCAGATTTAACAAAAATGAAAGGGATTAAAGACATTTGAGAGTTACAGACAAACAGAAGAAGACTTCCATTTGTATGGGAGGTACGAAACACATCTTCATGGATCAATTTTAGAACATTTCAGTAGCTCTTGGTTAAATTTTGTTGTACTGGCATTTTCTAGACTAGTAACTAATTATTTGCTCCCTAGCATGTCTGCAGTTAACACTGAACTGACAAATTCGTGGCCTACAAAACAGTGCTAAGACCAGTTCCGTGCTCAGTTCACAGTAAGTCTTTGCCCCATCTGTAGGAAGCTGCTCTGCATTTCAGAGGAGCACAACAACCACTGTTCTGTCTCACGAGCAATACATGTTTTATTCATGGCAAGACATCCCAGAAGTTATACACAGGCATCAAACCAACAGAGCTCAGACCCGGGAGTTTATGGATTGGCACAGCCAACCATAGCTTTTGCTGTGCAGATGAAAGCTGAATTCCTGGTTTAGCAGTCACAGCCAGTGGCAGCTCAGCTATGAACACACCAGTTATTGAAAATAGCACCGTATTAAGCTCTTTGGTGTCCTGAGAATTGGAGATTTTTTTCCTGTTTATTAAGATAATTCTCAAAGGCTACAGTGGGAATTGTTGTGCTTGGTTTGGTTATCCTGCTGTCTCCAAATGCATCCTTAAAGCATTTCTCTCCTTATCAAAGGAAGCCAAGAATGAACTTTGAAGATAAGCTAAAAAAACACCCATGTTTTACATAGCAATTTTTTCTTGTTGTTTTGTAAAAATGATGACAGGAGTTTGTAATGGGGGCTGACTGAAAGCACCAGCACTCATTACACTGTGTATCCTCAGATGTCCCTCCACCTTCCCCAAACGCACCTACCTCAAATCACAACCCCACACAAAGACAGATTGTGAGAAAACACGCGGAACAGCTTCTAACCAGCGCTATCCAGCACTAAAATACCATTTTTTTCTGAAAGCTACTGTGACAGACAGTGCTCACAGAATCATGTCTGGGATCTAAAAATGGCAGATATGCTGAAGACCATTTAGGAAAGCAAACAGTGCCCTGTGTGCCCCTCAGTCTCCAGACAGCTCAGTGCAAGGCCACATCTGTTCTACTCCTTCATAACGATGCTTTAACAGCTGTACAGAAATGACACTGTTTGCTCTTTAACTGCATCATCCACAGTTCAGAATGCTAAATTAAGCTGCCAACCAGAAGGCTGGTGACCAGAGCACTGGTATGGTTTCCTGAATGATCCAGCCCACAAATCACGTCTCTTTGCAAGCAGAAGAAAAACCTATCTCCACAAAAGCTGGCAGTTAATATGAAAGCAGCAAGAAATGTACTTTTGTACATTTGTTCTGGTGAAAGGCCATCTGTTATTTTAAAAGACACAATGGGAATTTACTTGTAAATTCAATTAAACAGAATGATAACATTTGCCTTACAGAAGGTAGATTTCAAGCAATACATTATTAAATACTTCCAGCTTTCATTAATATCTTTAACCTGCACACAGAATATTACATTCAAATTCTCCAATGACAAAAAAAGAATTACTTTGTTTTCAGGCCCACAGAGCTGCAAACAACCTCACAACATATATTGCAAAAAAGTCTCATTTGGAAAAATGGTGAGGTTGTGTTACAATCTGGAACTTGTTATTTACTTATCACTTTTATTTGTGGTAAACCAAGCTTTTTCCTCTACAATTTTCATACTTCCATACTTATTCCATGTCATTTCACTAGCAAAATATACATACTTTCACCACTAGAATATGTCAGTATGATAGAATAGCTGAAATACTGTATTTGAAAGTTTAAAATTAAGGGAAGCTACTGCTTAGAACTATTTAAAGAATATTTGTCTCCTTTACTAAGACAGTACCTCCTGTTTATTTTAATGGACTACTTTCAGGATGTGACTTCTTCCCTTGCAGTTTAATTTACTTACCTTTTCAGTATCTATTCCTCTGGACATTGACCAGGTGGAAACGATGTAATCCATCACACGTTCACTCAGTCCTTTAGGGACCTGGTAGAGCTTTAAAAAGTCCCGGACACTGTTCAGCATTTCATGGTATCTGTTTGTGTTAGCGTACATTTGCTGAAATATGGTTGTCACATTACCAAAAATGGTGGCATACAGAAGGGCTGTGAAAAAGAAGAAAAACCACAGAGATAGTACATGGTAAGTTGTGATGATCAGTCTGTGTTCCACTGGGCTTTAAGGCTGGAAATGCCAGGCTCATAAAAATGCATGCAAATATCGGTGCTTTATTAGCAAGGCCTGATGAGCACAAGTGTTTTATAGGTCACCTCCAGCACTACAAATTGAGGACCACCACCTATTTTTGTGAGAGCAAATCCTGCATCACAGAGTTCCTGAAACACAACTGTTTGTCAAATAATTCAGTAGTACCCAAAATCTTACAAAACAGAAGACAGAAGAAGTTTAAGAGAAGCAGCTTGACTTTAAATAGCTTGACTTTCGCTTGAAAGTAGCAAATACTTTAACTTTTCATCTCAGGTTTCTAGCGCCTGTGTTGAAATACCACCAGTGACAGATTTCTAGGCTTTAAGTGCATTATCACAGTAGTAAGCTGAGTCATCGTTACCCACCTCGCTGTGACAACAACAATGCATCAAAGCAGGAGATGGAATATGTAATAAACAGCTACCATGGGTCAGTAATTTATAGACATAAGTTTAATAATACATAAAAACTCGCATTACATTTTATATTCTTGAGGCAAAAGCACAGTGAGGCCTGAGGCAAGAGCTGGAGCCCTCAGAGGCAGACCTCTGCACAGCCCTCCTGACTTCACACAGCACAGTTATGAAGCCAGCTGGTTCATCAAGATGGGTTTAAGAATAAACACGAGGAAAGAAAAAGGCAGTGTTTCCAAGCGTGGAGAGAAGCAGATGAAAACACACAGGACGTGAGAAGATCCATCTGCTGAAGCCCAAGACAGAGCAGCAGGCTGGTGGCAGCCTCAGCGGCCAGGTTTGATGGCTTCCAGAGGCTGGGGCTGAGGCTCTTCCAGCCAATCCAGCCCTGAATGAAATGGAAAGACAGGAAGCCTCAAGGGGAGCTTTCCTTTGTTGTGAATCAGGTCAGTGATACGTGACAGGTTGGCTGCAGAAGGAGAGGAACAGTCAGATGCAATGATAACCACCCGTAAGTGCTCTGGCTTGCTGAGTCAGTTCTTCCTCTTAATCATTTCCTGTCCCCCAAAACAAGCACCAAATTGTGAGCATCGTATCTTTTCCACTCAGGACAAAAATAAACCAATGAGAAGCCATATTTATAAAAAACAGATTTTGCCTTACTGAAGTATTCCTTTTGGCTGTTTATTTACTCCCTCACCAGCTATTAAAAAAAGTCTTCATCCCACTCCTTCCTTTGAGAATGCAGCTATTTATACAGGTCAGTATTATAGGCAGATATCCTTAAACCAATTAAGATGCTCTAGGATTCTATGACCAACAAAAACCTTTGATATTGTGCAAAAAAATTACAGGACTGTCTTTGCCCTGATCATCAAGAGATGTAATTTAAATTTAGGTTTGCTCAAGGCCTTTACACTGCTGATTTTCTGCAGAATTCCTTCTTGATGCTGCATGACTTCTCTTCTTTTCATGAGTTTCTGTAGAGAACAGCTCTCCCTTTTTCCATCTACTCCGCTGTACAAACAGGAATAAAAATACACAGGAAAATGTGCACACTCAGTTTAAAGAAGAGTGGAGAGCATGAACACAGTGACCGGAAACATGTATTTTCTCTGTTTAACCTTAACTTGTGCCTGAGCTGAGCAAAACCATACCAGGAAGTCCAATGCAATGAGTAGTAAAGAATGACAAAATGCTTTAAAAAAACAGATTTACCATAATAGCTCCTTAATCCCTGAGTATTTTGTATTAGAACAGCATTGCCTCTGCCTAACTAAGTCTTGGTCTGCTCCCTGTTACGCAGATGCAAACACCACCCTACAGGAGACTGCAGCAGCACAAGGCAGCCAGCACAGCACTGAAATAGGTGACAAATTAGGGAGAGGGTGGCAAGCAAATTCTTATCTGTAGACTTCTGGACAACCACATTTGTGTCCATACAACTCTGTCTTTGCTCTCTGGCAAGCAGTGAGACCTGGGGGTTCAGTACCTTGGCATGTATAGCTCCATGCCAGCAAAGGTAAGATGGAGCCCCCACTCTGTCCCATTAATGTCCAGCTACATGAAGCTTAAAGAAAAATCAGAAATTTGGTCCTATAGTTTGATTATTATGAAGCAAGCAATTTCCACTGCAAATTCCAGCTCCAGTATGACAATTATCTTGGCAAGAAAAATTACTCCCGCCTAGATAATTTTTTTTTATTCCCAAACTTACGATCCTTAATTCATCATTAGCTAACCATTTTATTACTATTAAAGACACATTAAAGCCAAGGATTTTTGCAGCCTAATATTGAGCAGATACATTAGCATATTAAACCTTGAACTCCTCTGCACAGAAATAGCTGGCTGTGTGCCTTTCCTTCCTTTCAAAGGAATAATGAAATGAACCCACTGCAGTAGACTGCAGCCCCAGAATGATCTCAGAAACACACACTCTACTAAAGGAAGAAAGTTGGGCTATTTATGACAGAGCAAAATCTCCAGCATCTCCTCTCCAGGAATGTCAAGATCCCTCAGAAATGATACAGCCCTCACCCCCTGACATTAACATTCTTTTCTGACACTAAAGAAAAACATGTTGTCCCAAACAATGTGGCTGCTCATTTACACTGCAGTCTGTGATACCCCATTTAAACGTCACAGATAGGACCACAGCAACTGCAGTAGCAAATTACCCACAAGTGAATCATGAGGGTCAGACACAGGTTGGAAAGGTCACCAAATCATCTGCTACTTTTAATGATGTAACAAGTAAGAATAGAAAAATGAATACAAGCCAGTGTAGGTCTCAGCTACCACAGTAAAAGATCTGGGGTCTGATTTTAGAATTACAAGAGGAAGAACTTCTATCTGTAAGAATGAGAGGTTTACAATTACCCCAATTACAGACGTAAGTGCTGCATTCGGTTCCTGAGATGAATCATCAGATTGATGATGATTTGTTCAAAATGCACTTATCCAATGGCCTTGCACACGAAATCTGTGCAGAACTACACAGCAACAAGTGAGACCGACATCAACTAGCAAACAATCTCTTATATCTTGCCCCCAAGACTTGAAGTGCTTTCTGAAAATGAACTGCCTTCAGTTCTGCTGTCTGTAAAGCTGATCCAGAAAGTCTGTTTGCATGTAAATTCCACTTAACAATTAAAAAACCAAAATAAACCCCTTTTACATACTGCACTAACCTAAGTACTGTTCAAAGAGCGAGCACCTGCATTTGCAAATAGTAGATGATTTAAATGTATAATTGCACGTCTGTTTCACCAACAAGTTCCTAGTTTACAACAAATTATTCAGTTCATAGAAGGCTGAGAGCACAGCCTTGAAAATCTGTTGCACTGTATCACTTCTTACTGAATACGAAACACAAGCATAAATTAACCACAAAAAATGCATGTCTCAAAGGCAATTTTCAGATAACACATTGTGAGGTCACACAAAATTAACACTGATCAGATAAAAAGAAAAGCAGAAATTAATAATTGTATGGATCATCTCATAATTATCTGAGAAAATGACATTATTTTCAAATGTGCAATTAGGACAATGCAAGAGCTTAAAATTGCTTGAGATTAGGGGTCTTGATTAGTGGTAATTATGCCTACTTTTGAGTAGAGAGCACGCAGTTAAAAGGAAAACATTGAACTGTTAAACACAATATGCAAGCAAATACCAAACTGAACAGGTATCTTAAAGAATTGTTCACAGAACTAGTTTTGATAGAATTGTTATTTGCAGTCTTGCAATCTGATATCAAAGCTTCTAAAGCGAGATGTACTTATCAAGTATCTACACAACCTTCTAGAACAGTACAGACAGACCCAGAGCTGCTTAATTTGCTACTTCTTAGGAAGCTTTGTGTATTATAAAGTTTCTTATTTGTAATCTTTTATCTACCTTTTGTTTTTTTACTAACAGAATGTATAAAGATATAATTCCTTTTAGCTAGTAAAGAATAAATGTAAACAACTTAGCCAAAATCTAATAGGTCAATTAATTTTCTGCACTTCATGACTTTTCACAATATATATCCAGAACATTTTCGCCTGTTACAAAACAAATTACAATTGCTAGTCTTAGTATGCATCACTTTCTGAATTTCACAACCTGGGAAAAAGACTTTTTTTTAAGTGAAAGTAAATTCCCAGAGGAGCTCTCCCCCATGCTGTCCCAGTAACTGTTAAATCCTGCTCTTCCCACGGCTCTCTGTTCTCCTGGACTGAAACAATACACTGCTCCACCTCCTTCTTTTGTGCCACCAGCTTCTAATTTGCACCTCCGAAGCAAGGCAGTAGCAATGGCAAAGATCAGAGAACTGGCACACTACTGAGCCAAGTCTGAAAATCAATTTAATGGCAAAGAGCAAAGCAGAAAGCCTGAACAGGCCCTGAGGGACATGCACGTCAAACCATGTGGCAAAAGCACTTGACTTCTAGGATGAAAGATGAGAGACCACAGGCAAATTTTATTAAATTCTTAGTTGAATCCTACTGCAAGTCTTCTCACTCTCATCATCACATTTGGTGATATCACCCTGCTGGCAGCAAAATTGGGACAGAGAAGGACAACAGTGGGCTCCAGCTACAATGGAAATGTCTCCCCTGCAGAAGGGTAGGACACCAGTGAGGACACAGTTGGTGAAGGCTAAACAACAGAGCATGAGCACATGCGGTTTTTTCATCTTCCCATCACCAAAAAAACAAGAACTGCAATGAAATGAACGTCAGAGACACAAACAAGGGAACAGCTGCTCTGAGAAGCCACTTAAGCAACTACCAAGGGCTAGAGTAGTAGAAACATCTGTGCACCTTAAAATAGGCTGTCTGCAGAGTGTAAGGGCAGAAAGGGAAGTTAAGAACAGCTATGGAACAAACACCACAAGCAGCTCCCACTGCTTGTCTCCTCACACCCTTTCCTAACTCTACAAAATAAAAGCAGACTACAGCAGCACAGACATACAACCTCCCGTTACCTCATCAACTTGCAGTGACTTACATTTTGCCAGTTTAGGACTTAATATGAGAAAAGAGGCAAGTGTTGGTAAACAACCAAACATTCCAGATGCTGAAGGTTGAAAGATGCTGAACTCCAGCATGCCTTAGGATGCTTCAAAGCTGAAGGGTTTTTTATTTTGATCTGGAAGCACCCACACAGCTGGTAGCAGCAATCACAGGTGTTGTGGCTCGCAAGCATCATGCACAGCACAACTCTCTAACAGGTTTTGCTGTTGCCTTCAGCATGTTTGGGCTAAGATAAACAGCATGGAAAAACACACAGAGCAAAACTGATCAGAGGAGCGATCAGAGCCAGCGTGAGTACAAGCCAATAGAAAAAACTTCAGCATCAGCCCTGCAAGAAAGCTCTTCAACATCATCAGCTCTCTCCAAACTGACAGTGAAGGGCCAACACCACTCTGCTCTCTATGAAAGGCTACATCTTGGATCAAAAAGCCTGCTTATGAAAAGAGAGGATGAAGTCTCCTGCCAATCCAGACAAAGGAAGGGCGGTGGCTATTACCTCCCTGGCCAAGGCTCCTACCTCTGCACAGCAGCACCTGAATAAATTAACACAGTCCCACTAATTAACGCTGTAAAATCCGGATTTTGACAAATTGAGAGGTGTCCAAACAAGTAAAATGGCAAGAATCCTGTTTCACAAAACTCATCACTCACTTGTTTTGACAGCTACAGTTTAGTGTTGTATTTACCCTGAAGGGTGCCAACAGTCACCAGAGGGGGATTTAAAGGCAGCCATAGACTCCACTGCAGCCAGTATGCTTGCAGAAAAGCAGATTACTAAAGCAATCAGATGCACAACAAGGCAGAAGTAGCCTATGAGGATTTAGATGTGTTCTTGGGTTGCAAAATTAAGGAGTAAGAATCTGGTTATATATTACATTTCTGCTGTAAAGGGACACCAACAGAAAACAACACAAGCATGATGCTGAGAGGAATTAAAAAGAAGAGCATCCTAGATACAGGGAGACTTCAAGCTGATAGACTTTGAAATCCCTAACCATGAGTGTCTCTCAGGAAAACAGGGCTGCACACTCTTATTCTATAAACAAACAGCACTTGCAGACCAATGAGTTCACCTGACTCTTCTTACTTAAATTACCTGAAGGCATCCAATTCTCTGAAAAGCTCTGCACTTCCACTGCCTGGTGAGTCCCAGTGGGGGTAGCAGCATTTTACATCCAAAAGTGCATCATAAACCAGAGAGGAAGATGTATGTTCTGCCTCAACTTATAGGTAAATTCTTCAAGCTGGCAGAGAGCTATAACTCCAAACACAGTTAATACCTAGTCATTAACTGAAATTAGGGCCTTAGCCCTTGATAGGAAAAGGACTTTCCAAGAACCATTACAGTTTAATCAATGAGTCCACAGAAAGCTCCTTGCAGAACCAAATTTTATTTCAGTCAAAACATGGGACAGCAAGATCAACAGGCAAGTTTTGAAATGGAAAACGCCACCATGATAAATCAAAGGTAAGACTAGGGGAAAAGGAAGATTCTACAGAAAATGGCATTTCCCAATTACCTCTCCAAATTTTATTCCCCACAAGATAGGTTTATCTCTGATAAGGTAAAACAGACTGGCAAGAAAATGTACTGATTTTCACAAATAGTTAAAACAACTACAATTCCTGTAAAGAACAGCATATGTATCACAACATCTTCAGGAGTGTCGTAAGGGATTAGTCTAGAGCAAGACTGAAATACACATGCTCAAAACATGGAGCATCATCAAGATCTTGTTCCACGTGCCAATTTGATTACCAAGAGGAAACTAAGTGTACAAACAGGTAACAGCTGCAAAAACTATCTCTATTCCAAACATACCAGTGGGACACTTTTACCAACACAGGATGACTTCAGCTCAGTGTACTCACTAGCAGGTTTTGCCATGATGAGAATTAATAAAATGCCAAATCTGATTAAATCCTCTGCAATTTGTGAGAAAGGACACTCTTTTAGTGTTTTGTAGAATTTTATGGACAATAAAATTTAAATTGTCTAGAAAATTGAAATGGATTTCCATTTCATTTCCCAGCACTAATGAACAGATCACCATTTAAACGACGACTGAGCCATTTAAGGGCATCATTTTTCTTCTACAGTTTATACAGGGTAATGCATAGCCATTTTCAATTACTTGGTTAAAATTAAATCTCCAGATACTGCTTCTAGATTTTTACTCATTTACACCAATATGAAGGCTTTTTCTTTCAAAGCTCGTTTTTATCTACCCTCAACTTAGCTCAAATGGTTTCCCCCAATTAAACACCAACTCTCATTTTGAAATCTATTACTGAAATAGAACTACGCAAACAAAAGAACAAAAACAAAAATAAAAAGCCACAATTAGGAAAAGTTGTCTTCATGTGAAACTGCTTACCTACGTAGTTGTTAGCGTTCCTCTGTTCACCCTATTTCCTCTGTGACTTGTATGACCCGTTCAACAGGGCCTTGCCAGAGGGAAATCTAGGGACACTCCAGGAGATCATCTATTATCCAAACTTTCTGGTCCTTTCCCTACAATGCTGCCACACGTTCTACTGGGCTTTGCACTGCTGGCTCAGGCCTGTTCCTGTTGGCAACTATTGGGCCTGATTTTGCAATAACCTGTCTATGGCCTTTGGGAGTCCAAAACTGGATCTGAATTTTGCACGCCACAACCACCATCCAGCACTTATACATACTGATTCCTGGACAAATTTGCCCCCATCACTGATGCAATACAAGAGTTTAATGGCTAAACTCATTTTCAGAGTCCAAGCAAAATTCTCCAGTCTGATTCCTTTTGGTCATTGCTCCAACTTCATTTAATTAAGGTATCTTACATTTGAGTGCTGTGTTTAGAGTAATTCTTTGTTCTGAATGATAATTGGATTCAGGTGGCTTCTCTCTACTCCCACCAGAGCACCCATGTGGGAAGTTGATTGCTGGCTGCATTTCTTGCTGAGCATGTTCAGATCTGAATCCACCAGTGAGACCACAAGGAGGAAGGACCCAAGGTTTCCCCTGAGACTGCAGTGATCTCACTTCTCATTAGGCTTAAAACCTCTACTCAGCTGTGCTTTAAACATGACTGCAAGGTGTGGGCACATCTGCCTGTGATGAAAGTTAAGGACACAGTTCAGAGAAATACCAAGACAATGTATTTCTCTTCGACCACTAACTTTCATCCAATGACTTACAAAAGCTTCTGCTGTCTATGTAGCAAGTACAGCACAGTCTTTTTTTAGGCTTTGTCTTCTCTGAGAACAAAAGAAAAGGTAAAATTGTAATGCCTATAAATTACCCCAGTATAAAAGCAGAGTGGGATGGAGGTGCCATGGTCTCATTGTGAAGTGAACCAGAGGTGGGTGGCAGAGTGCTGGCCTCAACCAGACAGCTGATGGAAAAATTGCACCTCCCTTGTCTCATAGATTCCAGAGCAAAGAAACTTCTTTGGATTAACTTTATTGTCCCCAAACCTAAAACTAGTTAAATAAAACCACAAAAACAATAGAAAGTGTGTAACTGGAAGCCTGTGTCTTCCATAGCTCACCTGGTTTACAGTGAGCAGGCCCTTCAAGCTGACTTTGCTCTGAGCAGTCACACTGTGAAACCAGCAGTGACTTCTGCACTGGCCACACACCAGAGAGGTTGTGCCAATCACCCAGGAGCTGCCAGGTCTGCTCAGGTGACAGACCAGCCAGCAAGAGTTAAGGGCATGGCTGCACCTGACAGGATCAGTGGATACTGGACATAAGGACAACAGTTCTCACTTCAGATCTCCTCTATTGTGAAATTAAGCCCCTAAAGCTATTGCACTTAACTGGACTGTGCTGCACCTGCCTGCTTTGCCTCTCTGCAGCTCAGTCTGAGATGCAACAAAACCTTGGTGAGCCACCCTGGGGTGTTGTTACTTCAAAAACCACAGCCAGACCGTGAGGTGCTCATCACCAACCTGCCAATCCCTTCTTGCACGTGCTCAACTTTTACTTGTGGGTGCAACAAGTACAAACAAGTTACGTGACTACACATGTTACATACAGGGTTTTCAAACACTTCCCAAACAAACCTAAAGACAAAGTGGTCCAAAACCTCCCCTTTTCTGGTATCAGTAAATAGTTATAAAGATTCAATGCTGTTCATAACACAAATAAGCATAATGAAGTTTGGAATTATGTTGACTAAACCAATGAGGTCGGAGACAAAGATGACATTTACTGATGAAGACTAATTTGGGCTGGTTAAGGAATAATTGTCACTGGAATGACTAGGTCTGAGTCATGCTCCTCCCACACACTAATCACAGGTGTGCCTGCAGACCAGAATCAATAGGTGCACACAGTATGTACAGGAATGTGACATGGGGATAGCTCATAGACAGTGGCTTCTCCAGGGGGCCCTGCTTTACTGACGAGTGCAATGACAGGCTAGTGAAGACACATATGGCTTATCAAAAAATAACTGGGACAACTGCTTGTGTTTTTAATGACAAACAATGGATGACTGCATGTGAGAGGAATACTTGCCTCTGGAGTGACGAAGAGGGTTACAGCCTAACTTTCTGAAATGGGAATTCATTTCTGTTCCTGTGGCTCCAGTCTTAAAGGTACTTCTCTTCCAGGCTGAGTCTGCTGTTTTATTAGAACTCAGCAGGGCTAAAAGCAGCAGTAAACATGCATACAGCAGGGAGTTCCACACCTCACTTCTAAATAGGATTATATTTATCATTATATTCAGGGGTAGATGTTATTGCATAAGAGATACTGCCTAAATTCTTTTTAAAGTAAACATTCCATGGAAATCATCTGACATCTAAAAGATGTCAGGTGGCTGCATTTTGTAATTTGATAGCAAGTCACCGTAAAAATGCAAATGTATTTGCACATAAACAAATGTATACAGTCAGAAGTAAGGATGTATTACTATCCCACTGGGACCTTTTTAGAGAACTATTGTGCTTGTGCAGCGCCTGCACCAGTGAGGCACACAGGAATGGCATTTGCAGATGCTAATAAGCTGAAGCTGGCCGACAGAAAGTACAGAGGACTCGCAATGGTAATGAAATACCTCTGTCAGTAATTTGCAGCTATAAACCTCACCCAATAGACAGGCACACAAAGCTTTTCCTTGCTTAGGGAAGAACGATTGGGAAGACTTCCAAGCATGCTCCCCTGCAACCAGTGAACATCTGGGATTCAACAGGCGTATGCTTCAAATATCAGTGCAGGAGAAGAGACCTGATCTCAGGTCTTCCATTTTCCTGAAGAATTCTCCCACCTAAAGGTGGCTGGGTATTTTGAATGAAAGAGAAAGGAAAGGAAAGGAGTTTTTACTTTTTGTATTTAAGAACTGTTCCTGTCTCCATAAATACAGCAGGGGTGTGTTCCCAATATTCCCATATCCTTGGAGTCTTTGAACCATGAAATAATGGATTAGAATGGAAGAGGCAGGTATCTCTGGCCATAAACACAGACTTCTCTGCTCTCACCTCTCCACAGAGTAATGTGTTTTCTGGCAGGCTTGCTCAGAGAAGCTTTACTTGGCCAGCCACAGCAGATCAAGAACACTATCCTAGCACTCCCAAAGAAGATCCTAGGAAAAAGGTAATTTCTATGATTTGTTGAAGTGATTTCACAGATGTGCATGAACAAAGTCTTAGGAATCACAGGGAAATAAGGTAGTTGTAGCAACTGGTGAAAGTAAACAAAATGTCAGCACAAGTAAACTCTAGCGCATTATCAGGAGTCAACCCTCAGAGTAAACTTTTCATCCCTGTGACATGGGGCACATGAGAACAATGGATCCTCCTGAACTTAAACTCTCATCTTTGGATTCCAAAAGGGAAAGTCGTCCCAGATGCCCACTGTCTGCTGACACTACACTGGATGTAACTTAACCCTGCAGCAGTCCCATGGCACTCACAAAGGTCACATTCCCTGATAATTCTTACAGATCAGGGGTAGCTTCACAACATCAGAGGACTTCTAGGAGAGTTTTTGCAGTTGTCCCAAGTCTTCTCCTTGCTTATTCACTGAATAACTTGTCTTCTGTAATTCTCTGCCACATACAGGATCACCTAAGTAGCATCTTAAATCTCCCAGATCTTCTTGAATTCTTCATTCCCACTGATGGAGGCAACGAGAAAATCTTACAGCTCATTGGAGATGAACAGTAAGATTTGGGCAAACAATATTCCATGTCATTTGCAGGCATTGAAGTTGTCAAGGTATAAAGAAGTAAAAATGCAGGAACTTATTTTAGCACCTAAACTGTGGTAATAACCTGCATGCTCCTCTTTTGAAAGCTATGTGAAGTGAAGAACTGTTTGTAAGCTGTGTGTGCCACCATGAATATTCATTTACCGGTCTTCAGCACAAGGCAAGGATAGAATGCTTTTCAACTGCTTGAATTTTTGATACTGTATAGCTACTACTGGCTGACAGATATTAATGATTCTTGACAGAATGCTTATCTTTGAGCTGTTGCTGTAATCAATCAGCACAAGAGCAGCAGGCTATTAAAATATTTTTCTGTCAAGCTCTCTTGACATGCTTTGAATGGTACACAGCCTCGATGTTGGGTTTTGATTTTTTTAGGGTTTTGGTTTGTTGGGTTTGGTTTGTTTGTTTCTGGTTGTTCTTTGGTTGATTTTGTTGTTGTTGTTTTGTTTCATAATAAGAGAATCCACCTGAAATCACACAGCTGGATTTTCTTGATCAGCACCTCTTGAAGTTGTCCTTAAATAACAGCCCTGATGCTGAGCATTCAGAATCTAGTCACCGTGGTTTCAGCTCCTTCTGACAACTGTCCCTCTGTCTTCTTTCTATACTGCCTTTCTCCATCTACACATGCACACACACTCTTCTTTAAAGCCATTTCTCCCTGTCAGATTCTTGTCATCTACCTGGCCCATAATTACTCTTCATGCTTCCTTCCAGAAGTTCTACCCTCCTGTTTTCTCTCGCTTCTTCCAATTTTCTATTCGATACCCTGTCTTCCTCCAGCCTTTCAGAAACCTGTCATGGGAGCAGTGATTTAGCAGTCTCTCTGTATCACAAAGCCTGTAAAATTTAAATCAACAGCTTAGCAAACTCATCAAAGAGGCTGCCAGACCTTCTTGGCCTCAATAGAGAAACCTAATGACTAGGAGGGAATCGAAGTTAAATTAGATGGTCAGGAGAATTGGGACTCTTCACAGATCAGAGGAGGGGAAGGAGGGAAGGGACAGGGATACAAACCTAAATATGTAAGCACGAGGTGGAAGAGCAGAAAAGGAATGCAGGTGAGGTTAGGAACACAGAA
Organism: Machaerirhynchus nigripectus; assembly: GCA_013397975.1. Lineage (NCBI taxonomy): Eukaryota > Metazoa > Chordata > Aves > Passeriformes > Dicruridae > Machaerirhynchus > Machaerirhynchus nigripectus. Next base: position 1,147,441 of record VZRQ01010146.1, on the reverse strand, counting down.
CATAAAGGAGAAGCTGATAATTGAACTCATGAAAAAGGTACAGAGAGAGTTTAAATGTCCAGTTTTATGCACAGGCTTGGCTTTACTGATGTCAACACCCTCGAAGATTAAAAGACACACTTCAGTAGCACTGCAGAGCGAGGGAATAGCTACACAATGGTGTGGTGTGTACAGAGCACAGTGAAAGCCATTCTGGACTAGTAAGACATGAAGAATTAAGAGTGGCAAGACAGGAAAAGCAGAGACCAGGAGCAGTTTGCATATGGCCACAGAGGAGTGTGTGACAGAGCTGGGAACTCAGCCCAAGACTGCCAGCTCAGGGCCTCTCCCCTGTGCACCAGCCCCACACTGCCAGCACTGGGAAGATAAGCAGCAGGGTTTTTCCACCTTTTGCTTTGCCCTTTGCCTATCAGCTTATTTCCTTTGCAGATCATAACACCTGTTTGCTGTATCCAGAACCTTCTGCAGATTCTAGAGGGCAACAAGCACCAATCTCTCTGAATGTTTGGTAATCAAATTCCAGAAGACAAACATTGTCTCTGGCTGAGTCTCCATTATTCCAGTAAAAAGAAATTGTACCAAAAGCCTGCTTAATGAAGAAACAGTTTGAGTCAGGACCATGTTTACCAAGATCAGTAAGTGAAATGCAGCAGTAAAAGGCCGAGCTGTGGCTTATATGCATTCCTAAAAACTTTGTTTGAAGAGCATGTCAAGATAGTGATTGCCAGGCAAGACACTTTAGACTGAGCAAGTCAGACCAAAACAACATTGTGCCAGTGATAACAAATACTGCAGTGAGAATGTTGTCTTTGCTAGAGGCTAATGAATATAAATTCATCATTTTTTACATCTTAAAGCAAATATTCTATGATTTTTATTTGCTTTTCTTCATTATTTCAATTATGAAAGCTTAGGGAATAAGCCAGAGAGATGAAAAAATAAACACTTTAGAACAAGCCAAGGGGACTAGACAACAAATCCAGAGAGATTATTGCAGAGGGCACTAAAGAGGACAAAAACAGGTCCTAACAATATCCTTCATGCAAAGCCTAGAGTAAACAAGTTGTCAAGCCTAAGTAAAGCAAGGTGTGAAAGAGAGGGATGAAGTCCGTTGTGATAATCTGCAGACTGACAGCAAAGAGCTTCAAGAGCTTCGTAACAGCCACAAATCTCTTCAGAGCACTTTCACTCACTCAAGTTCTCGTCATCGGTGTGCCACCAGAGACAGCATCCACCCCATCCATCTAGAGACCACTGCTCTGCAGCTGGGAGGAGAGGAGATAGTGGTTCTTCTGAGCATGCTGCCAACATTCTGAATGTTGAACCACTTTTCCTCCCCAGCTCTGTGGATGTATCCTATTTGCCATTATTTTTCTATCAGTGACAAGCTAGAGGTGTTAAATCCTGAACAGTGCTAAAGGCTACCACATTCCACACTTCATATTAGTGTGGTATGAGAAGGGCACAGGAAAGAGGGGGAATTGCTCAGAAAACCATTTTTTAATGGAATCACTATGAGGACACCCAAAATAGAATAGACTGTGTTTTCATATTCCTAATCCAAACACAGGAGGGAAAAAACACATACGTATCACAGAAAAGGCAGAAGATTCTTAAGGAAAACCTTTTTCACTTCACCTCACACAGTAAGAATATGTTTCCCGTTCCAGATGATGACCACTGTGATCTGAAAATTTCCAGCATTTAATGGCCAGTCCTGACTCCCTCTGCTGGTACTTCATACAGTCTCCTCTTCCTCAGTCTTAGAATAGGAGCAACGTCCTTTTAGCAGTTCCAACAGTAGTGCATAGTGGGAAAGTCTTGTCACAGCAGTTTCATTAAAATGTATAAATATTTTTTTAAGTCTTAAAAAATACTTTGGAATCTTTGAGGGTTCATTATCACAGTTTTTATCCTTCCTGTATTATTCTGCCCTTGTACTTACTGTCTAGTACATTTAGACTTCCAGCTAGACTAAAGTTAGAACAGAATTAAGTAGAAACAAACATAAAACCTTTACTTGCCTTAATGCATGGTTTCACACTTCATGCAGAAAGGGCAAGTACTAATAAAAGTCTTAAAAAAACCAATTTATCAACATTGCAATAGGAGTGAAGCAAAAAGAAAGCTTTAAATACTAGAAGTTGCAAGCTGGCAGTGTGGGAGCTCATTAAAAAAAGCACTGCACAAGAACGCTCAAGGCAAATGCCATTCAAACTTTTTCAACTCTGAAGTTATTTAATCGTCACAGCAATCACAAGGGATAAGGCATTGTTTAAAGGAACTGGCTTCTGTAGGCTTGGTGCTGTTCAGTCTTCTGGAAAGGTATTCACTGTAAATGTGCCATCAATTTAAAATGCTCCTCAGTTCTGAGCAGCAATCTTTCTAACCTGAGGCTTGATACTTCAAGTTGCAAAGCACCCTCAGCTGAAACAAACCAAACACCGTGGGGCTTCTGAATGCCCCCAAAAGACCAGAACCACAAAACAGGGGCAAACTGAGATATTCTGCAAGTAGAAATAGTAGTTTTACATGCATACAAAGCTAAATTCATCCTTCTGCATCTGTTTGTCACCAATTTCAGTAATCCAGCATTAAGACAACATAATTTCTGCATTAATACTTTGTACTCATTCCCTGAGCATTAAAAGCTACGGCACCAGGGCAGTGTTGGGAAAATCTATGTTTCCATATATTTGCATGGAACTGCCCAGTTTCCCTTTTTATTGCATTTGTAGTCTCTTAGACTGTTCTGACAGGATGAAAGTATGCTAAAAAAGCAGCATGGCAATTATTACAATTGCTACAAAGCTGTGGACAAGCCAGTCTGAGACATCTGCCCACCTTCTCAAATTTAAAATACCTGAGTTGTTCTGGAAAAGGTGTAGCAGCATCAGTGTTGCCACAGAACTCCCTCCACCATAGTTAGTGTTTTCTTTCTAAAGTATTCATTTCTTCACTGCTCTCTGTCAGCTAACAATCCATATAGAAGACCCACTTCTCTCCTTGCTTTCAGGAAAACCACAACCTGGCCCAGACTTCTCAGCTATATGTTCAGTGAACTGCTGTGTTCTTCTCTCATGGTCTGTGCAGCCAGCAGAGCATCCCACAAAGTGCATACATGCACCAAAAGGCAAATTAGCATTAACTGGTGCCATAGGCTCTCTCCCATCACCTTGGAGAAGAGCTACCCTGGGAAGAACTTCCAGGGAACCACACTACAGAAGCTGATCAATGACATTTAAATTTTTACCATAGGGTTTTAACAAGAGAAAGTTTAAAATTAAAGGGAAAGAACTGAGTACAGTGTTGGTGCTGAGACTTGTGTCTGTATCACACACTCAGCACTCAACCATGCCAACGCAAACCAGCAGGTTTCAGAAGGACCCCAGCTGAGGGAGAGCCTGAAAACAAATTATTTAACAGCTGCTGTTCAGGACAACAGTTTAATTAACATAATCAAAGCCATTATTAGGTTAATCACTAATTAGCATCACCAATTAACTCAGTTATAGCCAGTCCCAAATATCTAAAAATCAGTGCCTGAAATGAAGCACGCACAACACTCTCTGGTATCACACTGGACTGGGGAGAAACACAGCAGAAGGGAATTTACTCCCCAGAAGAAGACACCAAGGAGGACGCTTTTAAGGATCTCAGTAAACATAACAATACAAAAAGCCCCAACTTTTATAATAAAAAGCAAAAAATCACACTTGGCTGAAAACCAGACATGCTAAAGAGCACTTGTGCACAGCAGCACAGCTTGGGCAAGGTCAAGCACAGAACTCCCTGTGCAGAAAACCACGGCTGTGCTGTTTGAGGCAAGCTTACAAAGGCACAGCTACCAAAGACCAGCCTAGCTAATGCAGTTTTTAATCCACTGTTTAAAAGTTCAATCTGCCCATCACCCATCACCTTTTCCCAGGTGCTCCTAAGCTTCCCACATGCCCCGGGCTCCAGCAGCACCATTTCTTCACCTACCATTTCTTCACCAGATGCTACTGCTGCCACAGCTGGGGGCCAGCACACGCTGCTTCTTCCAGTGGGTCCCTCCCCCACAGCACGTGGCTGTGGTCAGCCTGCCACGCTGGGCTGGGGGCACTGGCAGCTAAAGGGTGCCTACATGTCCTATCTTGTCCTCAGAGGAGTGACTTTCAGGACCTACACATGCCCATCTTTTTCCATGATTCATTCTCTTGGGTTTCATCCAGAGAAGGCAATACATGTAATTTTCATGTCTATTCAGCACTTCCACTGACATTTAACTATGTATATGGCTATCTCAATAATTGCACTATCTTGTGTGCCTTTCAAGTTCAGCATTTGCCAAGAGGTCACTATTAAGTGTCCTTACATTGTTGGTATCCTTCTTGAAAGAAGACTTGGGTTTTTTCTAAGAATTCTCATCTACGAGTATTCTCTTGCTGCCAAATTTCAATATCCAGCCCTGCTGTTCTTACATACCTTCTCTGAAGATCAAAATATCATTTTTTAAAATTGATAAACACCACCCTTGCTCTCAGAAATGGCTGAGCTCGATTATCTCAACTTGAAAACTGAAAGATTTAGAAAGTTACAAACATAAGTCAAATGGAAAATAGAGAGAAAATGTGTAAACAACCCTAATTATAGATGTTGTTACATTTTGTTCTAATGCTATAGTGATGACAGCAGACAGATAATAGCAGTAAAATCATAAATAGTAGGAAGGACTCAGAACATAAGGAATAACACAAAGCATGTCATCAGCCTGTGGAATGAACAAAGCCATCAGTAAAAAAGCTCTTTGTTTTTGGGTTGTGTTTGTTTTCCCATTCTAATGAGAAGACATGCGTTCAATCAAGCTGTTTTGAACTGATTGTAAAATCATTGAGGCTGGAAAAGACCAAAAGATCATAGAGTCCAACTGCCACCCCTCCACTGCCACGTTCACCACTAAACCACTCCCCAAATGCCACATCCACGTGTCTTTTAAATACCCTCAGGATGGTAACTCCACCACTTCCCTGGGCAGTCTATTCCAATGCCTCACCCCCCTTTCCATGAAGAAATTTTTACTAATCTCCAATCTAAACCTTCCCTGGTGCAACTTCCTCTCATCTTGTCACTTGTTACCCGGGAGAAGAGACCAACCCCCACCTGGCTACAGCCTCCTTTCAGGCAGTTGTAGAGAGTGGAAAGGTCTCCCCTGAGCCTCCTTTTCTCCAGGTTAAACACCCCCAGCTTCCTCAGATGCTCCTCATCAGTCTTGTGCCCCAGTCCCTCGACCACCTCTGCTGCCCTTCCCTGGACCTGCTCCAGCACCTCCATGTCTTTCTTGTAGTGAGGCACCCAAAACTGAAAACAAGATTTGAGGTGCAGCCTCACCAGTGCCGAGTATAGGGAGACAACAATTTCCCTGGTCCTGCTGGCCATACAATTTCTGATAAATAGTTTTTATCATAGCTGTTATGCTCTGTTTGCTTGTCCGAGTGTGATTTTTAAAGTCCACGGTTTAAATTACAGCATACCCAGTGTGCTCACTACACAGAAAGAGCACAGAGATCACACACAAGGCATACTGAAACACAGTATGGTTTTGTTTTTGCACAGATATCAGCTTTAACCTTATCTGTTGATACTGGGAGAGAGTGCATATCTGTAAGGAGCAGCTCCTACCTGACAGGACCAGAAATATTAGTGCCAGCATTGAAAGTCTGTACACAAGTAACTAGGGGGTTGAAGATGGCAGAATTAGCCTGTGCTGCTTTGTAGTTTTTAATTCACATTTTAACTTTTACAGTTCATCTATGTTTTCTCTATTAAACATTCTGCTTAAGTGCCATTGACATATAGGTATGTACATCCCTAACTTGAAAAATCATATACTCTTACGCCTCTCTTGTCTCCTGTTGTCCAAGGTCAGAGCTCTCCAGTGGGTCACCAGTACAGATAGTTATAATCCTTAATTCCAGGTTCACTGTTTTTTGTAAGTGCGATAATAATAAAGGTAATAAATTATAAATCTATTCTGCCTCAGAGGCTTAGCAACATAAAGTCAGGTTTGCAGTGTAGCAAGTGGGGAAAATCTGAAGCTAAACTTCAAATTAGCACCAAGCTAAACTACCAAATTAGCATCAAGCACCCATGAAAAATGCTGGTCAAAAAAAACGATGTGACAGCACACAAAATAGTCTCCAATTCCTCCAACAGGCAATTTTTTGCTTGAACATTGAAAATTGACATAATTCAAAAATCTGCCCCAATGTGAGGAAGACTAAGTGCATTTGCAAGCAGAGATTCTGAGTCAACTTCAGAAGAAATCCAGCCCTTCAATGAAAGGTGTTGTACCTTCCTTTACTGCAAAAGATCTTGAAACACTGGGAATTCTCACGGGGTCAAATCTTTGCAACTCCTCCCAGAACACTTCAGGAACAGCACGGCTAGAGTCAGCAGAGGAGAAACTGATGCAAAAGTAAAATCTGATCCTTAGGGTAAACAGGTTTTGTGGACTGTGTGTTATTTTCTTCAGCTGGAACATTTCTATGCTGCCCTCCCTCTCCTTGGGGACCTGACCATTCAGAACTGGGGCACCAAGGAGCAGCTTGCTTCCCCTACCCTCCCTGGGCATGGGCTCAGCAGAGACTGGGAGGAAACTTGCTGTTCCTCAGCTGTAACTACACTAAGTGCTCTTTTTTCACTTTACATGAATCTACAGCCTGCTGAACTGCGAGAAGCAATAAATCCTGTGGCATTTAAAATGACCAACAACCAACGGGCATTTTAAAGAGCGGGCTGTTTGGGAAAGCAGACCTGCTTTACAGGAACGCTCTTGGTTCACCACGCAGCCAGCATGGCAAAGTCCTCCAAAACTGCTAAAACAGAAGTACTGCTGTGTAGCTATTGAAGGACAAAACTTTCCTGTTAGCAACCAGCAGGAAATTTGGCTGTCTGGCCCCAGGCAAACATCACTGTGTATCAACTATTTTGTGCATCCCTGCATAGAAAATTGTACAAAACCAGATACTCTTCTCTTAAAAGTATAAAGCAGTATTCTCTGGCAGTACAAGGTTAGAGACAGCAACTAAAGGAGGAAAAAGCAACAGTAGCAGCACACACACGTGCACAAACATAGCAGTCTCAGATTTAAGTTCTTTCTTTTTCTTTCAACCCATATTGCCTTCTTCTGGGAAGCAGCTTCATGCACTGCCCATTTACTCACAAGTAATCAAACTCTTCAGCCATCTCCAGTGTTACCTTAAAGCGTGGGCCTACAGATCCTGCCCCCAACCCCTGACAATAACCAGCATCAAAGGCTTACAGGAAATATTTCTCATTCACATGCAGCTGCTTTCCCAGAATTCTTCCGCACTGCTTTCCCCTTCTGACACCATCTCATATTAAATCTCTGGAGAGTGAGTACAGCCATGATGTTGCTCACAGAAGAGCTGTAGGAAGGAAAACATGTAACTACTGCCATGAGGGCAGTATTTGTGTCATCAACACTGATTCACACCTGTTTGTGCAGAGCGTGCAAGGCTAGAAAGTTAGTTCTGCTCCTGACCAGTTCTACCACAGCTAGTCCCCCAGTGCAAGAGAAGAGGACAAGCTTCACAGCACACTGTTGTCCTTCCCAACTGAAGGCAAACAGCTTGAGAAGTGTGGTTGCCCTCAGGCTCTCACCTTCCTCACTTTTTGTATGCCTTATCTACCCCGGTATTCCACTGCTGAAATGCCAATTTCATTGTGCTTTGGACCCCTGCAGTTGTACCAGAACTCCATGTACTGAACCATCACACCTTTCTGGATACAGTTGCCTCCTGTATCATATTTTCCATTTCAACCCAAACTCGCAATGACTCAGAGCATTTTCTTCTGTTTGGCTGCCCAATGATATAACACAATGGTCCCATAAAACAGTAGTCTTCCCTCCAGTCTTCTGTATTATTGAAGGCTGCATATGAATAAAAGATAACTCCATTCTGGACCTGAACTGCACCCTCATGAAGGGATATATCTTTTATGTTGGCACAATCACACTCTGAATCTCACACACTTCATACAGTACAATATCAAACCTGATAAAATCAGCACAGTCAACTGGCCATACTTACCTCATGCCCCAGAATGCATTTTTCCTCACGTAAATATCTCTCTCAAATTCCCTTTTCAAGTCTTTGTCTGCTTTAATGCAGCATCACACTTCAAACCATGCTCTTTCAGCCATGAGGGCTGAGGAGGAGAAATACTGCCCATCTTTTGGACTACAGGTCTGTAACCAGCATGAGGAAACAACCATCTCAAACATGCACCACGTTAGTTTCTGTTTATTTTGGGAAGCAGTCAAGAATGAAGTTTAAGAGTTTGTAAAGGAAATGAAGAAACCTTACTTTCAACTTCAAGTTCTGCTTCTCTCTCTCAACACCTGCTCTCCCTTTTGCCCACCCACACACACCTCATCATAAAAGCAAAAGAAGCAAGCGAATCACGGTAACCTACATTCTTCCAGCTCACACCTGTCAGTGCCCTTAGGAACTGACTAGCAGAAGCCCGAAAAAAACAGATAGTCAGCTGTACTGGCCTGAAAGGACCTTCTGATGCCATCATGGGAAAACAGGAGCGTCCATCTACTTGGCAGCTTCACATCATACCCCAGAAGGTGCTTGGCAGAGATCTCTGCCTCACAAAGTACTGCTGTTCTCAAACCTCCAAACATACATGGAGAAGTTCTGATTTTACTCTTGGAGTTTTCACAGCAAGTGTACTGTCTTCCCCTAGACTTCTCCTAGACTCTTGTCTTCTCCTTCTGTCTTTTCCATCAGAGAAGAAAAAAAAATTCTGACTCACCTGCCTCTCCTCTTTGCCTTTTTTTTTCCCAGAAAGCTGCCCTCTTGGTCAGACAGCATATTTCAGGGCCATTCCAGCATCTACTGGTGATTCACTATTCTCAGGTGCCTCTTGGAAACACCTACACCAATGCAGGCAGCATGGGGAACAAACAGGAGGATCTGGAACATCAGGCAGGTGCCTCCCTACCTCCCTGCACAGAGCCTAAATACATAAGAAGGGCAAAGAAAGGAAAATAGGTCATGGAAGGCAACACCACAGGTTAACACCTCAGCTGGATACGGGCCTCAGCTCCCCTGTGTCAAACTGCAGGGCACCAGCAGCTGGATTGCAATGCCTCTTCCAGACAGCTTCTGGCACAGCCTCCTGTCTCTTCAGTTCACCATATACATGAAGGTTCAAAGCACTATTAGACATTATTTTCACTGCATGAGTAGATCAGAACAGCATTATAGGCCAAAGGTAGCACACTGACAGGTCATCTTCTCCTTTCCAATGCCCACAGTCTGTGCAGCACCTACATGACACAGCGGTTTGCTCAAAGTAATTTCTCTGCTTGGTAATTCCTCTATGATTTTCACAGGAGGTTGCTAATTTGGTGTGGAATAAGGCTCCCTTCCAGAAAAGTGCCTATTTTCCCCCTCACACATTCTGTAGCTGTCATCTCATTACTAACCTGCAGTCAACTTATTTGCAAGGAGTGTGAGAAAGACAGTTCCTAAAAACTTCAGTTTTGGCATACTTAGTTCCTGATAAAATTGATTTTATCATTTTCTAGGTCATGTGAAGAAAGGCTTTTATGAAGAAAAAAAAAGAATGAAAAATATTCAAAACAGAAGTGAATCAAGCAATCAAAACTTATTTACACTGTTATAACATAGGAAATCCTTTAACATAGGATAACCTTCCTTTCCCCTCCCCTCCCCTCCCTCCCTCTGCATTTAAATGCACCAAACTGAACAAGAATTTTAAAATTCAGCAAATGTTTAAGGAATGAGAAGCTCAAGGAATTACACTTTATAATAACTTCCCTCTCAAAGAGCAAAGGGGCAGAACGAGTCAAATTGAGTATCTTTTCTGGTTCCTTGTTTCTTAATAAATTCTCTCTTGTGAGGAAAAAAATTAAAACCAGGATGATGCTGCTAATGTGGGATGGCAAAGCTCACAGTGGTGACAGGCCCAGAAATCAAGGTTTTTAGAGGGAAGTGAGAGAAAAGTGGTGGTCCGTTTTAGGAAAGAGAACTGGAAATAGGCCACATGAGATTTAGGGTGCAGCTCTGTGAACCATTCTCAGTAGATAACGGGTTATTTCCAAGACCAAATCATTGCCAGATCTGTGTGTTTGATGCAGAAGGATGCACGATGTCCAGGACCACACACACAAAGTGCCACAGCAGGCCTGACCATTAGGAGGTGAAATTCCACTCATTTGCCCTCTGAATATGAAAGAGGGGAAAGATTTTGGAACGGAACATTAGGATACGGTTGGTTCAAAATTGGAGCAAATGTGCTACTTCATATTTTGCAAAACTTGTACTAAAAGTACAAACTGTTAGTAAGTCATACAACTGTAATAAGTAAGTTTACCATTTTCAGAATTCACTTGAAGTTTCTAGAAGCCCTGAGACTGTTTAAGATCTTTGTGGACCAGGATGACCCAAAAACTCCAACATTATTTTTCATGCTTTCCTAGTAAAACTTAATTTTATCAGAAAATAACTTGCAAAAAATTTCCTTGTTCATGTTCAAAGACAGGAGTTAATTATCTTAAATCCAATGCTGTCTCCTTCAATTTGGCCTTGTTACACTTAGAAGATATTATCAATCTCCAATTCCCTCTTATTTTGTAGTGAAAATCCTCCAGGATCTCTGCAACAACAATGAAGAAGTACCAAACCACAACCCCGAATCACCCTGCTCACCTGCACTCATCAACCAACACATATTTGCTTTTGAGATGGTGATATGGGAAGGCAAGGTTTGCCTATCACCTCACCAGAAAAATCCAATTCCACACCACTTGGTACAGTTAGCAGTTTGATTTCAAAGAAGAAGGAAAAAAGCGTTCCTAATTCATGCTGGGGTGAGTCAGAACAGTCATGCCTTAATACCTCAACTGTTTCATTCTTTACCATAAGGCACTTGAGATTTTAGAACCGAAAATCCTTTGGTTAGAAGAATAAATTTTCTACTTTCCTTCCAGGCAATAGGACCTATTACTATGTTACTTGTCTCCTTCCACATTTTTCACACCAGTAGCAGCAAGAGTTGCTGTACTGTGGATAAAAAGATAATGATATTTTTACATATATTCCATATTTTCTCAGTAGATCAGAATTTCTTCCATCAGGCTGCTGCTTATGACAGGTTATGTCTTCAGATAATACCTCAAGTTCAGATCTAGTGTATTTCAGAGCTTTCAACTCCAAGAAATAGACTATATGACCCACAGCAGTGTTTGCCTCCTCTAAAACATTATCTATCACTTTTATAAACAGCCAAATCTTTTTTTAAAATATAAAAGCGGCCAAATACACTAAAACTCACTGATCTGGTAGGCACAACTAAGCCTTATTCATTCTCAAGATGTCATGAGACAGCTCCTCCAAGTGGTTAGGGTCATATCCTGATCTTTGAACCCCTTATACATTCCAGCTAGGCAAGCAATTTCTACTCCAACCCTTTGTAACCTACAGCAGGCCTGTCTGGGTCCAGCAGAAATTAAATATTAAAATAACTGTATCATTTTCTGAAGCTGATGCAGAAGTGAAAAGTGCTTAGAAGACACTTCAGAACTTCTATCATATTCCACATATTAGATGAAAAGTGGCACGATGTGCCATATGGGTGGATGTGCTTTTTTACTATTCTTCCTCCCATGCCTATTTAATTGGATTTTTCTTAGTCACAAATGGACTTGTGTAAAACCAAATCCTTGTCCAGGATTGCCATCCTTCAGGAATACAGTTGGCTGCTTAAGGAAAGGCCTCCCAGGAATGCAGAGACAATGAAAAATTTGTCAAGCTTTTTGTATGCTGTATATATTTCGCCAATTCCACGGGTGGGAATTCAGAATATAGCTCTGACAGACAAACCATGCTCTTCTAGACTGCACTTGTGTAACTCAACAATTTAAGAATAAATTTGTGAACTGAACCCCCAGGTTTGCTGTCCTGCATATCAAAGCACCTTGCAGATTCTTCATTTTATTTTAAGGAAAATCATTTATCTTGCATATTTTTCCATGGTTCACCTTCCTGAAATATTCTTTCTTCTTTTGATATTCCTCTGCTCTCTCGGTCCATGTTCTGGATGCATCACGCTCTTCTCTCACAAATTAACTGGAGTTAATCATGTTCCTTTAGATTTTAAAACAAGTTGGTTGCACATGCTGATGAAAGTTTGATAAACCCAGCACACTTCAGTGTTTTAAATGTACTCATAGGAAGAAATGTTAGAAATGGTCTAAAGAAAGCAAAATCCTGCACATGATATGGAAGACACCAGGTGAAAAAGAGAGATACCCATAGCTGGGACACCTATTTATTTTCCTTATCCTTCTCCTTCCTATTAAAGAGTTAAAAGATGAAATTTAGTAACACTGGGCAACAATAAGAGAAAAGGCAATTATCTATAACATTACTGTAGTACAAGCTCTCCCAAAATCCTGGGAAAACCAAACCATTAACACTTCATAGCTTTCATCTTCTCTCCTGTCAAACAGAACTATTTTTTCGCCGTTTGCATTTGCAGTTCTTTCAAAAGTTGTCCAGTGTCTTGGGGAGGAACATTAAGCTCTGCAGGAGAGAAATGGATTGTAAAAAAACTTGAGAATTAAAAATTTTTAGAAAAATCTCACTTCTAAAATTGTCCTGATTGGATTTGCACAGTACTGATAGAGAGACAGACTACATCCTGGGCCTATTCTAGCAATTAAATTCTAATATATGCTGAGGTAGGGTGATTCTCTAAATCTATTAGGCTGAAGCACAGTCTGAAGATTTTAGTCATTATGGCAAGACAACATATCATGAGACAATTCATAAAGCATAGATATGTGATATAGCTCTGGAACATTCGTGTTCTTTTTCCCTACAGCCAGAAGTGCATGGGCAATTTACCCTTGCCCTTTCCAAATTATATTTTGCCAAAAATTTAATAGCAATACTTTAATCTAGCTTTAATCTGGTCATATATGCTTTAAACAACAAGAAAAGGAATACTGGTTACTCACTGCTGTATACTAAGAAATAGCATCTCACAGAGAATTCATTTATGCTTCCCCAAGCCAGGCCAGGAAACAAAATACTGCCATACTAATATACTCACAAAAAATACTTTCTTTCTTCTTGCTTTGAAGTGTGTTGGGGTGAGGAGAGGACGAACCCCATATGAATGGGCCACTCCTCATATGGCCATGGTCATTAGCTAAAACAGATTTATTACAGCATTAGCACTTGTGTTGTGAACCTAAAAAACAACTTCGAGTCCATCTTAGCCTGGAGATGATTTTTGTAGGAATTTGCTATTTACATAGGTGTCACCTAAAGGCTTTTTTCTGGCTTTAACACCAGTGTTTTATCATAGAACCATAGAATCATTCAAACTGGAAAAGACCTTTAAGATCATTGAGTCCAGCCATTAACCCAGCACTGCCAAGTCCATCACTAAACCATGTCCCCAAGTGCCACATCTACATGTCTTTTAAATACCTCCAGCATGGTGACTCCACCACTTCCCCAGGCACTCTATTCCAATGCCTGACCACCCTTTCCATGAAGAAATTTTTACTAATATCCAATCTAAATCTCCCCTGGTGCAACTTGAGGCTTTTTCCTCTCATCCTGTCACTTGTTACCTGGGAGAAGAGACTGACCCCCACCTGGCTACAGCCTCCTTTCAGGCAGTTGTAGAGAGCGATAAGGTTTCCCCGAGCCTCTTTTTGTCCAGGCTAAACATTCCCAGCTCCCTCAACTGCTCCTCATCAGTCTTGTGCTCCAGACCCTCCACCAGTTCTGCTGCCCTTCTCTGGATTCACTTCAGCAGTTCAGTGTCTTTCCTGCAGTGAGAGGCCCAGGACTGAACACAGGATTTGAGGTGTGGCCTCACCAGTGCCTGGTACAGAGGGGCAATCACTGCCCTGGTCCTGCTGGCCACACTACTGCTAATACAACCCAGGATGCCATTGGCCTCCTTGGCCACCTGGGCGCATGCTGGCTCATGTTCAGTTGCTGTCACCAGCACCCCCAGATCCTTTTCTGCTGGGCAGCTTTCCAGTCACTCTGCCCCAAGATAGTAGAGCTGCATGGGATTGTTGTGACCCCAGTGCAGGACCTGTCACTTGACCTTGTTGAACCTCACCACTGGCCTCAGCGCATCAATCCCGTCTGTCTAGATCCCTCTGCAGAGCCTTCCCAGCCTCCAGCAAATCAAGACTGCCACATAACTTAGTGTCCTCTGCAAACTGGCTGAGGGTACACTTAACCCCCTCATCCAGATCATTCAAAAGAATATTAAACAGGATTGGTCCCAAAACTGAGTCCTGGGGAACAGGGCTGTGTTTCAGTACAAGCAATCCTGAAAAAAACATGCAGGTCCTGGACGTCCTTACCCGAAGAGGAGGCAGCTTTTAAGAGCTAAATTCTGACTTTGGAGCTCGCTGTGTTGTGAAGCCTGTCAGCACTGATCGCATCTCTCCTCCATGCCCTGCCTGTACTGAATGTCAGCGATGTAACTCGGAGCAGGCCAGGCGCTCCGGCTCATCAGTGGGGCTGAAAATGCCACCACGACCCGGTGCACCCCACGCTTACTGATGAGAAATACCGACGCGCTTCGCTGAAAATTGCATCCCTCAGGACTCGGACGTCTGAGGGATTGTTTATATATCCAAAAAGCCAAGAACAACGCTGTCTATCCGTTTTATTTCTATTTATCACAATGACTTTGAGGTTTTGGTAGGTTTTGTTGTTGTTTTTTGGAGTTGGCTTTTTGTTGGGTATTTTTTGCTTGGTTTTTACTCATTCTTTACTCTTAACAAGAAAAATTGAGGTATTTTCACCTTTAGAGATAACCAGACCAAATCCTGCCCTAATAGCTAAACCCACTTCTAACCTACAGAGAAACTCTACCCACTTTTCTGCCAGCCCTGCCACTTTGCTGAAACTTGCTGTAGCACAGAAATATATCCACAACACTTCTGGTGGTTCATTCTAGGGGAGAAAGCATCCAAGCAAAATAACAAATTCAGAAAATCCCAAACAGTTGCTTTACAATTACAGTGGTAACACACCATGTCTTCAAATATCCTGACTAGCATAAAATAAGAAGTAATAAGGCACAGCACAGAGGGATGAAGGAACAGAACTGCAAAGACTGGCCATACTTTTTAAAAAGAATTTTTTTTTAAAAATCCAGACTTTTAAATTAGGAATTACTGGCTAGAGTAGTGTTGCTGGCGGCTAAGATAGATGAGAATGGAAATTAATGCAAAGCTATCAGCCATATAGAAAGCATGCCATCTGCAACTTCAGGAGCTTGCAAGAGGTCCGTGGCATCTAAGAGATTTTTGGCATCTTGCCAGGGATGTGACAAAGACCAGACATTCAAGAGACAGCTTTTGCAAGACAAGGTTTCTTTTTCCTTTCCCATCCTGTCCCCAAACCCAAAACACTCCACCGGCAATACCCATGAACACAGAGGAAGTTGCTTTGGGTTTAAAATCTCTTAGGCCTTTGTGCTCCACCCATGAATGATACCCTCAGCAAACCTAGCCAGGACTTGGCACATGGCTGGCCCTTAGCTTCAGGCCACCAACTTCCAGCAAAAATGATTCCAACACATTCCTCCATTACCTAGAAGGGGTTCTAGGGGTAAATGAGCTTATCTTGTCCTTAGATACGTATTTAGTAAATGGCCTTCCTCTTCAACTGATGACCTGCTTCACGAGGGTGAAATCATGCCTAAGGAAGACCATCAAACATGATTCTGCAATGCCTCTATATCTTGTTCAGGTGTTTGGATAGCAACAGTCTGGTTTCTATCAGTTCCTCACTATCCTTGTTCACAAGAGCCTCTAAACACCTCCTACCCTGCTGGAGGTCACCAAAGCACACTAATCCTCTGTGAAGGCTATGAAGGAGTAACACTGACCTGTGTATCATGATACCTGCCACCAAGATGTTCCTAAAGTTCACAGGGAGGCTCACTCTACTGGGGCAGATTTCTGTTCCTTTCAGCACGGGTGCTGTAAACAAAACTGCCTCTGTAAACAAAACTGCCTGTGTTTTCAAATTTACCTAATGTTATTCTCATTTCTGGATTGTTTGGGTGTTTTTGTTTGGGTTTTTTTCTTCTGTCTAATGAGAAAGAAACTATTCACAGACAAAGCTGATCAAAGCTGAGACAGCTACTCCGTCCTCCTGGGATCTGTGTCTACCTTAATCAGAGACAACAGCTGAAGTGCTGCAGGACTGCGTGATGCTTGTGTTGCACACCATCAACGAAGGCGAGTGGCTTGGGCTTCCGGCCTGTCTTGACTAATGAACTCAGTGGATGACAATTCATCACAAAATGTGAGCGCGCATGTTCATGAATCTGACCTTTTAACTCCTACTTTTGTTCTTTTTCCATGACCCCTCCCCTATCTGGTCTAAGTATATCGTTCACAGGGGAATTTGTGATTTTGTTTTAGCATTCAAACTTGTGCCTTTTCCTTCATATTTTGGATGAGTCAAGCCCTGTAGTTCCAGTTAGTTACTTTAGCATGAACAGGCACTAAAAGCTTGGGATCTTTCAATGCAACTGAGAACACTAACAAAATGCCCCCAAAATGATGGATTTTGCTCTGTTGCTCAAAATCCAAATAGGCAAGCATCCATCAGTATTATTTTATGTCAAAAGTCAAGAATACCAAGCATTTTTAGAACTGTTCATCCCTACTCCACCTGCATAGCCAGGGGATTGCTGACACAGTGCCCAGATAAAAAAAAACTGCAAATGAAAGTCCTCTGATTTCTGCTAGTGCTTAGGAAAAATAAACAATACACAACCCAACCTGACAGATTCACTGAACAAAATATATAAAGACTGTAATTTCAAGGTATGTGTCTCCACAGGGAAGAAAATTGAAACAGCTTTTTTTTTCCCTCAAGTATTAAAAATGGAAATCAGATGTCTTTCTGCAGACCCAGACAGTGGTTTTAAGCCTGGTTTTATCTAACATCAGCCTCACTGAAAGATCTGTCTGTAGACATATTTCCTATTAATTAGTAATTTAGTGGCCATCTGTGGAAAGGGATAAGCAAATATGTTTTGATTCATTTAAAATGAAGCTGAGGAGTTAATTGCATTTACTTCCCGTAGTAACACTCATCCTTCTCTCTCTATATTTACACACACCATATACTCAATAAAGAAAGTGAGGCAAAACCATGCAGGTCAGTTCACAGATGTGAAGATATTTTGCTTTGCAAAGCTATAACTCACCATATGTTCAGGAAAAGCAGCTACACAGTGATACAAAGCACAAGCTTCCACGGGACAGAAATCGTTAAAAGCAGCCACTGGGTACTTCATCTCTATTTTAAAATGATCTTCCCAAACAGATGTGCACTATTTGAGGTCAAGAATCAAGAGCATTTTCCACCTACCCCCTCCGGTGGAGTTGACAAAGAGACGAAACGAGTACACCACAGCCCCCCACAAATCTAATTAGGGACTGCACCTTCCTGTATCAAAATAACCAACAGCAAAACACTTTCTCTCTGAAAACTGCAGCCACAATGAGGTCAGTAGGACAGCATGTGCATCATTGCGTTTGAGAGCACAAGAACACCTCCCTGCAGAAGGAGGCCCTGAAGCAGAGACCAGGGCTGCTGAGACAAAGCCATGCTTTCTTAAACTTTGGCCCAAATGTAAACCCAACAAACGCGGTCAGCCCCACAGGCTCAGTACCCACACACAGCTTATTCACGTCGATCATCCCTTCCCAGTGTCTGTGCACAGCTAACATGACGTACCCAGTCCTTCTACAAGCTACATACATTAAACTTTTTACTGGGTCAACATTTGCACTCAACTCAGCCAAAATTCCCACTGGTCCAGAAGAGATTCACTAAAGTATTTCTGAATTTTTAATTAAAAGTTACCTGGATTTATTATTTACCATAATGAAAGTTTGAATAAAAGAGAAAACTGAAGTGGCTTTACCTATTTTTTTAAACAGCTATCTGACATCACAGCAAAGTACTATTACCAGTGGTCAGTGTGTCCACCAAGAGTTAATGCAACACATATGTAATTCTGCCATGGGATCAGCTTTACAGAGGGAGTAAGCAGTGAGCAGAAGGGGATGTATCAGTGACTGAGCATCGAGGCAAACCAAATTTTGTCTTACAGAAGGTGGAATTACAGAGTGTTAACTCCATCTCTCCGGGCATAAGCATACTAGACACATGGAAGGACACTAGTTATGAACCACTTTTAAATACCTCTAGTATTCTGAGCCTTTCTGACACAAGCACCCTGTTTGGATGTCACTACAGTCCTGTGCTGACTGTAGCACTAACCCTTCAGTCAGTTTGCCAGTGGAAAACTCAGCAATGCACGTCTTAAAAACACTTGTTTACGCAGCAAGTCCTCCTCAGAAACAGAGGCTCAACAGACAACATTCCAAGATCAAAGAGAATATTCACACCTTTCTTCTTCAGAAATCATTCTAGATACTCAGCCATTAAATCAAAACAAAACTAGAACCCAGGTGGCCAGAAACAAAGACCTGAAAGCCTTGCAAAGCCACCACACCACCTGGCAACGCACACACCGTGACCAGCCTTTCCCAGAGGTACAAGAAGTCTGCACAACCAAATCCACCGTACTAAAAATAATTCTGAGCAGGAAGAACTCACACTTCTAAAAGTAAACTCTCCCTTTACTTGATGCTAACATCTGCACTAGAGGGAAGCAGCTCTTGAGTGCCCCTACCGAACCATGAGGAACCCTACCGAAGGCCCAGGAGGAACTGAAGTCAAGACCATTGACACCAATAACCAGAGGGAGGGTGCAAAGGCAGTGCTGTGACTCTGAATGGATCCAGGACCCACAGAGCTGTAGCTTCTTAGACAGCCACCAGTGGGAGGCAAGTCCCTGCCATGCACTGCACCCTGACTTTCTGCAGGGTGGCATCGCAGACAGCCCATGCAAGAAAGGTGGGGCTTGAAGCCATTTTCACACACGTTCACCACCATCTCCATCACCGTTTCCAGAAAAGTCAGTTTCTTTGAGAAAAAAAGATAAGGTAAAAATTTCACAGGTGATCTTGCAAATGAAGTTGTGAATTGGCCACAGTATTGTTTAAGCCACTAGTCTTTTGATACAGCACTTATTGGTATTCAAATGAACAGAGGATAAAACACACAAAAAGAAATGTTATCATTTTCTTTCTGCTCATCTAAATCAGCATTATTTATGCATAAATACAGTTTCTTTCTGCCACACTGTCATATGAAGAGTTAGGAACTGGTACGAGTCCAAAATAACCCCATGTACATTCAGGACTTTCTGAAGGCTATGTTTATTCATTATGCATAGTACTAAACAATAATAGTGAATCATACTAGCTGCTCTTGTTCTAGCTAGTATCATGGTCATAACAATAAGCCAAAGATCAGGATATTTCCTATCAAACTGGCACCTTCATCACGAAATATATTTGGAAGCCTGTTTTGTGCTACACCACTACACTGTCTAATGCACCTTCTCATGAGAAAACTGCAAAATTTTATCCATGTTTTATAAAAATTTCCCTTCTCCTACAGGGGTGTTTTATTAGGATGATGGGACTCTTGGCAGCAGAAAATGGTACAACAAAATTAACAATTTTTCTAGCTGAAATATCCCAATCCCTGTGTGATCAAGAATGCTTGTCGTGATACTTTTTCTCACTAACCTTCAGCCTGCTTAACACTGCCCATGTAATCTCAGCGTGTGACTTCAGTGTTGCCATAAAAGCACACACCAGAATCAAAGCTTCACATTTCTACAACAGGCATTGTGCTGCTAATTGAGTTTCATTATGTATTTGGTTTTAATTTTCTACTTAGCAAGGATTGATTTTCTCCTCCTCTGGATGAAATATTATCACACAGAAGCTTCTATCCTTCTCCATATAATGACATGTTTTTCCATGGACAAAGCAGATTTTTTTTCCTTATTTTGGTTCAAATTCCACCCTTATCTAGAAAACCATGATCTAGTTTAACAGTGGCCACCATATGGTTCTTAACTCCAAGTAGCTCTCAAGGCACTTTGAATACAGATCCTGAATTGAAATGACAATATGGCCAAAATCTGGACAGCTTGGCAATATGTATCCATTCTAACAAGGATGTGTGAGCCAGAGGTGCCCAAGGACAGCATCTTGCTGTAGGGTATGTCTGTATGCTCAGCCCACGATGGCATTTGTGGTTCCTAAAGCGTCCCAGTTCTCTCTCCCTTAGATGATGCTCTGACCCACTTATCAAATGTATACAGCTCTCAGACATGCAAAGTTTGCCACATACCAAATGGAGGCAAAAGGGTTGGTGCATTAATTCTTAACAGTTCAGGCTTTAAGCATTTTATGGTTTGCTTACAAGAGAATATTGAGATGATATGGACAGAACATTCATTCCAAAATGACTGAATTTTTGCTAGTCACAATACTCCTATTTGTGATTTAAACCTAACCAGTAAGGAACCGTGCAATACTTATATTGCCACCAAAAATATTTTTAGCTGCATCATATTTAACAGGATTCCAGATGTTCTTATGAAATGAGCATTCATGTTGTGCAGCTATTTGTTTATGTGTATGAGAAAGACAGAATCTCTAATACTTACAGCCAATCATCATCATAGCCACAGCAAAGATCTTCTCCCCATCTGTCGTCGGAGCGATGTTCCCAAACCCGACGCTGGTGAGGCTGGTCATCGTAAAATACAGCGAGGAGATGTAGACCGAGTCTTTGCTTGGCCCGCCTTCCCACTTCCCAAAGCCTGAGGTGTTGAAGCGGTAGGGAGTTCCTATGGACTCTCCCAGCTGGTAGAGCCAGCTCTCGGTGCGGATGGTGTTGGTGTCCTCGTCGATGACCTCGTAGTCGCCGATGCTGTACCAGATGCAGGCCAGCCAGTGCGCTGCCAGGCCAAACACGCACACCAGCAGCACCAGCACGGCCGCCCCGTACTCAATGTAGTGGTCCAGCTTCCGAGCCACGCGACCCAGCCGGAGGAGCCTGACCACTTTGAGCGAACTGAAGAGGCTGCTGATGCCCTGGAAGGATAAAGCACAGTGACCATTAGAATTTCATGTGAAAGCAACAGTCCTCATAACTGTGGTTTCCAAAGAAACAAGGTGATCCACGAAAAACAGACAGCCACCAGGCAACAGAGACGCTGTGGAACACAAAAAGCTTAGTGACCCTTTCCAGGGATGAATATATGCGCTCTTGCCTTCATCTGCTACCATTTTGTGAGTTGCTCTCTGAACTCCCTTTCCAGATTATTTGAATAGGTTTACAAATACCTTTGTAAAAACTTCCAACGACAGGCTGCCTCTGTTGCACATCCAGCTGTGAATTCCTTTGCAACACATCAGATACAATGTCTCAGATATAACGCAGATTGCAATTTTTCGCTCGGACACAGCAGAACGATAAATAGGGAAGGCCAAAAAGTATTGGAAATACCTGGCACTTTGTAGTTTTCCTATTTCCTACAGTGCATTTCCTATGACTTCACTTTCCTATAAGAATTCATGCACTGATAATCAGTCCTCTGACATTTCTCATATGGACTACACAAAGCTTAAATACTTCAAATATCTCACTAATCCCCAAATTATACCCTTTTTATGACAGCTTTGGTATCAATGCAGTATTTCTGTGCCGAAAATAATATGGCTCCCATAAAACAGCATTAAGACAGCATGCAGAATTTTGTATTGTTAACTTTTATACAGATTTGCACAAAAAGTCAAATAAAAAAATTCAAGCCATTTGGGGCATGAGAAGATCTGAACAGCCTATCATAAAAATCCTTCCTTTTTTTTTTTTTTCCTACTTTGTCTTACCAAGACTGTTTCATACATAGAAGTCTGATTAAAATTTAAGCAGACTGGTTTAATGAGTATTTCTGGAAATGCAAAATTGCATGCTTCTGGTCACCAGCTTTTACTGGAAGTTTGTTTATTCCTGCATAAATACAACTGCCTCAGTATCTTAGGCTGTTTCAATGCACTAGAAAGGATGTTTTATTAAATAATTACATAAAGTATATTGACTCATGTTCCCCAGTACTGCAGCATTATATTTTCCCTTTATTTCATGAATTTGTCATTATTACATTGACTCATTTTCAGAGACAGATGTAATTTGTTACCTGGGAACACACTATCAATTTCTATTAAGTATCTGGACAAGATCTAATGCAACCAGGGGTGGGGAGTAAAAAGAGAGAGAGGCAAAACAAAAAGATTAAAAAGCAGTCTTCCTTTAAATCAGAGATATTTGCAGAAATCTAGAAGACAGCAAGTGAACTATTCTTTTCATGAATATCTATGCCAAACTTTTCAAGTCACGGATGCAAAAATTCCAACACAAACAAGTTAATTTCCATTTCCCATTCATTCCATACCCAGCTTTGTTTTGTAAACACTGGAGCAAAGCCTCAATGCCAGTTCTGAAAATATGACACAAAAGACCTTAATTTCCAGGGGAGGGAAGCAAGTATTTCTGAACATTCAGTATGGAGAGCAAAAGCAAAGGGGAAAATGAAAAAAAAATACAACCACATTTTAGAATTGGATATGGAAGTCCCAGAGTGGACAAGCACATTTAGTCTCTGCATTCTAAACATTCTGACATTACAACATGGCCTTCTGGCCTTTTCCCTCAGGATCAATGCCCATTTCTCCCCTTTCTCTTTACAAGCTTTAGCAGTGAAACACTAATTTTTTACATTTTGAGAGGTCTCCAGCAATGGTGGTGCCCTTTTAGCTTCAGTCTCAAAACCAATCCTTTCCATCACACAGTGCTTCAAAGTCTCTTCCCCGGCATCCAAGAGAACAGTTTTATTTTTGTTCAAAATCAGTGGTGCAGAACCTGTTCTTCAAATTAAACATATCCCTGCGATTAACAAAAACCCCCAAACAAATGCTGTTTGTCAGTGAGAATCCTACCAAAGCCAAAAAAAATAATGGTTTAGGAAGGACTTAATAGCTTAGAATTTGGTTAACTCTTAATCAAAAATTAAAAATAAAAAAGAGTCAATGATTAGAAATACTCTGGGAAAGGAAAGAATCGCAGAAGAGGAGTTCAAGTAATTGGATATGAAAAATGGGAATACGAATTAAAATACATTAAATCAGATTCTAAAAGTCTAAGGCAAAACACTTTCTTCAAAAGTACTCTTATCCTAATTTCCCTTGTGAAATTCACTAAAAGAAATTTTATTTAAAAAATTAAAATGGGATTGAACTGCATTATTTGGGAGAAAGTGATTCTACCAAATTCTGACCAGATATAGAGAGGATTAGGCTTTTTGTACCAAAAGAATTTGAATATTTACAGAAAATATATACTTGATTTGCTTGCATTGGAAGGATACATTTAATATTCAAATTACTCCCAATACTCACCTGACTGCGTTGCCAATGAGATTCTGAAAGTTCAGAAAAAGCTCCATTAAAAAAAACAACTTATTTTTATTTCAGCGTTAACACTGTTCTCTCTTTGATTTCCTCAGAGGAAAGGATTTGTCTGTTCTAAATGGATCAATATCAAGAGCAAGAACTGCCCAGGGAAATGATTATTCATATAACTCTTAAAAATTTCTAAGTGACAGAATTTCAAATGGTTATAAACAACAGAAAAATAGACTGTTTAACAGATGATAAAATAGGGGAAAAAATCAGATAGTCCTGCAATACTTTAAATCAGTACTTTTTGGCACTAGATTTAGCAAGTTATATTTTAATGCTCACTGGAATAGATCTGCTGGATTGAAAAATTGACAATTTTAGATGACCACCTTCCAAAATAAAACTGTACTTTTAGATTATTGTCCATTCTAATGCTCTTATCAGCGCAGATTATTTGTATGCTTTTATCATACAGATGGCTCCACAATGTCACGCAAAGGGGCCTGAACTCAATTTACTTCTCTTTATGTCTCACCCTCTTGGTCTGCTACTCCTGCCAGTTTTGAGAGGCAGATGAAGAGACACCCAGAGCTCCATCTGCCCAAACGAAATAGAAAAACCTCAGTTTATAATGAGCTAGAAATGGCACTGTGGGTCCCAAGCAGGCACCCCAGATGCTCTGCTCTAAATGATCACCATAAGGAACGTCTATGTGGCAGCCAGGGAAAGGACGAGGCTAAGTAATATTCCATGGAGTTC
This sequence comes from Machaerirhynchus nigripectus, assembly GCA_013397975.1. Lineage (NCBI taxonomy): Eukaryota > Metazoa > Chordata > Aves > Passeriformes > Dicruridae > Machaerirhynchus > Machaerirhynchus nigripectus. The sequence goes on along the minus strand of VZRQ01010146.1, from coordinate 1,123,179 downwards.
TACCTGTGTCTGATTTACCCCGACACAGTTGCAACTACTGGTACTCTATCCAACAGAAAACATCCCTTGAGGCTGTGCAAAAATGAAAAGAAAATCTGTTACATGTCCACAATAGACACAGAGTACATTTTTACTATATTTTGTCACAGAGAGAACTTGGGTGCAGCACTTACTTCAATATGCAGCACTTGGTCAAGTATGTCGGAAAATGCTGAATTTCACATACACTTATATTTCAAATGGTTTGAAGCAACTGAACGATACTAAAAAAATTCTACTGCTGGTACTTGTACATAGATGTTGATAAATATTTCACAGGTTGGCAGGTTTACTTTCATTGCCAGTGATGGCTGCTGCATAAAATAGGAAGGAAGTGTAGCCAGTCCCCTCCAAACCAAAGGGCAAGCTCAAGGCACTGAGACACTGAAGAAATAACTCCATAGCCACTGACTGAGCAGACTTGAATGTCAAAAGCCCTTAAAATAACAACCACAACCACTCCCCCTCCCTCTCCTTCTACACATTCTTTGCAGAGTGGAACTGTACCCCAAACAACAGAAAAACAGACCAGCCTCAGTCCTAGGAGAAAGCAGTACCCATATTTTATATTCAAAGAGAATGCTTCATAAGTTTGTCCATGAAATACTGCCAGAAGTAAATTTCCATGTATAATTTGTCATTAATTAGACCTACTCAATATATACTGTGCACATTTACAAAGGTTTCCTTCTGTATTTCCTTGTTTTCTTCAAGATCTAATCCACTGCGAGTGCAGCCCCTGTCTCACACTGGTACCTCAGCCATGTAAGCAGCCTGCTTTCCAAACACAAGATCCAGGATATCCATGTCTTGGCTCTACCTCTCAATCAGACAACGTAAGATTTGTGTTATTACTTCCACATCCAGAAAAAGAGAGAGACACTGTGAGGTCTTTTGAAAACACAAGGGCTGTAAGCAGAGAGATTATTGTTACTTGTGTCATTGTGGTCCCCAAGAACAGTAACAGTGGACACTACAGTGATAGATGCTCTACGGATAAAAACAGTTGCTGCTGTTCATTTGCCATGCAAAATTAAATTCAACTCAGTTCATTGACTAATAAAAGTCCACCTAGAAAAAAATCAAAATACAAATTGTTTAAAGAACAGCCATAAAGAGTAACTGAGGCCACCCCACATGCCCCCCTCAAAAAGTGAGAAATAATTCATTTTCCATTCCAAACAAGATGTAGGAGGAACAACTTCAGAAAATAACTAAAATGCTACATTCACCCCACCTCTTACAGCTGCAGTAGCACAAGTACTTTAGTAATAGATTCAATCTACATGACAGTATTCACTTTTTAGGCCATTATTCACTTTCTACATGTACAGAAGGAAAATGCATTTAACCCAAGCATTATTTTTTTTTTCTAGGCTCAAAGGAAGGATAATTTACTTCCTACTTACTATCTATTTTTAAAAAGAGAAATATTCAGTATTGGCACAAATCTTTCCTAAGTTTTCCAGCACTTTTCTCTCATGTGGAACTGCTAAAGTTCAGGCTTCATCTCAATTAAAGGGAGATGCAGAAGACTAAAAGCTAACCATTAAAAGAAAGAGAATTAAACAGACAAAAAAAATAAATTATTTATTCCAAAAGGGGAGGCAATGAACCAAATTTATCACTACTGTGAGGCGAGAGCCACAGAAAGCACTGCCTTCTTTCTTGACACTTTATTCAAAGTCAGCCATGCCACAGCCTGGCTCAGCCTATCTGCAGTAACCTGGCAGCCCAGGCAGGTCATCATTAGGACTACACATTTTCGCCATTTGCCTCCTCTGATTTTCTTAATTAGGTCTGAGAACATGACCTTTCCTACAGATTGCCATATTTAGCAACCAAGAGATGAGATAACGTTCTGTGCACAGGTCAAAATCAATATCTAAGCCCTCTGGATACTGCTGTGGTTTTCAGCGCTGAAGAAAACAGATCTCTAGACTCCTAAAGCTTATTTTAGTCAGACATCTGTGAGCTTGTTTAGTACTGGGGAAGAAACAGCAATAATTCATGTATAAGAGCACAGGGTGTGGGAAGAGATGGGAAGGCTGATTTTTCATTTGTAAAACTATGTCCACGCTTGCCTTACATGCATACATGCATACTCAGACAAACAACAAAACCAGGAAACAAACAAACCCTGTTTGCTTTTTACTTTGGGAGGAAGAACAAGAATAAAGATAACACAAAAGTAACCTAAAGAAATCCCACTTTCTGCAGTAGCAAATAAAAAATTAACCCCAATGGACAGCAATCTGCTTCCCAGTGCTTCTGATTCAATTCCAGAAGCTCTTACTAATCTCCAAGAGGCAAAACACCCAAATAAGATTTACTGTTACTGGCATCTAATACCTCTCCATCTTTCCAACTCTAATCCCATCCCTAATATGAAATAGACTACGGAGCAACCACTTAGCTACTCAAACAAATACCCTTTGTCATCCCATCTGACTCTCTGCCTCAGATCGATACAAGTATGCTGGATGGGGGGAAAAGAGGAGGGCAACTGATCCCTGTATCTGGAACATGCTTCCCTTTATACGCAGTGTAAGTCTCACTCTAGCAGCAGCTTTTTGAAATAATTCAGAATCTAATATATTCAGTTAGCTCTCCTTCTTGGACAAAGGCTATCACCATACATTATCACTGAAAATGTAATTCAGCATTTTAATTCATTTAGCCTGATACAGATTGAATAGCTTATGTAGACTACTATTCTCTCTTTAACAGAATGATAAATCATGTCAGGCCTTTCAAAGCTACGAAGAAGTAGCCCTGAAATCCAATAACACCCTTACTTATCTGTGACTTAGCAGAAAGACTAATCTGAACATTCAGAGTGCAGAAGAAGAGGAGTCAATTGGCATCTGAAAGCCTCAGTGGAACCTACAGAGTAGGTCAACACCAGGCAACACAGCAACACATCCTACTCTGGAGTTCTCTTTTGGGAGGGGCTATCCATCAGCAGGCAGAGCAGATGTCTCTGAGCCACCAAGGTGTATGAGCTTGGCTAAGACCAGGGAAGGTAGCAGAATTACAATAAACTCAACACCTGAAGCAGGCTTACAGCAGAGGAGAGAATTTAACCCTGAATGTCTGTCAAGGCGTAAGAGCTCTGCAGTGCCTATGTACAGCATCAACACTATTTGGAAAACTGAGGATTTAGGGGGAAAAGACAGCCTGCCCTTTCATAGGGCAGCATAAAAAAGGCATGTGATAGGTAACATGGAGGTTGGGTTTTTAAGGAAGGAAGACACAAAACCTCTATTTGATTGGAAAAAAAAATGGGGGGTGAGGAGATGTGGCACAAAGCAGACAGCGAAGAGAGACACCCTCACTCGAATCCCCAGGAGACTCTGAACAGCAAGTGCTTCTTTTGCCTACCTGGTTTATATCCTGGCTGTGCACTTTACCCCAGGAATCTGCTTTACACCATTTGCATTTCCCCAAAATACTCCTTCCACCTACCTGTCTGCTAAGGAATAATTCCTGCCTGGCAGAGCCCCTGGGACCATGCTGCAGAACAGAGGCACTTACAGAAGTCAGACAAGCAGCCCTCCTCCTCCACCACTGCTTTTCCTTTCCACTGCACTCCCCTTCTTCTACAGTTCAAGGCCCCCATGCTCCTTCTGAAGCTCCAAATACCACCTAGGAGCCACACCAAGAACCTTCCCAGCCATGCTCCGAGGGTTTCTGGCAGGTTACGGCCCCCAGCACACCCCTCCCACGGGCTTTGCCCTGTTTCTCAGGGGCTTCTCACACAGGGGCACCCAACCAAGTAGACCTCCTTCACCCTCACACCCCCAGTCCAGGCGCCTGTTCAGCCCTCCCCCTGCCCCACCCGGGCACAATAACCCAACTGCTTGATCCTTCCCCAGAAGCCCCAGTAGGTGTCACCCACTCCACAGGGTCTCACTAATCCCTCCTCGTCTACTTTCATCTCATCCAAGAACCACAATTTTCCAACATTTCCTCTATGCCTGGATCACACTCCGTGAGACACAGCTGGGGGTTTTTTGTTAAAGGCATTACATAGAAAGTAGGTTATGACTACTTTAAAATTGCAATTAGCCATAGAAAAATACTAATTCATTACTAGATTTAGCAATAGACTCACATGCAAAATACAGCACTGCCTCATTGGACAGATTCAAGTACGAGTGGTGAACTAGTGTTTCAAACAGATTTCACATTACTCAGCTGTTTACAGTTTTAAAATACTTTTAAAAATTGTATTTTCCAGTTTGCAAAATTAATCTAACCCAAGATCTTTCTTTATAGGTCCCCGTTTATTCCATAAAACTGCAAATATGATAATTTATTCCCTTGCCCCTTATTGCATGCAATGGTAAAAAGAAAAAGGGAAGTTGCATGCTTTCCAGTGTAGCTACTTCAGTAATTCCTAGATAGCTAATTTGTATTAGCATGAGAGATTATTCCACTAACAAGGTTTAAATTAATCTATTGCAAAAGTACTGCCTCAGAGAGTTGCCAACAATTTGACCAGCAACACATTCATTTTTTCCTCCCTCGACTCACTGTTTACTTTCTAGCTACACCACGCTCACTTAGCACTAATTATCTTAATTTTCTTCTATTATTTCTGTATTGTATGTTTTTCTGGAACTTTTTTTATCATCATAAATTTTGGCCTTTCAAAGCTGTACATCTTCTTCGCCTGCATGGTCGCTTCTTTCCTATTCATTCACTTAAGTGAGCACGAGATCATTTATATTGAATATATCTTTCCTGATGATCTTTTACTATGCATTCATTTCTCTTCTACCTCAACTAATAGAGTGATACATGGTTCTCAATTTGGCATCAGCCAACAATTGATCACAGCGTTCTGCTCAAACACATATAGCAATTACATCTACAAACTCCCTATTTCAGAGATTTATATGGTGGTGACATGACTGGATTCCACTCCTGCCATGAGATTTCACAACAACATCACACATAGTAAGTCAAAATTTTTCCAATATAAATTATATCTTATGGCATTATGGATGAAAACCACAGTATAAAATTGCTCAAGCTGACACTGCAAAAACATGCTTTGGAATTCAAAGTCTTAAATTGCACTGTTCTTGGCAAAAAATGTGGAATTCTCTTTAAGCCTGGTTTTTGTTAAATTTACTGATTGATGTCTGAACACAGAAAGATAACATTATCCCCCAAAGTAGGTGGTATTTCCTTAAGTGAGGAATAATGCTAATTACTGTAAAGAATTACTGAAAAATGCTATTTTGATCATTCACATTTGAAAGAGACTAACACCACGTTTTAAGGGCTGTTTAAATTTTAGACCAATATTTTATTTTCTTACTCAGACTAAATTACAGCATGATGTATTCTCTTAACAATAGAAAGTTCAAGCCTAGCATTAAGTTGATTCATCAATCAGTGGTATATTTTCTTCTGTTGAAGTTCTATGGCAGGTCAAGAAAATAATTAGTATTTAACTGCGTAATTCGCTTCCCATATATAAAAGCCAGGAGAAACATCCATAACTTCACTTTCATTTGGGTAACAACAGAAATTTCTCTACAGCTATTCATTTCTTCATTTGTTGAATTCTGCTCATGTCTGAATATGAAATGCTGTACTGTCTCTTTGAGCACAGCACTTGAGATCAGTCTCTTATTTAATTATATAGCCTTGAACAAAGACATTAGTGTTTTTTCTTTCCTCTTCCATCTGTAGAATGTGGCTATTCATACTTAAGTGCCTCTTGAATTAATTGTAGTTATTAATAGTTGTATTGATTAATAGTTAATGAATTCAAATTATTTTTGTAGACAAAAATATTCTCAACCATGTGGAGAGGAAACTGGAATTTCAATTATATTGAAAAATGTGAGTTGAAAATATACTAATGTTCCAAACTGCAACAAACCCAAAGAATTTTGAAATTGTCTGAAAACCACAGAAGTCGCACTCAATTTTGTTTCAAGAAAATATTTTCTATTATATCTTATAATGGAGTAATGAAGTAAATCACAAAACAAAAAGTCACTTCAAAATAGAAAAAAAAATCCAATATCAGAATTTTTCAATTGAGTATCTGCCTGCCAAAAATACTGATCAACTCCAGTTTCATCTATTACAATTAGTGGATCATTTTAAGGATGACAAAAATGGTTTCACTGCTAATCTAGGGCTAAGTGATGGGCCGGTCCCAAAACTCCCCAGAGCAAAAAACTCCCTCATTACCCTATTATACAGTTTTTTACTTCTTCAGTGCTGCAGGTCCCATGTCCCTTGCAAATCAATTAGTCTCCATCACAGTAATTACAGCACTCTTAAAAACAAATTGACTTGTCAAGTTAGTTCCTCCATGACATTCTCAGCATCTTCAGTGCCTTTTTTTTTTTTTTTTTTTAAACAGAGAATGACAGCAGACAGCAAAATAAGCAAGCTTCCACCTGGCCCTGCCCCCCTTCATTATGGGGACTGCAACAAAGCCAGGATTCTACTTCCTTCTGTTTAAAATCATGTATGGAAAACATCAGACCAGGAAAGCAGCAATTCATATTCTTCATCTCATTTTATCAACACTGCTGACACTGGGTATCATTTAATCTCTGGAAATTTCTTACAGAAAATTCACATTAGGATTTCTTAAAAAAAAAAAATCCCTGCAGCAGCCATGGCCACTGACTCCAGTGCCTTGGCTCCAAGGGAATTCCCTCTAGCAAAATTAAAGTGACACACAGATAACAGTTCAGTTTGGTTACTTGCACGTTGAGCAGCACAGCCTTGCACCTGACTTAATCCAGCTGTGAAGTTATATGGTGTATAATCCAGGGAAAGAGAGAGGTAAAATTTAAACCAGCAAGAAAGGAAGGGAGTTGACGCACAAGGGAATGCTCTACATAACAGCAAAAAAGATAAGGCAAAGATTTCTACTTTCAAGATTCCCTGAATGTGGCTTTTATATTTTTCTTCTTTAATAAAAGGTTATCTTTCTCTCTACAGGCAGTTTTTGAAACAGTGATCAGCATATACTGTCCCAAACCCCCTCCTGATATGCACTGTGTTATTCTGCTGGCATTGCTGGCAAAACCCCTCAGGTCCCATAAAAACCAGCCTAGGAGCCCTCAGTAGAAGCAGGGCAATTTACACCAGTGGAAACTCTGTTCTAATGATTCTACAATGATTTATACCAGCCAAATGTCAGAACCCACAATGGGAAATGGAGATGAAAAGTCTTGAAAGGACAGCATCAAGAAAAATCTTGATTTTTTTTTTCCTTGGGCACCGTAGTAGAATAACTAAAACTAACACTGTTATACTGATTAAGGAGATTGTTGAAGAGCCATGGGAAAACTGAAGTACCTATCAGCTTCTCATTGCTACAAGGCAACACTGAGATGGAGAACCTGGAGAAATTCAAACTCACACAAGAATTTCTCTGCAGAACTGCTACCCTGAGTCCAAAATTATCTGTGCTCAGTTCGAGGGCTGTCACAGCCACTGGTACAGACATTTTCCTCAGGGATGTTCTGTAGGTTGCATCACCAGTCTAAAGTTAAAAAGTGTTCCTTCAGCAAAATCTTCACCAGGTTGTTTCTATCTGCCGTGGGTGAGAAAAGCTTCTTTCCTGGGTTTTCTTTTTCTGTCTTGCTTTATTAATTTTTTATTTTATTTATTATTTTTACTCTTTTTGTCTAAATGTCAGAAACTGACATATAGCGACTCCTTCCATTGCTCTATCAGTATCATGGCAAAGTAATATGTGAAAGCCCTGAAGAATAATCTGCAGTCTGGGTCTTTCATATGACAAACAAATATTTAAGGACAGGTCTCTCAAAGTTTTTTTGCTTGATCTAATTTGTGTTATTTCAGTCTGTAGCTTGATATAAAATGAAAACATCTCTAGGAAGTCAAATATCAAACTACAAACAAAACATCTAGGAAAAAAAACAAAATATCTAGGAAATCAAAAATCAAATAACATCTCATTTTTTTCACTGCATTTAATAGTTTGCCTACCTGTCCCCAAGTCATTGAGAAAGCCACTTTAAATTTTATAAAAAACTGCATTGTGTAATTTTTAAAAAATAAGGGGGTTTGGTTTTGCCTGTATTTCACTTGCCATAGTTTTCTTTTGATAGCTAGGCTGTCCTTTGTAACATGGGCATATTTTAAAGGAAGTCATAACATTTACATTTTACAGGCTAAAATTTAAATACTAAGCCCTGATGAGGTAGGTATGCAAATCCCTCTCCTTCTCTGAAGATACTCAAACCCACCTGGACGCAATCCTGTGCAATTTGCTCTGGGTGAATCTGCTTTAGCAGCTGGGTTGGACTAGATGCCCTCCAGAGATCCCCTCCAAGCCCAGCCATCCTGTGATTCTGGATCTTACAGCTTTAGCAAGTGTCACAGATAAACTCAGACACGTAATTAGTTGATGATTTTATAATGTGTACCCAGAAAGCAGACTGCTGGAATACTCCTTAAGATTTTGTTAACAAATCATTACCTCTCTGAACTACTGAGGCATGGAACTTTAATGTATTTACCTTAGGAATATTTCCTTGGCAGACTGATCCAAAAGAACAAGCAGTTACAAAATACTAGTCTTTTCTGGGTTTAAGTGTCTAAAATGTTAGTTCTTTTGCTGGATTTTGATCTATTCCAGAGAAACGAAGAACTAAGGAGGAGTCTAGATTTCCAGATTTCTCCCTGCCTTTTCATTTAATTATGAAATTACCAAACTAGCATATTCAATTGCTTCACCTTCCTCTAAAACAAGTGTTGCCAAACAATGCTGCACGGATCACCAGGTATCCACACAGTGCTTTCTGGTGCTCTAAGACAATTCAGTGAGTCACTGCCTGCTTCTTTGTCACCTTCTGTAGTGTACTAGAAGCAGCTGAGAAAAGTGTATTTTACTTCCCCGTTGTTCTGTGAGAATTGGCATTAGCAGAACTACCCTGTTCAGTCATCAGTGAAAGCAAGCACAGCCTGCCCTGAGAAACTGTTCTGACACACAGTTCAAGCTATTCCTGGTAAGTCAGATGGAGCAGTCTTCCTCAGTGCTGTACAGACGTGCTCCTGTCTGCCTCTACCTGTCCTCCTGAACTCTGAGGATGTAGAAAGAAGGAAAATAAATACAGATTTTTAACACCAGAAAACTACAGCAGCAATTAAAGAATGAGCCTTCTGGCTAGGACTCATAAGCAAACTTGTATGCATGCTGTGGGTGGCTACCAGAGACGTACGTACAGTAATTCAATAAATTTAAAAACATAAATTTCTTTCTTCTCTCCCGCACCTCCCCCCCAACCACTGAGTAATAATTAATGGGTGGAAGTGGAACTGGTATACTAACCTCATCAACATTCTCAAAAGCATTGATGACATCATATGGCAGGCAGGAGAGCAGGTCGATCACAAACCAGGTCTTCAAGTAATTCATGCGAATCAGCTTGGGGTCAGAGATCACCTCTCCTGCCGGCCCCACAAAGGTGGTGTGGAAATTAAGCACAATGTCGACCAGAAAAATGACATCTACAATGCTGTCCACTACTAGCCATGCCACGTTGTTCTGTTTGGTTTTAAAGGAGACATTGTAAGGGACCAAAATAGCAGTGTAGAAGGTTAAAATCAAGATGATCCAGTCCCAGGTAGTCTTGAATACACAATAATGCAAAATTATATGTGGTGGAGTCTTTGGTGCCTCTTGTTTGTACTGTGGGAGGATTTCAGAACCCAGCTGTAATACCTGTAGTCAGAGAGATTTCAGAAGAAAAAGAAAACATGCTTAATTTTTTCATGGTATTTTTCACACTGTAGATTCTCAAGCTCAGTACAACAGTTCATAAAAATACACGTCCATTAACCCCTTTTATCACCACCAAACGGTTAGCAAGCCAAGAAAAGTATTCTGTTACACAAATCAGCATCAAACTAAGAACTTCTGTTTCTTTTAATGCCATTGATTATTTTTTGGCACTAAGTCTAACCTGGGGGCTGTCCAAGACATACAGAGAAGAGGTAACTTCTCCAGCTATCTAGACAGATGAGACAGATAAATGATGGGCAAGAATAGGCAGGAAGGCAGGTGCGAATAGAAATTGATGGCAAAACCAGGAACGATACACAACTGAGTTCCAGTCCAGCAGCAGGACCCCTGGACCACATTTTTTTCAACACTGGCTATTTAACTCTTCTCTATACCGTGACTGAAATAGTCTCATACTACAATCTGTCATGAATGCACAGGCCTTTCTTCCATTTTTGGACTAACCATTTTGGACTTCAACTTTTCGTTCAGAGAAGTTCATGGTCTTAACTACCTGATGGTGTAGAATCATGGAAAGATAGAATCATTAATGTTGGAAAAGACCCCTAAGATTGTTGAGTCCAACAATTAACCCAGTACCACCGTGTTCTCCAATAAACCATGTCTCCAAGTGCCACATCTGCATGCCTTTTGAACACTTCTATGTACAGTGATGCCACCATTTCTTGGAAAAACTGTTCCAATGCTTGACAACCCTTTCAGTGAAGAGGTTTTTCCTAATATCTAATCTAAACCTCCCCTGGTACAACTCGAGGCCATTTCCTCTGGTCCTGTCATTTGTTGCTTGGAAGAAGAGACCGATCTCCCCCTCGCTACACCCTCCCCTCAGGTGGTTGTAGAGAGTGAACGGTGCCCCCTGAGCCTCCTTTTCTCCAGGCTAAACAACCCCAGCTCCCCCAGCTGCTCCTCATTAAACTTGTACTCTAAACCCTTCACCACCTTCACTGCCCTTCTTCGGACACACTCCAGTTTCTCAGTGTCCCTCTTGCTGTAGGGGGCTCCAAACTGAACACAGGATTTGAGGGGACCTGCTAAGGCACACTGTTGAGTTACACTGCAGCCAGGTCTGAATTCAGAAAAGCACTACTGCAAAAGATGATCTGCCAGCATGTGTTTTAAACCCTGGACCTCAAGCTGAGCACATGCTGACACCAAGCACTGTTTTGCATAACTGCAGTCTCAATCAATGCTGCCCATCTGATGTCTGCTCTCTCTCCAGTTCTGCCCACTGCTGCGAAAACAGCATTGTCATGTATTTCATTCTTGGGAACTCATGTTTCTTTCACATACCTATGAATAAGAATGTGTTTGTTTATATGTATGGATAGACACGAGAGTGAAATCAACATCAAGAACTTGTGTATAAATAAAGAGAAGTTAAATTTTAAAATTAATTTTACCCTGGATGAGTTATGAATGAAAACTCAAAGGAAGATAGAGGCTTGCTCAAGTGAAATGTGTTTGGTAATGCCAAACTCACAGAACCTGTGAGAAGTATTTAGGAGCATGGTTCCTTTTTCACATTTATTTACACATAGTTCAGAGCAATAGGAAGCAGAGAAGGAAATTAAATGGCCATTTTTCTCAGGGAGAAGATAAGACAACACAGCTAGAATAGAAGGATGTCTTCCTTTCATGCTCCTTATCTCAACTTTTTTAATGTCAGTTATTTAGACATGGATTTTATCTGCAGGCTTTTCTGAGTGCCTTTTTTTGGAGTTTTTTTTGTGAACTGGTGAGATTTTTTTCCAACAGTTTCAGCCAAAGGGGACAAAAGAAAACAATCCGCTACGAAAGTTCTACTTGGACAAAAGAGTCTCAGATGAAACTCCCTGCTGCTTTGAACCTCACATAATCATTTGCTCGTGTACACAACAGGGGTCAGACACTGTCAGATCACACTTCCTAGCACATGTGTAAACGAGAATGGGAATTGCAAGCCTGCTGACTCTGAGCCCAGTATGTTCTCCTGAAGAGAATTCACATGACCTGCTCTGACAGACCTGAATGTTACCACAGGGGCATTAAGAGTTTGAAAAAATTTCGATTAAAAAAAAAAAACAAGACAACTCAGTATTTTTGTTTCATTCAGTTTCTAAAATGACAGAAAAGAGGAGAAAGAAATATTTCCCCTGCAGACCCAACTAGGACTCAGACATGTTCACTGCAGTATTGTGTAGTCTGTCATTCCTGAGCCTGATTCATGTAGGTTGTCCATACTACCAAAAAAAAAAAAAAGGAATTAAAAAGTGTTGTCTTGTGGTGAGAGGAGCTGGAAGCAGCACAAGGCACATGCAGTCTCTCTTCTCTGCAGGAGACACTGGCCAGCCCACACAGTCCCCAGAAGTCACTGGTAGTGACTGGAAGAGGCATAGGTTGTGTATTGAGTCTGGGTGTGTACTCGGAGCATCGCTCCCTTCAAGGCTTGTCTGCAGTCCCAGTGACGGATGTTGGGACGCCTTTTCTCAACAAAAGCTCTAGCCCAAATCAATACTGCAAATATCTCTTGCCCTGCCTTTTGCACATTGCAGCTGTACCTGAATCACTTGGAAAGCAACGGGTTACTACTGGCTTTTATGAGGCTCTGCATGAGCAGCAGCTCTAACATAGGATCCTAAGCCTGAAATATGCCTCACTGGGCAAGGAGAGTCCTCTGCAACACTCAATCACTGGAATAATTGATGAGCAAACCAAGCACCTCCATCAACAGTAACAGTTTTTAGTCATTTAGCTGGATTTCAGTTCTAATGCAGAGATTTTACTGGTGTGGGGAGACACGATCACCCTTCAAATGCAGCAGGAAAGCATAATTGCTTCTTCTGCAATCACAGGCCTATGCAGCTTACCTTTCCAGCCCCTGGTATTAAATGAATGAGTCCAATATTTTGGTTACTATTCTAATCAGCACAAGAATCTCAACCATGGAAAACTGAAAAAACCCAATTTTGTTAGTTCTTGTCAGGTTGGTTCTTATCTCTACACACATAAGTTCTAGACTGAGAATTGTACAATGCACTCCATTTTGGTCACTGAAGCTCTCTTTGTTCTCCCAGAACTTGTGGAAATTTTGCATCAACAAAGCTAAATTTAATGGAAAATATACTAATGTATACATGCATATCCAAACAGGGAAAAAGGCAAGAACAATCCCTGTTTGGTAATAAAGAAGGGGCCAAATTATGATGTCCATTATTTTGCTGTAAAGAGAAAAAAACATTAAAATAAAGTCAGTGGAACTGTAGAAACTGAACAGAAAGCAGAAAAAACAGACTTCTAGTTCCAACTTGTTTAGAAAATAAACTGCTGCTTCGGTGTTTTAAAATGTCATCACCAAATACAAGCACTCTCTCCTTGCTTGTTTGAGATTCAAGAGCTACAGCACAGGAAAATAAAAGGATTAATGATTGATTGATCTCCTTCCCTTTCTATTTAGAACGTAAACATACTCTAATAAACTACCTGAATGGCTAGGGACCTTATTAGTAAGTCTTCTGAACTTCTGTTACCCCCCTGGAGTCTCTGGTGAAGCTCTACCAATGGGTATTTAAAGAGACCAGGGGCCACGGCTTTAGTTGGTCTCCAGCAGAAGGATGTGCACCAGCACTGTGGGCGTGAATCTTGAATGGAGGGGCAGGAGACAGGCATCAAGGAATGACGTAGGGATTCCAATCACTCACCAGGCAGGGAAAGCCACCTGCAGCAAGCCTGAGGTGCCTCTAGTCCTCTTTTTGGGTGGGGTGGATGTGACAAGTTCTAGCCTGGGCTCCCTCTCACTACATCACTAACACACACCTTTGTAAAACCATCCCATCTTGCTGGCACTGCTAGAGATGGCTTCACAGCTTGAGGTGAAAGAAGGGCACTGCCCCAGCTCACACTATCTCTCCCAGGAAAGGAAACTTGCTTTGCTCACTGGCAAAAGTCTCACAGAGTCTGGGACTGCCAGCCAAGAGCTTTCAAAGGCACCAAATTCTTCAGTTCACCGAAGGAAGAGAAACATGCCCACAACAAAGCTTAATAATCTCAGAGAACAAGTATGTGCCTTTATCACAAAGCACAACAAAAGAGCTCAGTTCGGCACACAAACCGTGGAAGGAGGCCCACAGAGCTTGGTGCTAAAGACCAAAGTTTTGTCAGTTCTTTGCACTGGAAGTTACAAGAGCTCCTTTCTCCACTTTTCACACCAAGGGCCACACCGAGTCTATTTCTTCACCATCCTTCCAGGCACACACGCCACCCCTGGGTCACCTGTAGATTACGAGCCATAAACCCCACTCTCTCTGCACCATCCAGCAAGCCCAGGTCGATGCAAAGTACCTTCTGCCCTATTCCAAGGTGCTCCTGCTGCCCTCCAGCCTCTAGGGAGAGTAGTGCCAACCTGAGACAGGTTTGCTGAAGAAATCAGATGTGGGTGGTTACCCACCCACGTGAACTAACTGCATTCAAACTGCTTGTAAAGCTGCTTCTGGAGAGGCAAAAAAACAGAACCCCAACAGATTAACATAAAAGTAATCCTGAAGAAAATGTGTACAACTATTTAAACCAATATGCTGAGCTTCTATTCGTGTGCACTGGGCAATTTGATTACTACAATTTTCTAAATAATTGCCACAGCTCTGGTTTTGAAAGATTTTTCACTGTTATACAGTTTTATCATAGTAAAAGAAATATTTATTTCAGAAACTTAATAATGAAAGTATTATTTCAGTTACCTATGATTCATCAGATAATACAGCTGTATTATCTGCATTTATTATTTGTGGTAATGATGCATGATGCTTTAATAGCTCTCTCAAGCTGGAGAATTTTATTCCAAGAGCAGAAACGCCAAATTTCATCATGGGTTTTACAAGGCTGTGTTCTTTTTTAAACACAGCAAATTTTCTTTTAAAATCTTTCTTTTTTTTCCAATATAGTGAATATATCCCAAGTCAGGAGTCATAAATTGCATCAAAAGTGGTTACAATGATTTATTTATTTATTTTTAATTATGACTGGGGGGGCCAAAAAAAAGCCAACACACAAACACTCACTCATTTCCAGCTTAATCTCTCCTTTTCATGTTTTAACTGCACCTATTTGCTGTCTCGAACTCTCCCTTCCTTTTGTTTTCACAAGCATCCACACAAATTGCTCCCAAGCTAAGGGCTAGGTGCTAAGCCTCAATATTGCGATTGGCAGTTTTAATGGCAGTTATAAGCTCCTGGTAAACAATGTTAAAAAAAAACAACCGGCAGAAGTTCCATTCTTAAGTAGTGCTGCTAAGCACCGATATAATTTTTCTGCTTTTATTTCTCATAACTATCATAATTTTTAAAGTTTTGACACAATTTGGTTCCCCAGAACTGCCTGGCAAAGGCACACTGTCCCTACAATCAGCTCCTTGGTGATAAAGCAACAGAAATGCACCAGTTACTTTACAAACTCCTATTGCAAAATGTTGTCTCAGAGTTACCTAACACCCTTGTGTTAACTGCAAAATTAATTTGAGTAGTTTTCATATGACTGCTATTAGAGAAGTCAGGCTAAAAAAAAATCTACACCTGGTGGTGGAAGTCAGAGACTGAAGCTTCACAGACACTGCTTGCATTATCCATGGCCTGTTAGTCCGTCACTAACACCTTTCTTAAACCGTTCCATAAACAATAAAAAATCATAAGCTGTTGAGGCAGGCTCCAACACCTTGCCCTACTCAGGTTCTAGGATGTAACAGCCTCCTGAGACATTCAAAAATATAAGTGATAAATAACTAAGAGCAACACAAGTAACACTGCAATAAATGTGGAGCCTTCTCACACAAACAAGATTGATGTGAAGTGTCATAGTGAGTCGCAAAAGAAAAAGGATTAATTTTAAAATTTCAAATAGGCTGCTCCAGGGATGAAGAAAAAAAAAAAAGATTTGAAAATACAACAGGGAACAGTTAGAGATCCCATATTCAATAATATCAAGAAACCTTTGCAGAATAAGGAGCCTGGCACCCCATATATCTTCAAATAAAGAAAAGTGGTCTTGACTGTATGATTATCTGCACTATTCTTTCCTCTAGTGTGGTTCTACTGACTTAAATGGGATTACAGCAGAAATAAAAGCTACCTAACATCACAGCTGGAGCTAATGTTCTTTGTAAAATTACGACTGCAATATTCAGTCAGCAATTAAAGAAACTCATTTCAGACATGTAAACGATACACTTGCCCTTTATTATTTGTAATGAATCAATTGGCTGTGCCAGTAACAATACTTGTAAAGACTTGTTGAGCACACGGACTTGCAAAAAGTTTCATTAACATGTAGTCACTGAGGTCCAGACTGAGGTTCACTGAGCCAAACAGAATAACCTCAGACCCTCTGCCTTATGTTCTGCTGCCTACATTTTAGCTTTAAATAAAATTCAGGGGTAGAGATCTAAAGACAAGAAAGGATTTTTTCATATGAAGCCTTGAGTAGAATTAGGAGGAAAACTATTCCAAATTCCAGGACACTAAAAAATTAACCTCAGGGTGGACATGTGCTAATCACATGGTGTTCCTGCAGTGTGGTGTCCATGGGAATGTCTGTCCCTCCCCTGTGCTAGTACGATCCGTGTTATTTCTGTACTTCCAACAGAAACTGGTTTCCCCTTCTTGAGTATTAAATACTGAATAGGTAAGATCCTGAATAGGTAAGTATTAAATACTGAATAGGCAAGATTCGTCATTATATGTGATAACAAGACAGGCCTGAGCAGGAGATTTTTTGTTTGCATAGAAACTAAGACATATACAACAAAACTAACAGAGTACTGACAGTATGGAGACCTCATGGAACCCATCAATGCCTTACACCTCCAGCTGCACAGCAAGATCAAGAATTACTGACAAGTCACAGCTGCTGCCATGGCATTCACAGCAGGAAGTGACACAGGACTGCCATGTTATATTGGCTGTGCTGTCATTAACACCGTATCAAGCCTCTCCCCGAGCAGTTTTTACACCAGGCAGACCCTGCTACTGGCCCAGGAGACAGCTACAGGAAACTTGGGACAGTCTCTCCCCCTCGTGGCGAAAGCCCTCAAACCCTAAGTGCTTCAAGGAGCCTTCTCTGCCTGGAGCTTCTCTCAAAACTTTGAGAGAGTACTTAAATCATGAGATTTCATTTTCCTAATCTGTCTGCAATGTTGCTTGTGGCATTTTACAGCTATTCTGTCCATAAAACCAGTAACTCAAACAGTTGGTAATGCAGGGTTGGGATCCCACTGAAAAGCAACCAGACATAAATTAATTCAGAGAACAACCATGTCATGGATTCTCCAGAATTTCCTTGTGTACTAGACTGAACTTTTCTCACCTCAGTTTCACATAGGTAAACATACGTAAAGGAGTCTAAGATCCTCCTCTTATTAAGATTCTAGAAGAACAGAAACTAAGCAAGAAAGTATTATTTTAATAACACCTTTATAAGACTTTGCTAAGATATGGAACACAACACTGCAATTAGGCTACACAAAGTCTTTGGGACACCTGTTTTCATTCTGCTGTCATGGGACACATTTGACAGCACATGTAGCATATTCAAGCTTCAGAGTCCCAGGGCAGGGAGGACTGACAGTTCTTGGCTCACCCCACAAAGGCTAAAAACATTTCTTTGCGGCCTCCTGGGGAAAGAAAAAAATTACCTCAGCAAGTCTTGAGTGCTTGTGAACGTTCTCTCCTTTCTGCACGCTGGGAGCAAGCTGCTGCAGCACTCCTCGGCTGCTCGTCAGGGCTCGCGTCAAGCGGGCAAACTTCCCCCAACCTTCAGAAAACATGCAAGATTAGACACATTACCAAAAAAAGCTACAAGTGTACCTCATAAAACCTCTTACAACTAAAGGGGGGGAAAAGAAGTTAAAACAGAGCAATCTGCTTTAATTCTGACCAGAAGGGAGTATAATTTAACCAAGCACCAGATAAAAGCAAGTCAGAAAATAGGTGTCAGCGTGGTACAGTAATAAAACCCATGACTGCTGTGACGTTGTACTCAATGAATCTACAAAAGTACTGCTACATGAACTGCATATTTTGCAAGGATAAACGTCCACTACACAATAATCTTGTATTAAATCTAATGACCAGATTTGGATCTCACAGCACTGCAGAAGACACTCCAGACTAATCAAGATGTAAGGCTAGAGTCATGCACAATGAAAATTACAGCTGTCTGTAACAGAAGTAAATCTGGCCTCAGATGCATCAAGCATAGACCTGGAATAAGCAGAGAAATATACATGAGATAATAAAAAGCAGAGCAGAAAAGCAAAACAAAATCATTAATTTTACCCTTTCTAAACAAAAGGGGGAATATACTGATAGATTTTCTCAAACTCTAATTAAACATTTAGCAGCTTCTGGCAGAGAAGTCGTATGCTGAATTTTAATTCAGAATATTTTTTACAGTGATTTCAAATACCCCTCAAAATAGAAGACCTTCAGCGACAGTCACAAGAGCTAGCTACAGCTATAATCTTTATGAGCAGTACTTTGCCATAACAGAAAGTTAGGCAGAGTATACATCTGGATATTTCTGGCATACTGAAAGGAAAGTATCAGTGCATTTAGTCCTGATCTTGAAAAATGCTAGCACCACTTGGGAGCTGATGAGCTCCTACTCCTCATCTCCTACTCCAACTAAGGATGCTTGGTACTTTGAAGATTCAGTTCATAATGAGAACCTGGTTCTGGAAAACGTTGTTAGCTTAACCCTACACAGCTCTCCTGCAGACCCTTTTTAGGTACTGGAAGGTGCTACAAGGTGTCCCAGGAGTCTTCTCCTCTCCAGGCTGAGCACCCACAACTCTCCCAGCCTGTCTGCACAGCAGAGGCGCTCCAGCCCTGTGAGCATCTTTGTGACCCTCCTCTGAACTCCTGAACTCGCCCAACAGGTCCTTCTTACACTGGGGACCTCAGAGCTGAGTGCAGCAGTCCAAGTAGGGTCACTTAAGTTTGGAGTAGAGCGGGAGAATCTTGTCCCTTGACTTGCTGCCCACGCTGCTTTTGATGCATCCCAGGATACAGCTGACTTTATGAGCTTCAAGTGCATCTTGCCCAGTCATGTCCAGCCTCTCACCCGACCCAGGCGCAGGACTTTGCAGGTGGCCGGCCCGACGAGGCCCGAGGGGGCTGCGCTCCAAGGGCACAGAGGCAATCGCCCCTCTCCGGCCCCGGGAGGGAGCTGCTGCGGGACGGGGGATCCGGCGCTGGCCGTGGTGCTGAAGAGGGACGAACGGGGCTTGTTCGCAAACGTCAGCCCCGGCGAGAAACAGAACAGACCACGGAGTTCCAGCTTCACCCGGGAACTCGAAACCTGCCTTCCTTACCAGACGCGAAATGTTTCTAATGCCATATAACATCGACGAATCCAAACTGGATTGATAGGGAGGGCATTTTCCTGGAAGATTCAAGGTTTCAAAACCTGAGGAGAAACTTTCAGTGGGCGTTTTCTTCCAAACACTGTTCTAAGATTTGGGCTATTTGGACATAAACAGAGAGAGGATGAAAAGGAAGCACCTCACTTGAGGTGCACACCTTTCTTGCACAAAGGCACTGCCAGACAACTGTGTGGCACGATTTGTGGCTATGAATGCTGAGCACCTTTGGCTACCTCCCCCTCTTCGAAGGAGTCATCTCCTTTTGAAAGGTACAGCTTAACCCATTCCTCTCTCCTCAGCATCCCCAGTGCCCTACGTGTTGAGCATCTCACTTGTGGGTGCCTAAATGCCACACAAAAGAACTGTTCCCACAAACATTAGATCTCACCTTCTACTCCAAACTCGGACCTGAAAGCAATATAACTGTTCTAGGCAAGAGATTGTGTCATGAGGCAGGGCTTTTCAGCTTAGCTTTTTAAACCAGTGTGGATACAAATTGGGAGTACGTATCCTAATTCTCTCCACACATAGGGTACCACATGTGGGAGCCCAGTGTGGAGATACACCCACTACTGTGCCATGGTGTGCCTAAAACCAGGCACTGAATCAATGTGCAGTGTGTGTGAATTTCATCTTTAGAACAGAACACTCTCCTCCTGGTATTGCCTTTTGGGCTCTTAGTTTTGTGGGGTTTTGTGAAAGAAGAAGATAAAAATGTGGCAACTCCAACACACAGTTAGACCTGCAGATGGTGACATAGGAAAAAGAAAATAAAAATTAAATAGAATGCCAGTACTAAACCTTCTGAATGATAACATCTCCATCTACCTGTTGAATTTATTTCAACTTCTCCTCCAGAACCCTAAGGACAGACAGCTGACAGCAGGTCAGATATCTATCCAAAAAAGACAGGTCAAGTAATGGACTTAAGCCATAGGACTGAACACAGACACTA
The DNA here is from genome assembly GCA_013397975.1 of Machaerirhynchus nigripectus. Lineage (NCBI taxonomy): Eukaryota > Metazoa > Chordata > Aves > Passeriformes > Dicruridae > Machaerirhynchus > Machaerirhynchus nigripectus. The sequence continues at coordinate 1,102,977 of VZRQ01010146.1, read as the reverse complement.
AATTTTAAGGGTCATGGAGTTTTCCAAGACAAGGAAGCAAGCTTCAAACTGGTGTGAGGATATATTGGTGTCAGTCCTGCTAGAACAGAGGGACCAGATGATACGGATTAGGAGTTTTCTTTCAACACAAGCAGTTGGTATAGCCCTACATCCATTGTCTTCCTCTAGAAACAGAGAGGATATAAATTAAATTTAAAATCTAATGATCCTAGGTGGTTCTAATATAGGCATATATATTCCTCAAACAAGATAAGCTCACATAGCAGAGAAGACAGCTTGGAATTCAGGAACCAAACATAAAGCTGAAAACCACTTCATGGCAGTGCTTGCCTGTGCACCTGTCTTTGATTCTAACCCATTTTTATCATTGTTTGGTCTCCTTTTTCATTTCTGCAGAAAATATCATGCAGGGAACAAAGCAATGTGACGACATTAAAATATCTCCAGCTCCAGAAGGATGGAAAGCCTTCAAGATTAACAGCTCTGATTACACCACTCCTGCATTCCATGATGTCCTTTCAGTTTTCCACCATTTTTTCACAAAGGGGTAAATAGAAATTGCTTCTGATAACACCCAAGACAAGATGATTATGAAAGCTGTCCCCTGAGATTTGTTTCATGTGGAAATATGGCATTGGAATATACTTTCATGCTGTGGCATTTAACTCAAAACTCATCAAAACTTTTCTTCTTTAAAGCATCAAGTTTCATTTAAAAATGGCCTTAGGTTGAAGAAGCCAATCTTCTGTATTTTGAAGTAAGCTGATACCCAACCACAACAGCATTTAAGTGTTATTTGTAGGTGGCTGTTTGTTTCCTACCACTCTTGCCAATTCAATCCTCATAACTCGAGAATTCAAACATGAGGAACTGTGTCAGTTACAGACCTTATTACCACGTTGCTCATCCATGACTTACACAATTCCTAGAGTCAGAACAAGAAGCCGTTGTCTGCTAGAGAAGAAGCTTGTTTGTCCACAGGTCTATTGTTCACACAACTGTGTAAATGTGAATAAATCAAGATTCCAGCAGTTCTTGCCTCTACTCAAGCCACCTTTGTATTCCTGCACATGAAAGATCCTTGCTTACATCCATCAAGCTCCTCTGCAGTGCTCCTTCTCTTTGAAACCTCCTGACTAAAACTGTATTATTTTTCCATCTGGACTGGGAAAGCATACCAAAGTTTTTTAATATACTCACTACTTCCCTTTCATTTGTTTCCTTTTTTTAAGAAAACATTTCATCCAGATGAAAGCAGAGTATATCTTCATCAAAATATTTCAAACACTGGCTCTGTTCATATAAATACATCTTTAAAAACAGAATCAAAAATCAGATAGCAACCAAAAAAACCCCAAAAAGCAGAAACAAAAAGGAAAAAAAAAAGGAAACATGAATTTTCCCCTGAATTAAGATGAAGGAGAAAAACAAAATGGTTTTTTGTGTCTATACTCCTGCTTGTTATGCAAAGGACAGCTTAGCTGCAAAATGAAATAACGCATCTTCTTCAGAGGAGGTGACAACTGATGATTGCTACAATAGAAGGCTGCAATATCTTGGAGGATAACAACCATTCACTATTTGATTCTGTGATGTTGAATTTGACCACCTCTTTGTATAAAAACGAAGTATCAAAAGCAAAAATTACGATCCAAAGCATCGTTTCCAAACTCTTATGAGACAGCATAGATGCTTCTGAATACGTTCACATTGTGTTCATACATTCAAAACCTGTTCAGGCAAACTTCTTACAAGCTACCCAGAGTGCAAGCACAGTTTCTATTTGTCTGCACAAATAACTGTTTTGCATAAAGTGATGCATTCTGCTTTATACACTATTCTCGAGCATCTCATACTTGGTGTGTTAGATCTCAAACCAGGAGAGACATATACAGACAAAAATGCATTAATTCCAAATATAGCATATACTTTAAAATTCAGCTAAGAAGGTGACCTACCACTTGACAGGCCAAATTTAGCTATGTTATAGCTTGATTTTGCCTTCAATTCAAGTAAACCTAGTTTCTCTGATTTTTTTAAAGGGGCAAGCATACAGGAAAAAGGGGAAGAGGTTGTTTAAAAATATTATCAACATCAATGACACACTATTTTTAAGTGGTTTTATTTAGAACGCACTATTTTTAAAGCTGCTGCATTTAAAAGCAAGCTTACTTACCTTCCATGGCAGTCATAAAATAAACATCTTCTAAAATATCTGAATCAATTAACAAAGACTATAAGAAGTCTACTTTTTAGGTGACTTTAGAAATATTTTCTTGTTTCGTCTATTCCAATGTCTGACATTATTAATCAATAAAAAAAATTACTAAGCGTGAAAAATGGTACTGGGACCTTCTATCCCTCTGAGTCACCTTCAGATAAAAGATGCCAATTCATCTTTGTGTAGTCAAACACCTGCCATTACAGCTCTACACTTTTCACTCAAGGAGCTGCATCATTTGCAGCTGAACAATCAGGCTTGAAATTGCCAGCAGGTGATAGAAAACCAAGATACACCACAGCTAAGCAGACTTAGCCTGACAGATGAGCTGCTCTTTATGTAGTACAAGGACAAGATCGATTTAATGTTTTTCTCTACATAGGCATACAGGCATTGATTTTGAAAAACTTGAATACTTAATCTATAATGTTCTGTGACTGTGCAAATAGCACATTTTATTAACGTATATCTGCATCTACAGGTAACCTGTTACATATTAAGTACTCATATGCACAGGAAACTGATTTCACATACAAACACAGTAAAAGAAAAGTACTTGCTAAGCTGACTGAAGGTGAAAGAAGGAAAAAGAATTGATTTAGCAATCAGTTTTTGGTTCACAGTTTTAGTTTTTCAGATTGAGAGTTCATTTGGGTTGAGAATATGAGAAACACTACAAAGAAAATTGCTGTCTTTCAAAAGCATGCTTCAAAGTTCCTGTGTAACACTCTACACAGCACAAAGAATATGCCCTCTTCAAAGCTCATGTTTGTTAAAGTAATGGTTCTTAGAACAAGCTACTACAATTTTACCTTTTTTAGATCTTCCAAAAACATTTTTCCACTCTGTGAATCCCAGAGCCTACTACAGATGATTATCTGACACTCCATACCTGTCTTTTCTTCCTCTCCCTCACAGTATACAATTGCACAATAAGATCTAGTATTAAAGACACGGACATGCATGTAGAAGTCTGTTTCACAAATCAGCTCTTCCAAGAAATTGCTCATCTAGCCATCAAGCAACGAATACAATATCACACACCAAAATTCCAAAGCTAGCCCACAGCAAGTAAGTTATGGAAGAAAAATGGATAAATTAAGGATGAAAACAGAAAGTGCAGTTCCATTTATATCATGCTTGGTTTGTGTATAAAGTGACAGAGAATTCTTTACCAGCATGAAACTTCTGCAGCTTTATTAATTTTAGGAGATCCAGGAATAATATTTGGAAGACTCATTTAGTGCACAAGCCCTTCTGTACACAAAGACGTGGCACTCAGGGAAGGAGTGCAGAGTTGTGAATCAGTGGCCTCTAAATAATATATTCAGTTCTTCTGTTTGCAACCTCTGTTAGTCACTTTGCCAGTTTCCATGGGCCAGAGGGAGAAATCGTGCTTATCATCAATTCCTCTACAAATCCATGCACTTAAGTGTAGGTTTAGTGCCTATACTGCTGTAGATACACAACTGCTGAGAATTACCATGGTCACTGCAAGAACAGAATAATTTCAAGATACAAAGGAGATTAAAAAAAAAACAACCTAGCATTCCCTTTCTCCAACATATTTGTATTGAAAACAAAAATGTTAAAGTGTTTCTTTGCATTGAAAGTGAAGGACAAACTGCCTATCTCTACCACATTAGGGAGCTCCTGTGAAAGCAAAAAGACACAGCTACCACTCCTGACTCAAAGTCCTGCTTATCAACTGACTAAATGAAGCAAGGGCCTTCACTACCAGCAAACAAATGAGAGCCAGCTTTACTGCATCATGCTGATTTATCTCATCAGGATACAGTGAGGGCCACTAGGCAGGGAAAAAAATAATGTAGACCCAAACTTTCTGACAAGGTAAGGCATTGCTTTTATAAAAGCAATAAGTAACCAAACAAATAGCATTAAAAAGAGAAAAAAAATTACCCCCATAGCCTGGAAGAGGGTATGTTTGTCAAGGTTGTACTTCCTTTTTCTCGGTAACAGGTGTTTCCACTTTGAGAAACTAGGTTTTTAAAGAATAACATTTTGAGAATAAATGTAAATCAGTTCATCTTCACAGTAAGTTTCCTGTTTAATTTTTTACTACAAATATTATTAAATACTACAAAAATGCAAACAACAGGAGAACTTACATCCTTTTTTACCCCAAAAGACACAAGTCTCTGTAATTCTCCACAGGGTACAGAAGGTCTATTTCTGACAGGATCTGAACGTGAGTGCAAGTTTATGCTGCTGGCACAGCTGAGTTTGGTTCCAGGTTTCCAGGCTGTAGCTCAGCAAAGGGTTAAGAGCAGAACACTGCAGTGCTACTTCACTCACCAGGACAGCTTAAACCTGATTACACTTAAGATAACTGGAATCTCTTCACATAGGCTAAAGGAAACTAGTGTAGAACCTTAACATAATAAATGCCATAATAATGGCAAGTAACATCAAGTCAGGCAGAATTAAATTATTCCGATCTTTGCTAGACTCAGCCAGGGTTAATCCCTCAGTTTTTGCATTCAGCTTCACACATAGTTTGTACAGGGCTGTTGAGCAACATTGTGAATCCTTGAAGGCTATGCTGGAGAGTGGGTTAATAATGTATTTAAAAGGAAGAACAGTACCTATTTACCATGTAAACTGGGCTTTCTGAAGCACTTGGGGCTTTCATTAGCAATGACCCTTTCCAGTGCAGGCCAGAGCAATTTCACTAAAGAAACCAGCAACCATTTCTTGCACAAATGCCATCCCTAGAGGCACAGCTACAAGCTATTTTAACATCTAATTCTTTAGCCTGGGTATTTAAAGGACTTCAGCTCTTTCAAGACCAGAGCAAACAAACAAAAGCAGCATGAATATATAATTGTGAAAAAGACCAACCTTTACATGAATCATCCTCAATGGGCTGCTTGAAAGCCGTTATGTCATTGAAAGTGCAAAGAAATAAAACCACTTTATCCTGCTCATTTCGAATTGGAGCAATTTTCACAAAGAACCAGACAGGTGTTCCTGGAAACAAACACATCAAAGAGTTGGTCAATGGCAGGCAGAACAGTAAATGTGCCAGTTTAGATGTTTACATCTCAAGCAGCCATCTGTAAAAGTTACTTTAATGTTGGCTTTTTTTGCAAACACCTATTAGGAAAAAATAACAAAGCAGCTGACAAGTTTGTTATTTAAGTTCTCTGCTCTGTCTCTGCTTAGCTTTTTAATCTTCAGGAATCACTCTATTTCTGAACTTCACCTGCAAAGTTAACACTTGAACTTAAGAACTGCTTTGTGATCTGAAAGAAGAGTCCCACGTACGTGCAAAGGCTGCACACAACAGTGTCTTGCTGGTTCTGTGCAGGATTTGAGAACAGGCCAGCTGTGCCTAGGACATGAGCCTAACACAAAGTCTCAACTCAAGAGCATGACCCGTTTGGTTGACGTTGTAGTTCCCTACCAACAGGGAAAGCCTTAAAAAAGGCCGTGTCCTAACTACTATAGGAGCCTATGTCTAACCTCAGAGCCAGGCTCCGGGAGCTCTGGTCTAGCCTGCAAACCGCCCCTTTGCAAGCTGCCTTCCAGCTTGCCTTGTCCTGAGCATGCTCCCAACCACCCCTCAGTGTGAAGCAAGACTCAGCTGAACTCAGGAGAGAACCAGCCGTGAGGACCAGAACACAAGCTGTGGATGGGATCAAGTTGTACTGCACAGAACTGTACCTTTCTAATTACTGCAGTAGATGAACTGCTAATGAAAACTGCTTGAGAGATTGAAGCCTACACATCGCAGAAAACGATGGTCCCACAATATGACCCTTCAGATGCCGCTGCCATTTCTCCTTTACCTCTACCCACACAGATCACCTCGAGGGGACAATCTGTCAGCCAGCCCTGCCTTTCTGTATTTCTGGCAGTTCTGCTGAGACAGCTGAGAAGACCCTAGTGATACCAATGAAGTTCCATGTAACAAGGCAGTGTCTACCACTCGTTTTACAGGACTCACCACACTGATTTTAGTGATATTTGAGTAAAAGCTGATTGGAGGGCTCAGAACAAAGCACTTGGCTCCTGTATGTCATAACGGGACCACCCTGAAGGCAGCATTTTTAAGTCTGCAGTCTTAAGTTTAGACATAAAAAGATGACTTCTCCAGCTCTGAGGTACATGGCAATAGGGACACTTCAGACCTGAGCCTTCAGCGAGTTTGTACATGGGTTTTCAGACTGTCCCTACACCCTCAGTGATGATGAAAACAATCATCATTGCTTTTGCAAACACAAGAAGTAAGAGACAAAGAAAGGAATCAGGCTTGCTTGGTGAGCAGTATTTTTCTTATGTATCCCTTGTGAGCTATGTTTGGAGACAAGGGTCTACAAACCAGGGACCAAAATAAGATCAGGATCAGCAGGAGCTTGACCCTCTGGGAAAGCCAGAATAAAGAGCACCACACCATTTTTGTCACTCATGTAGCAAAGTCTGTTTTAGAAAGAGTGATATTAGAGAATTATTTCTTTTCTTTCTCAGTCACAGGACCCTCCTCCATGCTAGTGATCAGATTCTCTTTCACCTGAATTGCTCAGTATTTTAACATGAGCACTACATGGTATATTCCATGCAGTAGTTTTCACTAACAAGGCCAACTTGTGTTCCTGGCTTGCAAAGGATCACAAGAAAACCTCAGGTACCTCACAAGTTACTGTTCAAAAAAGGCAGCTTTTTCCCCAAGTATGTTAATATAAGAGAGGCTGTTGCTTACAGTGCCTCACCTGGCTCAGTGCCTCACCTACCCAGCCTCAGTGCTGAGCAATCTTTTCTGGCTGCAGAAAGATAGGGCATCTCCAAAACCCATGGACAACTTCCATAAACGAAGTTCAATTCCTAAGGCTCCCACTGTGCCTGCATAACACACAGGCACTTTCAAACCCTGGCTGAGATTCCGTGCCATATGTACAGCCACTTCTATAAACAGCAGGGTCTATGATGCATGGAGGCCTCTGCTCAAAAAGCAGAGAAATCCAGATGGAATCACTGGTGGCCATTTCTGAAATATGCCTGCATGGCAGAAAGTATTCAAGGGTCAATATACTTATTTTTTTAAAGAGTTAGCATTCCTGAACATCCCCTTCCAAAAAAGTACAAGCAAAAAAACATGTTAAGTGTGAAAAAAGATGCAGCAAAATAACTGTGCCAGTAAAATCATCACTAACTTGCTAATGAGCTTAGAAGACACTGCCACAAAGCAGCCAACAGCAATTTTCTAGACAGTAACACCCTTTACACTACCCTTTCTCAAGAGCTCCTAAAATTGCCTATCTCAATTTCTTCTTGCCTACTTGTTTTTCCCAACTTCACATGTGAACTATTCTGAGGCTGATCAAATCTGTATCCTGCTTTTACAGAGACTCCTTGGTGACTAATGGCTTTTCATTTTACCCACCTCAACGCCCTTCACTAACACTACAACTTTTTGATGAGCCAGGATCTCCATCTACAGCCTTGCTTTTTGATCTTTATCTACATGCACTTTTTTAGATTAAGGATTTTTTTTCCCCTCCCCAAAACCACTTTGTATTGCTTTACTACTTAAAGCTACAGCCCTTCTGCTGCGGGCTGCTTACAATATTAACCTTCATAGCACTGAGGCTGAATTACACACTCAGTTTCTTCTCTGCCTCTCACAGCTATAAAAGCTTACTACCGTGCTTTTGAAGATGCTGTACTCAACACAGAAAGGATGCAATTCATCCTCTCTTACTCTTGCTATTTGCCAGATGCATGATGTCATCTTCCCTTTATGGTTATGCTATAGTCTGTTGTTGCAGGAGTTCTCTAACATGTTCTGAATACAGCAAGAGGACTTTTCCCAATAACCTATCGAAGGCTGCTGCAAGTCAAGGAGCTTTTATCAGCAGGTTTCTTACTTTCTGACTCCCTTGACTCCCACTCCTGTGCTGCATTATTTACAGGAAGAAAGAAGACAAAACACTTTTTTACCTAGAACCAAGTGTAGAACTTAGTGATGTGTCCCACAGGCTAAAAGAAAGAGCCAGATGTCCTCAACAGCTAAAAGTAGGTGTGTTTGATGAAATGCACTATTTGGGTACCCTTGTAATTTCCTGAGTGCCACAAATGGAGCAGAATGCAAAATCAAGGTGGCACACAGGGCCTGCAGAAATCATCTTCCAGTTTGGGATCTACACAGTAACACGGCAACAGCAGAAACAAGTAGGTGGAAAATTCTGCCAGGCCATGTACCTGCCTCCACAACATTGTATTTTCCCTGCAGTGTATTCCCGAACATCCTGTCAGTGTCTCTGGTGAATAGGAGACAAGTGGATATAAAAATACCATGAGTCATGAGGTGAGTGCTCACAGTGCTGAGTTACATGGGCTTTCCACAGTGCTCTGCAACCAGGAGCTCATTCACAGCAGAACTGGGATCTGAACTGTGGGAACACACCAAATGGCTCAGCCAAGAAGCGGCCATGCTCAGCTTTTGTCCTGCATACTGGTTTAATTATCAGAAGAATTTTACTTTTTAAACATTAAACAGTTTATTTAACTATTAAACAGGAAAGCCTAAGTATAAACTACTTATAAATCAGGTCGGAAACTAGAATTTCAACGTCCTACAGGCAGCCCTCATGCTCTTGGTGTCAAAGCCAACATCCCTGCTCAGCCAGACAACCATGACTAGAAAGAGGCACAAACAAGGCCATTTTAAAGAAAAAATGTGATTTTCAGATTCAGATTTTCAGGTTATTCAGGCAGTGAAACTGCAGCATTTTCCAGAGTTCTCACAGCAAAACAAAAGTAACTTCCCAGTCTGCACTGAGGCACAGACACACAGAAAGTGTTTACCAGTGTTTCCAACAATACATCTACTTCCATTTACATTTTGTGTTTAGTCCTGGCAACCTCTCTCCCTGGTAGAGTTCAGTGATAACAAAAAGGTAAACACTCATGAGCTACAGTGGCTTCTGCTAGATTGGGAATCAGCAGTGAAAGAATCCAGAGTTTGTCTAGTGGCATAGGACCAATCACGCTAGAAAAGGGAATGTCCCTTCAAAGCTGCAGACAAGCAGTGTGAACAACTGAGAAGAGATAAAAATCTGTCATGAATGCCTGACAGTAGCCGTAGGACCAGCCTGGCTTGTGGTACCAGAGTTATGTAGCCAATCCAGAATTAACAGGTGCAGCTCTTGATAGGCTTTTATGGCCTGAGCACAGCCTTAAAGCAAAGACGATTTTAAGAGCTGTGATTCAATCCCAAGTCTTGTCCAGACTAACACACTGTAAATGTCTGCACACCTTTCAATTTCCCATCTGAAAGACAAATACTACTGTCTCTTCCCTCTCTTTTTTTCCAGTCCTGTGTCTTTCAGCAATGATGTGCTCAGCCCCGTGCTGGGCAGGAACACCAGCATTTAACATGCTATTTAACTGTGGTTGAAGTCTTTCAGAAATTCTTATAACATCAAAGTGAAAGAGGTCTTAAAGGTCTATTCCAGTTTCTCACCAAGCATACCATTGAGCTCTCCTAAGTTTTCCCTCCTGCCAAACAAAAATAGGCTAGATGAAAATCAAAACCACTGTTTAAACATGTTCTTTGCCCATGCTTTGAGCCATTTAAGCAAAGAGGCCAACTGTTTTTCAAAACTACAAAAAGCACAGTTTAAATAAAACTGCAATACACAATTTTTCTTTCCACTAATTAAACCAAAATTAATTTAAAAATACAATGAAAAAAACCATATTTTGACAATTCAGCTGACATCTTCACTGCCATTAATGAATGGGGCAAGTTTCCTCTAAGCAGCACAACCTCTGCATTACTTGATAATGTCTCAGTCAAACAGTAATCAGACACCTATTGCTCTGAAGGGAAACAGTCGAGCAGTGTGGAAATGAAAAGGATAGAAACATGTGCCCTGTCTCCACCAATTCCTACATGCAGCAATACAGACAGCAGGAGTTAAGTTATATAAACAGCATGGCTGGCCATTACAGCCACTCCTTTCAGGGTTTCACTTATGCCCAGGTACCCAGTATGAGACTGAACAGTTTGTCCAGTGTCAAACTAGCAAACCAGCTGATGAGGTGGGATCTGAGAGAGTTTGGCAAGCCACTACACCCACCCAGATTTTAACCAGGCGTTCAGAGAAGCCCCTGACATTTGACCATGCAAGACAAAGAACAGAAGTCTTCCTATGGATTCTAGCTTTGAGCAGAGAGAGTGCACCAAGTGAGAACAGACCAACTCAGTGTGCAGCTCACCACTCTGTGCCAGCAAGAATGAACCTTTAAATACATTCCCAGCACTTTTAAAGCTGTTATCTTCATGTCTTCTCTATCTGGTGCTGGGATGCTGTGGCACCTACTGTTTCTAAAGGTCAGATCTTTACATGCTAAGATAAGGAAAAACAATTTTAGTCCCCAGAGGTGGAATTGGTACTCACAAGAGTTATCCTATGATACCAAAACAACACAGTAAAAAAAAAAAGGTTCAGCACATTGTACTGCAGTACTGCTGACATGGTTCACCTGACTCTGAGTTCTCTGAAGAACAGAACATAAGGAGGACACAGTTAAGTCTTGAGATCTTTCCATTTATCCCAGAGAAAATGCTTAAGGATTACTTCTGAGAATTCTGCACATATTTACAGAGACGACAGCAGGTCTTGCTTGCCAGCACATTTGAAGTTGACAAGATTAATGGGAATTACCAGTTTTATGAGTCCAAAATATTTAATTTGACCTTGCTGAAGGTAACTGAACTCACACAGATGGATTTCACAGGAGATACAGGTGTGCATCCTGCTTGACAAATAACGGAGCTACATTTCAGTGAGAGGTCGAGGAGGATACATATGTCACCTGACTCCAACACCCTCATTCTTTCCTGATTCTGTTCCTATGCAATCAGATGGGTTAGCAAAGGTTTCCATCTGGAAACACTACAAGCACAGCACACACAAATATAAATGGGTTTAGATGGTTTTAACCAGTAACAGTTATGAGGAACTCTTTAGTGGTGGGCAATCACAGGTCTACCACCCTGAAGATAATTTTGCTGCCTATAAAATAGGATGGGGTTGTTTGCTTTTGAACATCTATAGAAAGCACTGGTCCCAAAGATAAATACAAGTAGAATCTACCAAATCACTATTTTAGGGTTATTTGTCATTCTCTGACATCTGAAGGCTTTCTAATACACTGGGGGAAGAGGGGAGAAGGAAGGAGGGGAGAAGATTGTGCAAATGTTAAAATGAAAATTTTGAAAATCAAACAAATAAAAAAAAGCCCCACACAAATATTCACGTTCTTAAATTTGTTAAATGTTCAAGCACCCAGAAAACAGGGACGTGAACCCCAGCACAAATTGAAAGTGCATCCCAGCCTTTGGGACTCTCACCATTATATGTCTACTCAGCAGAGAGCTACTGCTATACCAAACTGCTTTGCCATGTGCAAAATAGTTACCTACAGCCAACCCAGCCTTCTGGCAAGCATTCTGCTGGTCCTATCTGTAGAGGACTTCTGACACAAAAAAAAAAAGGTGTCTTAACACTCTCTCTGCAGCACAGCTGCAGACCATAAGTAGTGGGAATGCCTCTGCTCAGACAGGGGACACTTGAAGACTCTTTCTAACTCTTGATGCACTTCACCTTTGATGAGTTCACCCCACTTCAAATATTCTTCCACTGAAGTAGGTCAAGTACTGCATAGAAAAGGGGGTTAGATTTCAATTGGACACCACCTCTTCAGAGGCAGATAGAAGCAAGTAAATCTTGTATTCTTACAAAAATTTACTTCATCAATAATGAAAGCAAGCGCATATAGAACAAGCCTGCTTTTTCACTGCTTGTATGCCAGGCCTACATTGTGGATGAAAAACGAGACAAAGAAAATCCAAATTTAACTTATTCAGACATTTTTAACTCATGAGGCTGACCGTAAAGTGTAAGAACTTAACAAATGGCTGTCAAAGTCTCATAAGCAGTTAGATGTGTAAAACACACCAATTCAGGTAACGTACGATACGAGTAAGGCCAGGTATAAAATATTTTCTAATACATTAGCTGTACCCTTCCTTTACTCTTCCTTGGTATGAGTTAATTTATCTCCACTGACTGCAGACTTAGTAATGTTTTAGTTTTCCCATATAAAAATAAACAATACTTCCAGCATCACTGGACGCTCACATCTAATTAAACAATGGAACCGAAGCTCTCATGTAAAATTACTGTCAGTCTGTCTGTTGTGATTTTGCAGCCCAGATTAAAGAAAGCTTCCACTTTGTCTCCTTCCAGGTATGACAGTGAATCCCCACTGACTGCAATGGGATGGCATCAAAGCAACAATGACAAAAATCTGGTGGTTATACACCTGTTCGTTCTAATTGCTTCCAATTATCCTGAAGAAGCTCTGTATTTCTGGGAAGCAATTCTTCCAGAGAATGATTGTTACATATCTGCTAAGTTATCAAGGCCCTAGCCCAAGGAATCATCAAATATCTGGCACAACTTCAAGTTCTGAAAACAGGGAGTATAGTCACTTTTGGATGGGGGAGGACTGAACAAAGAAAGGGAAGGCCAGGGTAGAGGCAGCATCCATAAACGCAAACATGATGAAGGCAGGAAATTGTGGTGTTTCTAGAGTTGATACTGTGAACTGAGGCTTGTAGATATACTCTATCAACAGCTGGATGGGGTATTCTCATCAGACAACCAAATACTAGCCCTGGGTCTCCACCACGGAGAGTGCCATGTCAAAAAAAAAAATAGCCTATCACTTCTAGTAGCATCATTAAATGTGTCTCTCTGCTGTTGACATGTAAGACCAGGCAATGATTGTTACTCAGAGAAAGAGAAAAATGGCTGCTGCTCCTAAAAGTACAAGACTGACTTGCATTACCAACATCATTATTAACTCGAAACTCCTATTGTTTTCCTTTGTTCCTCCAAAAGGATAGAGACTGTACCATTAAAACAGTCAGAATTACGTTAAATGTGCAGGCTGGGGAAAATGTACCAATTATCCAACAACTCAAAAACAGAAAAAAAGCCTTGCTATTTATTGTGACAGTTAGTTTATAAGGAGGGAGTAGACAGGTAAAGAACAAGAAAAATCTACTTCCTGTCTATTTCATTGGCTAATTTGAAAACAAAACATAGAATGAGGAAAGAACAGACAGACAAAACAGAAGAAACAAAGAGCAGGGAAAATGATGTCTAACAAAATTCATGGTCCTTTTCCAAGCCTTCAAACTGAGAGCAGGTTAGAACCAATCATGTTCATTATCCATTGCCATAGTTGCAGGCTGAGGTAAGGTGGCTACAAAGGAAAGGCCACTTGGCAGTCTGGGTGCTAAGTGACTGGTAAATAGGACAGTGTTCTTCTGTGGTGTGGCTTACATTGACAAAAACTCCCAGGATGTCCCCTTTTTGGTATTTTTCAGTTAAAACTTTCTCATTTTATTAGTCAGTCTCTGTAACAGTAGTTAATGTATCTCTAAAGCGACAAATCTAACAAACATTAGGTGCCCTGCATTTTGTTAAACTTGAAAGCAAGCTCTGTGCTTCCCTTTTTCCCATGCCTGTGACCCTCTGTGTACAGAGCAGAACCATTGCAGCTCCATCTTTTGGCATGTCACACAACTCAGCTACTGCACAGCTGGACTTTGTTCTAGGCCACCTCTCCTCGGAGGAGTGCACAGCAGGGCAGGAAATATTCCTCACTCCACGGTTACCTTGCTTTAAATCTGCATAAAAACAGAGAGGCCCCCGGCTCTACTTCAGGCCATATGCTGCAGCACAACAGAAGAGTAGCTGCATAGTCTCTTGGTGCCAAATCACTGATAACTAAGAGAGAATTCCAGACTCTCCTAGATCCCAGGACTGCAGCTTATTTACTTGGCTTTGGATGCATAGATATGAGCTGCATATGGTCCCCACGGCCACAAACTGAGCTAGGAGCAGAAATCAGCTTTTAGAAAATAGGTAAACATCGGAGGCAGGTAGCCCTAGGAGGAAAGCAGCACAAAGCAAGGCCATACAGATTGTGCATACAGACAGTACCAGTTTCACTATTAGAAAGAAAAATTGTTAAGAGCAAAGTAAGTCACAGAATGCAACTTTTCACCTTAACATCTACCCAGGCTGAAGACATCAGTGTATTTACACTTCAAGTGACATTAAATAGACGAAAATAACTGTGCATGACATAGTCCACTCCAGATGAGACAACAAGTTTGGGGCAAGTAGTTCATCTGCTGACATGTGCAGTTACAGACAGGCTGAATTTCCCAGGAAAAAAATCATGTGCCAATTAAGAATCTTTTGTCCAAACCAAAAGACGTTTCGTCTGAAAACATCAGGAGTAGTTCAGCTGCTAAAACAAAAGATGGACTCTTTTTATTCCAAACCTACTAAATACTGGCTTTGCTATGTCAAGCTTTTAAAAACTCAGAAAGCATGTTCTCTGTACTGGAAACTTGCATAAACCTACCTTGTGTACTACGACTGTTGATGGAATCTTCAGTCTTGTCTTAAAGCATCACACACAAATTACTCTAAACATCAGAACAAATTAGAAAGCTTCCTCTGCCTCCCTGAGTGACTTTCATCTCTAATGTTCTCATTTCTCCCTTTTAGATCAAGTGGCAGAACTGGGGCTTATTTAGCCCTAGATAAAGCACTGTCCTGCAGAGTGACAGAATTGCAGTTTACACTACAATTTAGAACAACTTTATGCACCTACATTAATGAACAAACCAATCAACTACTTACTGTTCTTCTTGTACATCAGGATTTCAAAGGAGTTCATCTCATAGTTCTCAAATGTCTGCCGGACTTTGTCAATTGTATCTTTGTCTGTCAGCTCTCCATACATAAAACTGCAAATAAAGGGAGAAATTCAAGTCAGATACCAGACAAAGACACAAAGCCAATTGTTTACCATGTAAAAAGGACCCATTTAGAAATGGCTCTTCTTTGATTCTGTTTCACCTGGAAAGCATATTTGACAGATGTAGCCCCGGGAGATATAAGACAAAACTGGAATAAACAGATTACCTTCTTCATCAAGCAACAGGCACAGCACTACAAGCTATTTAACAGAAAATAAATCTGTTCTCAAATACCTGCAGGTGCTGCTTTTTTGCATAACTTCTGCTCTGTGATATCCTGATAGCTTGCAAAATCCATCATTGCTGTAGACAATGGGCCAATCCACGATCTGGGCATTACCCAAGACAAAATTAGTATCTGTTTGAAAAACACATCAGTTAGACATTAGTCAAGGCTATGGTTGCATTAGATGAAATACTCATTTCCGAACCCAATCCCAATTGCTTCAGTCACTGCACAATTTTTTATTCCCACTACATTATTCCCACTGCAGTCAACAGGATTATTCCTGGTTCAAATTTTAAGTAAATTCTTATTTTTCAAAAAAGGGTTAATTACTCAGAGCATTAAAGGATGGGTTTATGCAAATGAAACACATGACAGTTAAGCAGGTAAAATTCATCTCTTGACTGAGGACAGATCCACCGAACTGTTTCCCTCTGGGCCACATGCACTGATCCACCATGACACTCAGTTTGAATGCAAAGCCTCCTACAGGTGGCCAGACCAACACATGAGCAATATTTCTCCTCCCTGAATGCAGACACAGTGGCTCCTCTCATCACTGCCTTCACTGCTGGCCACATGAGCCCAAATACTTGTGCACAGCACAGCACTCCAAATGGGGCACCAAGAATTAGGGCTAGCAATTACACCAGTAGAAGGAACTCCTTTTCTGCAATACAAGCCAGAAGGAGTTTCAATCAGTAAGGAAAAAACCAAGCAGGACTCACGCCTGGATTCTTGCTCGAGCTGTGCATGGCACTTTTTTATGACTGCCAACTCAAACCTACACCTGTGCCAAGACAGCAGTGGTGCTCCCTGGGCACCAGCAGGCAGGAGGAGATGGTGGCTCCTGTCACAGCTGCAAAGACCCTCTGGCTTTTGAAAGAAAGGCTGGGAAGTCACAGGAGATCAAGAGGCACTCATTTTTAAGGAGAGCCCTTACAGGAGTCCACCGTGCTATCAGCTTTTCAGGATCCACTCCCAACTGCTCACACACCCATAAGTAATCATTAATGCTTCCTGCAATCAAATGACGTTTTACCTATTAATTGCAGAGAGTTTGGTTTGGTCCAACTTCCCCTTTCAAAATCTTTCACCCCAAACTTCAAGTGGGTTTATATAAAGCAGTCCTGTAGCTAAATCCACAAGCATGATTAAATGTATTTTTATACACTCTTTAGAGTGAAATACACCAGCAGTACAACTTCAGCATGTTTTAGCTGTTTTGTTTCTCACAGCCTCTTTTAAATACCATGGGTTTTGCTTGGTTAAAGCACCTTCTCCCAAAAACAATACACCTCCTTTACCCCTTCCTACGGATAAGTAAACCAAGTTATTTCTCACTGCTAAAGCAAGTGCTTTTAAGCGTCTATTATAGACACTACATTAGACTGTGTTAGGGTATTTTTAAATTTCATCAGGAAGTACAAAAAAGTTACAAAAAAAATGCAAATACAAATGTTAGGTTGGGTCCTGGCCAGATCTGAATGGTGTTATTTCATGCATTAATTCCTTCTCACTGTCTCCCCTTCTCAAAAGGTAACTTTCCCTTCTCTCTGCTTCCTAAAGAGTTCCTGTTAAGTATCTGCCTGCCTTTAACACAACCCTCATTGTCTTCAGGTAAATTATCTCTTGAGCTTTTCTCTAAAGGCTATATACGACACATTTCTGATGAACATCACTGTGTTAATCCTACTTTTATCTAGCCTTGCAATGTTTCTGTGATTTACAACAATGCTCTTGTCTCCTACTTACAGGTAAAAACAAAACCTTAAATCCTTAAGAGAATTTAAGCTCCAAAAGGTGAGTCCCTCGATGCCCAGCTCTCAAAGACTTGGCAGCTGGAAGCCCTGTGAGCTGTGTTGGAGAGGAGAACTGAAAAACTTTAGCACAGCAAATAGAAATCTGCCCAAATTAAACCACAGAAAACAATGAAAAAGGGGGATATTTTAAGGTTGGCTTTCCCCCCTTTCCTATATTAGTTACAATACTTAATATTTTAACATAAGCCCAGTTCTCACAGACAATTCTCGGTTCTTTGCCATTATTGCAGGAGCTGAAGAATCACATTCCCACTTATGTTTTGGCCAAGCAAAGCCCAAATTTTTGGACTGGCAGTTTCCAAAAAATGCATAGAGAACATGCACACATTTCCCTTCCCCAGCAGCAGTTTGGACATTCTCCTACAAGATGTAGGCTACCTTAGGGCATTAAAAGCTCAGCCACTATTTCAGCTCCTGAATGACTGTTCCAATTATCAAGCTACCACAGTGAATAGATGTCAACATCCTCACCATGCAAATTTTTAAGTCAGTGTGACTTGGCTGTTGTATTTTATGCACCCCTATTAGCCTACACTGGGTGAGCCTTGCTAGCAGGTAGAGGTACAATTTTTCCTGAGAGTCCAGGTGGGGTGTAGTCATGAGTTAGAAGCAAGCTGGGAGATCTTTATGCACCCATAAAGCTTCAAAGGAAAAATTTCATGCAACTATCAAATCAAAGAACAAGTCAGAGATTTTGATGATCCCATTGTTTCATAAGTGTCTCTCCCTTCTAGCTAATTCCCCCTTCATGCATCTTCACCTTTCTTTGACCCAGGCTTTACGTAGCTAACAAACACACCTCATTTCTTCAGAAGTGTCTCTGACAACAGTGTTTTGCCCGTGTGAACACTGGCAAGACACAGGATAAAATAAGGACTCCCACTTATAACTTCACTGCATAGCTTGTTCCGACAGACAACCCAGAGGTAGAAGGGCTGTCCTCGTTGCTATCATTTACATTCAATTGCATTGACATCCCTGACAATGTGCTGCTTGGGGACAGCTCATAATCTGTTAAAAATTGTTCCTAACATAAGAAAATATTGAATAACATCCAGTGAGGCAAATATTGCCACTCCATCTGCAGGGACACAGGGTCCCAGAGGCCACAAAACAGCTGTGGCTTTGTTACACAACGAGCATGAGGGATGCTCTAGTGAACTCTGAGTATCACAGGGCAGAGACTCGGGGACTCACAAGTGGGTCAGCAAGGCCAGGAAAGGAGTTGGTCAGAGGAAGACCATGAAGAAATCCACTGCTAAATTCTCTTCAAAGACAGGAATGAAACAGACATGTAATAGCAGCAGTACTCAAAACTATTTAGTGACTTAGGCACCTCTTTGGAAGGACTCAATTAACTCCCCTACCAGGAAATCAATTCCTGTCACAATGGGAACTGTGTTAGCAGCATTGCCTGGCCCAAGAAGAAGCTGTAAGCATCACTGGCCCTTGTTATGAGCACCAAGAAAACCTGAGCTAGAACTGGAGAGGGCAGGCTCACATAAAAGACCTGGGCTTCTGGCTTGTGTTGCATTTGGCACAGTCTGAACAAGACCATTGGGAGGCAAGGAAACATGTAGAGGTGAAGCACAGAGCATAGCATGCTGCAGAAACACAAGTAAGAGCTGTAGCATCACAAAGGCAGCACGATTACTTGCACGAGTAGGGCAGGCTTCTGCAGCATGGATTACTTTGTGAAGTGCATCACTTCATATTTTCTAGCCTGCATTCTCCCCAGGTTAGTTCTGCTCACTGCAGTATACCCACGTCAGCGTATTCACACTCAAATGTCAGATCCGGTTTGGGTTATCACTTTAAAGTAGACATGGCCACTTAAAAGCAACAAGAAAAACATTTTAACTCCTTCCAAAATCTAAGGATGGATTTCACTCGGTCACTGAAACCAGTACTTTCCTCCACTCAGAAAACAGACCACCACAGAAGAATCAGAAAATGTCTTTCTAAATAACCTTGGTCCTTTAACAGTACCAATAGCAAGTGTCTAGAGCACCCATCTTACCAAAACTACTCTATCTACTGAATTCTATTGTGACATTTAGTGCTTTGTTCAATCAAAACTGTCCATCACCTTCCAAAATTCCAGTAGAGCTGCACTCACAGACATTTATCTGGCCAGGACTACCTGACTGAGGAGTGGTCACCTCCTTGCAAGAGCGTGGAACAAGTTACTGAAATGTTTCCCCCCTACCATTCATTCCCCTGCACAGGTACATATTCTCTCCCACTGCACCCCAGCCTCTCCTGTAACATGGATCTTGCCAAGCTGAGAACCCCCCCACCTCTTTCCAGAGGCCAGCACGCCAGTTCTACCTTCCCTGTCCCACCAGTGATGCTCAGGTCCTCTTCTGGGACACACTGGCCGTAGGTCAGAGACCAGCAGCCAAACATATTCCCACAACACTGCCACACTGAAGTGGCAGTATTCCCACACTGAAGGTGTTCCCTCATGGCAAAGAGGAAGCCAAGGGGAAACCTCTGCCCAGGTAGTTGTAGTGCAGACCTTGGTAACAAGAGAGGCTGATGCCCTCTGCGCTTTTCCATATGTGGGTCAGTCAAAGCCCCCAAAAGTGTGCTTGGGTTTGTGTAGTGCACAAATGTAATTTAAATATATTAATATATTTTCCCATAGTCATCACACAAATACAACACTCAAAAAGGTTTGTTCCCAGTTTATTCCCCTCTCAGAAAAAAGGAAAAAAGCTTTCCAGGTTCAGCATGGTGGGAAGACCTGAACTTGCTTGTTCTCCCACCAGTCTCCGAGAGAAGAGAAATTGCCCTCCTCATTCCAGACCACAGCCTCCCTCATGCTGGGTGATGACAGACCTGGTTATTGAGACCAGCAGGTCTTTTTTTATCCCGTCTCAAACTCTTCCCATGGATCTTCAGGGGACCAAACCTAGTTCTTCAGCATTACCAAGCACAAACTACTTCTACAGCAGAACTAAAAGAACTGCATATCATATGTGTCTCTTACCCCACCCATGGAACAGGGGTGGAGGATACAGCTACTGCTGCCTGAGCTGGCCACAGAACAGCACAGATGCTGTGTCACAGCCAGCGTAAGAAATGTGCAGCAGGCAAAAATCATGAGCCACTGTCATAGGAGTAAAGATTTTGTCATACAGCTTAAGGACAAGGGGCACACGGTATTTACAAACTTGTGACTTTGCATGACAAACAGCATCATTTGGATATTGGGGGGAAAAGAGATTGCTTTGTTTCTGTCTAATTTCTTCCCAGTGCATAGAAATCAAACATCGTGGATAAGCAGGCCTGTCAAAATTGCTAAAAAAGGATAGGTACGTATGAATTTTTGCTCATGTATAGTCTGAGCTTTGAAAACAAAGTAAACGAGAAGCATTTAGTCACACTGATTAGTTACATTGTTCAAATAAAACTTCTGAGATCAAAATATGGCTCTAAGTCTGTAGAAATAAGTCACACTGAATTTCAAGTACTTATTCAATCCTTTCTTAGCATACATGGGATTCGAGGCTCGCACTTCAGGGACCAACCACATTTTCATCCTAAGAGAAGTGGTGTAACTGTAGTCAAAGCAAGTATTGACCTGCTCAAATGACAGAAAGACTAATCATATGGTAGAATAAAATAAATAAGAAATAATTCTGCTCTTCCACCCACATCCTCCTGTGGAAGTCAATGGTGTTACAGGAATACTCACATTCACTCTGTATCTCCTTGGATTCATTCCTAGAGTGGAAGTGCTTCAGTGTTTAAATATCCCATTGAACAACTTGATCTCTCCACAGAATAATGTTATAGTGGCCTCAAATTTATCCATCCTTAATACTGAGGTCAAAATTTTTTTATCTGTAGCCTCACTCTAATACAAAAAACAAAAACCCCTATAGATAGATTCATTTGCACTGTTTTATAAAAGTTTTATATAACTATTTATTTACTTCACAGAAACAAAAAGGGATGTAAAAGTTCCTTGGTTGCTACAGCATGAACACAACTCCCTAAATACAGACATTTCATGTTTATTCAAACATGTCTTACACTGTCATGTCTACACCAGAGCAAACTGCAAGTTGAAAAGAATTATTAAAAAAATCGTTTCGTTGTTCTTTCCACAAATAACAAGAGAGACTCTAACTAAAACAACAACTTCAAGTGACTCGGTTTAAATCACTACAGAAAATGAATGCTAATTGCAGCCAGCAGTATAGATAAAAACTACCTTCTCCATCTCAACATTCTTATTTTGCATTGTTATAGAAAATATTTCACAGTAGGTGTCTACCATGAGGAAAGTTAAATTGAAAATAATGCATCTTTCTAACACTAGTAGCTATAAAATCTTCATAATTATCTATAATTTTTTTAATAAAACCAGTTACTGCAGAATAACGGAACAAGAATAGCTGAAACGGCACCAAAATTGTGCCACAGCTGCCATATGTGTTTTATGGATAGCATGATTCTTCACCCATCCTTGAAGTACTGTCCATACTGAGAAACTAAAAAAAAAAAAAAAAAAAAAACCAACCCCCCANAAAAAAAAAAAAAAACACCACCCCGCCCCCAAAAACCCCCCAAAAATAAACACCAAAACACAAATCTCACAACATTTACACACACGTGACATTAGTATGAGATAATTAGGCAATTTTCAGAAATGAGAAAGTTCATTGGTCGGTAAGAGTCAGACATTGCACCACTCTTATTAAAAAGGACAGAAACACTGTTTAGCAGTGGGACTTCGCCATTCAGCTGTCAGGGCTTTTTTTTCCCCATCCCATGCGATCTGAACACGAATCCAGAAACAGGCATGCTTTAGTTGCATTGATTATGAGTCCTTCTTTAGTTTAAAGAAGCTGTTTGATTTACTGATTATAGCCTTAAAAGTATTTGACAAGACCTAACTCCCTGCTCACTTTTAGCTATGAGTTACAAAAATGCATTAACCAATTCTCCAATGAATGGGTTTCATTAAGATTTGTTTTACAGTCTTATTCTAGGATTTAATGTAAAACTGGATTGATACGTTGAATTATCACAGGAGAACTTCTTGAGCTTTCAGAACATTAATTTTAAAGCACATTACCTGTCTCTGTGCTGTTCATTCTTTTCCTTATTATCTATAAAAGCAATTTTAACTAAATCAGGTCATGCATTTCTAAATGCATTTCTAAATGCACATACAGCTAGACTTCTGGCCTAGTAAAAGCCAGCAGGAATAAAAACATTTCACAGTCAATTCCAGTGATACTGAGAAAAAAAGACTGTCAGTAGTGAATAGGTATTTCAATGTACTGACCAACTGTATGAAAAGTGTGGATGAAAACATATGTGTCTCTATTAACGTTAACATAGGAAAGAAGGAAGATCAGGAAGCAACAAAACCCCTTGTTTCATTCTCTTTGGGAAAATGTCCTTAACACAGAACCTACAAATTGTTCTCTTGCAGTTTCTGAAGGTCTGCTGTTTTCATTCTTTGTTCTCTGTTAAGTTTCCTTTGCATTTCTCTCTGGCTGAACACAAAACCAGTCTTTTCAGTTTCAGAAGTGTTTACAATAAAGTTAATTCCTCTCCTAGGTCTCAGATGATGATACAAGGTTAGCATGCCCAGGATGCAAAATGTTTATTGTACTGGGACTTTATAGCCTGTAATGAAAGCAATGCCATGAATCATGCAAATGTCTGTTATACTCAAGATCTGTGTCTGAAGGTGCTTTTTCTTTCCCTCTACAGGGAACTCTGTGCATTCCCCATCAAAAGGTGTGGGTTTGCTTCCCTAACTGATGTCTCCTTAGTGTATTCCCAGAGGATTTCGTGAAAGGAAAATTAAATTCACGCCAGCCTTATGCCTTCTAACTTACCCTTCTTCCAACCTCCTTAATTTGTCCATAAATCAGAAAAGCACCTGTGACTTCCACTGAAATTCGAAAGCCATGTAAACACAGGACTTACTTTTGCCATCCTTACACATGCACAGTTATCACACACCTCAGTGGGAATTCTGACCAAGGAAGGACTGAAGAATTCAGCTGGCATTTACATAAACCAAAAACTGTTTTTCCTCCAGATATCGATAAAGCATTGGAATATGACAAATAACCACTATCCTCTACAATAAACTGCTCCAGTTGAATTGGGTGCCCTGGCCATGATCCAAGTTTATAACTGTTATTATTACAGAGCTCGTATACTGTGGATGTATTACATTACCAAGAAAAACATTAATATCACATTAGCAGTAACCATCAGGGGCTAGTGATTCTTTATATACTGCACTGTTTTACAGCACGGGCTCATTTTCTGTCCCACTGGGTGTTCTGGTCTTTAAATATTTCAATGCTTCAAAGAAATTTTTGTCAACCAACCACTGCATGCAACATTTATTTTTCTAGCTCTGCATGGCTAGTATAGAAACACAGATTTTAAACATCAAATACAAGATGATCAGAGTTATGGTGTCCCTCATTTCAAAGAAGGACAAACCTTAAGCTCAAACTTCATCCAAAAGGTCTTCTTGTGAGAAGAAATCACAGAGGACCAGACAAGGTCCACAGGTCTGGGAAGCTGACACTTCACATGTTCTTTCCTGTGTGTGCTATCCTAAGCCATCCCATCCTCTCTTTACTTCAGTGTGTGGGAAGGAAATGCATTGCAGCTCTAACCCTAGTACAGCTCTTTTGGCTGGCATTCAGTGCACGAGAACCTGTCTCAGTTGATTTGCAGCCTGTGAAGAAGCTCTTGTCCCTAATAACTCTGAGGTAGATGATTCAGACCAAAGGAGTTCGAGGTGAGTCTTGCTGCAGAAAGAGCGATACAAACATAAGCCAAATTTTAACTCTAATGGAAAAAAGCCTGAATTTGCATGCCTACATACACTGCTACTACCTTTAGCCTTTGAATGTGCATCAGCTTACCAGTCCCACATCTAACGTGAAAGGCTGTTCCAAGAATTCCTTGTTAAAACTACTGGTAAAATAGTGGTGTCATTAGTGTTGTCCTTAGAGCAATGCTTCCAAAAGAGGCTGCCTGCCCATTCCTTTGTTATTGCCATACAGCCCCTTTCACTGAGTTAACATCCCCTGCCCCAAAACATGCTTTCCTCAGTCCACCCATGACTGATGATATGCATATCATGTACAAGTTCCTTCACCTGAAGCACTTGGTACATATTTCTGTTCAAAGACCAAATTCCTCTCTTTTCAAAGGGAATCCACCAAATTAGGAACATTCCTATATCTGTATCAACTCAATATCTGTTGGCACTACTGAACTTGCTTGCATGTGCCAGCAAATACAAGCTTGACAACAAGCCCAAGGTTTATTTGGCAAATCCCACATGGCGTAGATAAGTTTCATTGTGGGTCACATTACTACCCAATTGAATAAAACCAAGAAAGGGGAGCCAAACCTCAAGCTTTATGGGCCCATTTAAGCAATCATCCTGTGGGCATCCCAAATCATCTCAGTGGCCAAGTAGGCAGGACAAGATGAGACAGGCAACAAGGAACTGGCATGTTTCCATACTGCCCCCATGCTGGTCAGCACAGCCCTGCCTCAGCAGGAGAGAAAGGAGTCTATCCTTGTCTCCTCAGACAGACGAAGGTTAGAAAAACTGATTCATCCAACATTTGTATGTGACAGCATCACATTGACAGCAAAGCTGGATTGAGTCCAGCAAAAACTTGAAGGCACATTACAGAAGAAATGGGCTTGTAAACCTGAGTCACTTCCCTAAGCTTATCCTTATATGTCTGAACTGTGCATCGTTTCCTACCAAGCTTAATCTAAAAACTTGTATTGATTCCAGTCCTCAGGACTTGCTGAGCGTTTGGAAATGGAGTGCTGTAATTTTACCTGTCCTGTCTAGCACCACGCTCTGTTATGACACCTTCTTAATAATGGGGGAAGAGAGGAAGAAACAGAGCATAGCTTCTGCTGCATGATTCCCCCATCTCCAAGCCTCAACTGATTTATTGCATTGAGGCTTTGGCACTGAAAGCCAAAAGAGGAAATTGGTTTTTAATGAAGAAAATAATCTACAAAGTTGAGACAGTTTTTTTAAAGAAAAACGTTCAATAACTGTTGTTGGAAGATTAGAGAAGCAGCCTGAATGTGATGAAATGTAACATTCATTTTAAAAGAAATTAAAAAGAGGGTAAGATTCACTGTAAGACTGGAGACTAATTTTTTTTCAGGAATGCAGCTTCCAAGCCCTTCCCTTCTACAGGAAAGTTGCAGAGAGAAATAACCTATAAAAAGAGCCCAAATTTTATGTGAAAATATGGTCTTATCAAAGGCTAGTTCTCCAATAATATTGCCTAATTAAAAATAAAATTAAAATAATTCTTGGGATCATTTGAGTTTTTAGCTGTTTATCAAGAGGGTTAATTGTCTTTGCCTTATCAGAACGAACTGACGATGTTTTTAATTAATTAACTCATCTTGTCTTGTCCTCAAAAAGAGCTTGATCCTGCATATTCTCAACCATAGTACAAGTTCTTAATCCCTTAAGTAACCCCACTGAAGTCAATGGAAGCATTAAAAATGGCACAGCTTAGGCTCGGGGCTTTAAAAGAAATGCACATGCCTAGGTTAAACAAATCCATGAACGCCTGTATGGTCGCTGGCTTACTGAGGGAGCAGCTTTTGGTAAGTCCCTAAGTGAAAGAATCTGGATAGCATTAATACATATTTGCATGCAATTGTGAAATTCGAGGCATTTTCCACTCCACAGTTTTCCAAGAAACAGACCTGGTTACAGTGCACTAGGAAAAAAAAAAAAAAAGAAATATCTGCCCTCAGCCCTCAAAATGGCAAAGTCTCTCCTCACTAAAGACCAACCTTCCCTTTCAACTCGGGCAGCCAGCCCTGGCCGCTGCCCCCGCACCGGGCTCTCCCTGCCCAGGGACCATCTTGAATCCCCGCACCTCCTCCCGG